>MU182123.1:203655-217010 GCA_016904865.1 Pissodes strobi
TGCCCAGGAAAAATGAGTTGAATGCGCTTAAGAAAATTTTCATTTAAAAAATTTGCAAATTTATTTGACCCACTGTGTAGGTACGTGCGTTGAAATGTATTACACAGATATCAAACTTGTCCAATAAAGGAAAAATGTAATTTTAAAGACGTCAATAAATGTAACTCATTTTTTATTGAAAATTCAAAACATCACGCTACAGTTTCTAATGAACTTTTGGACTTTTGTTATACTCTGCTTTTATCACTCAAATTGACTTATCAATGACAGGACAAACACTGACTGGCTTTATTTTTAAGCTTGCTGGGTGTCAACATGGAAAAGAACATGTCTTGGCGTAACCACGTCACCAAAAACGCCAAGGCAGCAGCGCAAAAGTTAGGAGCACTCTATAGAGCAAACCAGTTGTATACACCACATCAATTCTTACTGCTCTATAAGGCCCAGATAAGGCCATCTCTGGAATACTGTTCCCATGTGTGGAACTCGGCACCAAACACTTGCTCAAGATATTGAACTCCATACAGAGGAGATCAGTCCATCTTGTGGATGACTCAGAGTTGACTAAAGTCCTTGATAGCCTTGAACATCGAGGAAAAGTGGCGGATCTGTCCCTTTACTATCGATATTATAACTACGGAAGGTGTTCGAATGAGATGGCACTTATCATTCTGCTTAGAGTTGTGAAAAATGGAATCACCCATCAGACACAAGCTGCTCATCAACATACGATTCAGTTGCGAACACCTAGGACGTCGATGTTACGGGACACCTTTTTATGGAAGACTGCGTCGCTCTGGAATGGACTTCCGAGTAACATCTTTCCCGAAAACTACAACCTACAACGCTTCAAGTCCAACATCCACCGTCTTCTCCGCACACGCGTTGACTGGTATAGGAGTTTCCTTTTGTGAGTGCGGATAAAAAAAAAGTATGGACTGAATGAATCTTACGTGTAGATGTTTTCAAAATTATTGTTCAGACTATCAAATCTGAAGCACCTGGTTCAGATTTACATATTCAGAATTCATTACATATTAAATGAATTATAGACCATCAGGTTTACTTTGTTTACAAGCGTATTTTAAAATGGTATTTGCCAAGTATTGGAAATAAGCACTGGTCTCTCCATTGCCTAATGTAGGTTATCCCATGAAGCATAATCATTTTTAATCGATTAGTATATTGCCGATCTTTTCCAAAGGAATCTTGAATACCAAATTCGGGGTTTGATCGATAACATCAACGTTTTACCTACGAAACAATCTGATTCACGTCAAGATGCAGCTGTACCACTCTACCAACGCTATGACGGATATAACTGGCAATTTACTTCGTACTTCTGATTTGTATCACAAAATATCTGCTTGTGGATTCTCATATTCTGCTTAACTTGATTTCTTTACAATAGCTTGCAATCGTCTGGGCATCGATAAAACTAAATCTACTTCTCTTGATGTTTCAACCGGAGTACCTTAGGCCTCAGGGCAGTTATTTTGGGGCCACTTGTCTTTGGTATGTATACTTAAAATTTTTACGATTGTTTTAAAAATTTCAGCTACCATTTATATCTCAATGAGCCGATGTTACGTAAATTTATTTCTGTTTTTCTCAGTTGAGGCTGTGCTTGCTGCATATACATACAAAGACCTTAATGTTCTTCTTAAAAGGTCTAGTAATCATTTATTAAAAATAAGCCCCACAAAGTCCGTAGTTGTATGGCTTGTTAATGAATAGGTGACTGAACGTTTTTAAAGAATACTATGCCCATATCATTGGGGAATAGAGAACATTCTGCCTTTTGTCGGTAAATGTAAAAGTTTGGGCTTGTACTTGATTCGCAGTAATGCTTTAAAGGCCACGTACCATACTGTAAAAAGCATATGCTCGTTTCGTTACTATCTTGGAGAAGATGTTAAACAACTATTGTACGATCAATCATTGCAATAATGTATATGGCACCTGTTTGGATGCTGAAATTGCCAAATAATCTTTTGAATTAAGTTTTCGGTATATTTGTCGTCGTATTGGAATTTCATATAAGATAAAAGATACTGGTTGGCTTAACATGACCAATGGATCTAAATTGAATGCAATTTGTCTTTGAGACAAGATTTTTTAAATTTGAGTTTCATTTCTACTTATACAAGAAAATGTCAGTTGTCAATTTACAATCCTTACACATAGTCGAGAATTTTCAGGAAGTAGGTAATTTTCATACGACCGTTCCATTTCCTTGAACCCATTATCCCAGCTGACTTCTACATAACATGAATTATTTAAACAAAAATATAGAATCTACTGTTTTCTGCTCGGTCTAAGAGGTATTCTTTGCTTCCATCCCGTCTTTTAATTATCTTGAGCTATATTTCTGTATCTTTCTCTCCATCTGTCTTCCTCAACCAAACTTATTATCTTTTTTTTATGGCAATGACGCACTCACCAAAGGGAGATCCTAAGGCACCCGACAAGCTGTAGGTTGTGATTTGGGGAAAACATGTCCTGGGAGTGAGTTGCACTGATACACCGCTGTGACAAAGGAGTCCTTGTAAAGCGATGTTCTAGGTGTTTCCAGTTGTACAGCGAACGGGTACGCTACCTGCATTATATCGAACATATTCTATTAAGGATTATCCATGGAAGAATACTGGTGTTTCGTGCAATCGATTTCAATTAACAGTGTCGTCTGCACGTCGAGACAAATTAGCGGCATATTTACGACGACCAGACTCTAGTTGGTATAGAAGTATGTACTTAAAAATGTCTACACCGTACACCTGTTACCTACCATTCTTGCTATAGCGGTGAAGCTGACAATAGAATGATGAAGTCACAGAAGATGGGTATTCAACATTCAACTAGCGTTGCTGATATTATTATATGAAAGGGAATAATTACTTCAATCAACTACCTACCTTCTGTGCAAGATCTGTTGCATAAGATGAAAATAACTCGAAAAACGTTACTTAATACCGAAATTAGCAAAATATTATATCTTGATTAACTTGGGTTGGATATAATACCAATTTAAGTTAAGTTGCACCATTGTTTTGCGAAGCAATCAACCTCTTGTCCCATATACTTCTACTAAATCTTTCAGCTCAATTTCATCAATAAAATTTTAAACTTCACGCCCAATATCTCCCACATAACGAAACTTGCAAAATTCTTATTCATATGAGAAACGAGCACCACAAATAATCAATCATTTATATAAAAAAATTATATAAGAAATCAAATTAATACACGTGTCAATCAAATTGATATGTTTGACATCTTGTTCTAGCCCGAAATGGTTATCCAGCTACCTTCTGTGCAAGTATTGTTAGTCAAAAATAAAAACGAATGAAAAGTTGAGAATGCGGTGATATATGAACATGAGTAGCAAAGAAATATGACAAGCAGTATCCATTGTTCTCGACGGGAGGCCGGTAACCACTGTAACGTAATGAAGACAAATTTTCGCTCGGTGTTTTCTTCTTTTTCTTCTTTTACGAATGCCGCCCGCTGATTATGTTTGATTACGCTTGGACATCTGAATTAGAAACAATTGTTTGACCACATCGAACTCCGTATTCACTACTATCAAGATATCAAAAACCTTCGATTGTATCATTTATAATTGATTGTCCATTATTCGAGATCAACGACGCAGCGCCGCAGCGGATTCAGTTACTTGATACTCTAAAATTTATTTCCGCCTTAATATCGGTATTGTTTCGAGTTATATGCTAAATAAGTAAACTTACATTGTTGCAGTAATTTCTTTTTCTCTTTATTGTTTAAGCGTTAGAATAAGGTTTTAACATTAATAGACTTGAAATTCTTTATAGTCGCGTGTCAGTTACCTACGATCAGCGGTGCGTCGTCGTACTATTTATGAAAAGAACCATTTGGAAAAAGATATTGAACATCTATCTACTTATCTACATCACTGGTACCTACTTGTACTTTGCAATTCAATTTCGAAACAATTTTTAAAGGTGTTCTAAAACCTCAAGCAAGAACTTTTCAGCAGATTTTTGGTATCGAAACATCTAGTCTAGATCAAACTGTTTTTCTTTTCGAGATTTTTGTACTCGAAGCCTTCAATCTTAGAAACAAGTGGAAGCGAAAATATTTATTTTGATCTATTGAAATTAAGTTTGAAAATTGTTTTAACTTTCAAAATTAATTTCAATAAATCAAATATAAAATATAATAAGCTAAATGCTGCAAAAAATCTGATTTCAGTTAAATTTATAACTTGCAACAAACCAAAATAACTGATGGTTTCAAGTAAAAAAAGTTTGAAATATCCATTTTCGTTTTGTAAGATAAGATACCCATGCCAGGCTTCCATCACAATTAAACTTGAGACCGACCCTAACATGATCTGGTGATGATCTTCCTCAGAATGAAAAATAAATTTTGGCAATTCTCTAAATTGCATTGTTCTCCAAATAGTCAATATCTTAAGTTAAATACCGTAATTTATATAATGGATAGTTTTTTTGTGGCAGAGGCACACACACTAAAGGGAGCTTTTATGGCATTCGACGAGCGGTGGGTGTGCGAAGGTCTTGATTGACACGATTCTTGAATAGCTGCAGGTTGCAATTTGGGGGAAACAGATGTCCGGGGAGTGAGTTCCACAGTGATGCAATGCGTCAGATAAAGGGCTCCGTGTAAAGCGATGTTCTAAGTGTTCCGAGTTGAACGACGAACGGGTGCGCTCTTGCCGTCCCAATTTCTGAGAACATATGCTGTGAAAATATCTGTAAAACAGGGAGATCTCGGCTCGGCCACATGTCTGCGGTGTTCCAGACTATCCACATTCCGGGTCGCCGACGAGACGCACAGCTCTTTTCTGAATGAAATCCAGCAGCTTTACGGTGTGCTTAGGTGAGACACTCAGGTATTATGTGCGACACCTCAGACGTGTGAGCAATATTCAAAGCACGGTCTTACCGAGCTTTCTAGAGCAAGAGCAGCTTATGCGAGGCTGTATTTGCGATGTTAGCAACGTGGTCATGCCGGAACGTATCGCAGTTGATAGTGTTGATCGAAATATTCAGTAGTCCGATTGACGAGGATGAGGGAATGGTCGATCCTGCAATAATGATATCAGGGCCCGCCGCATGGGATTTCTTGGTAAATGTGGACGCTTAGGTTTTTGCTGCATGAACTAGACCAAATTCCTGTTGCCCCAAGTTCGAACTTTCTCCAGATTCTGATTAATTGTTGTAATCTGATCAAGGGGTCTCTCACTTTAAAAAAAGATGTACATGTAATGCCAAAATATCACTTTAAGCGCGACTGCCAGGGAATGCCCAATGACTTTAGGGACTGCCGTAAAATTTTATAGGCTGCTAGAGACTGCCTAAAATGTTTAGGAACTGCTTGTGGCTGCCTAAGACTGCTTGCGACTGCCGAATACTTTTCAAGTCTACTAGGAATTGTCAACAAAAAAAAGTATCATAAATAATTATCTCTTTATGCCTTGGTCAAGGCCCTGGTGTTCTCCCATTTCTTTTTATTTGTGTTTTAGCGAAATTTTTAGGTATTATTAAAAAACTAAATGAGTAGGAACAAATTAAAATCAGGAATAATCTAAGCAACCAAGTTCGTATATTTAAATACCCCATTTATCGAAAATAATGGAAATTTTTGAAAAACAAACTAAAATGTAAGCAGGTGTAATATTTCGTATAATTATTAGGTATTTAGAATGCCGGATTTACTTGTCTCCATTTGCTAACCACTGTATCACCCATGGTTATGGGATCCTCATACCGACTTCGCTTCGAATATATAACACCCTGCATAAAATATAAAAATTCTTAAAATAACCCATTAAAAAATATAATATAAAAATTCTTGCAATGTCCTCTTAAAAAATATAATTATAACATGTAGATTGTACAACTATTATTTGCCCTTACGTCACGGTTAGTGACGTTATAAAAATTTTAGCGATTAACCAACATCTCTTTCTCGAGTAAAATAATTAATAAGTTTGAAAATAAGAGCCCGCTCCTTCTCATTAAACCGACGATTCATTTTAAAAATGATTTATTCCGCGGTTTAAAGAAAATCCATCGTTTGACACCACATTTGACACTAGTCGATACCTGTCAAATGACATTTTACCCAAGATTTTACCATTGATGTAGAAAATACGTTCATGGTGTAAAGAGAGATGCCAAGCTATGACGTAACGGCAAATAATGGTTGTACAAATTTTATAATCCAGTACATTTATATTTTAAAAAGTAATTAGACACTCTTTTTAAGGTTTTGTATTTTCCTATAGTATTAAGTTCCATTTGTTCCTGGCGTTTCAGTTTAAAGGGATAGATTCCACCAATATTAATTGGTCCATACAAAATAATTTTTTATTTTACAATCTAAATACCATCTTTTACCATATGAAGTCGTCAAGTTCTTTCTTAAGAAATTTAATTTTATATTTATTGCTTGGTAAAATTTCGACAATACGGCCAATATACTAGGTATCATCGTAAAATACACCAGCATAGTACTCTTCTTGTTTTATGGTATTACAAGTAGTAGTGTTTTGATTTTATGTTAACCCAACACCTGAAAATTATTCATTTTCAAATTCACTTAACGGTTCAACTGTGGTAAAATCTTCAGAACTTTCCTCACTGCTTCTGTCTCTATTTTTCTTTTTTAGAATTTTAATTTTTGTTTCGTTTTTTTTGTTTGGCAGTTTTTTTCAGAAGTTCTACATTTGCTTGGTGTACGTAATGACTTACATCTGAAATGATGTCTGTCACTAGAGAGCCTACCATGATGCTTTTAAGAAAATACCAACATAAAGTACTGCATGCAAACAGTTAAATTATCAATATCCAAATTTCAACAGGGTAACTCGAATTAGAGTCTATGTATAGGGAACTCGAGAACCGTAAGAGCTACAGGTCCGTCAAATTAGGGTAAAATTGCGCATTTAGGTGTCTTAACAATATGCCGTTTAGAAAGTTTTAAAATTCCGAATATTTTCGGATATATTTCGAAATATTGAAAACTCGCTTTATTTCTTTCCTGACCTTATTTAAAAACGGATTTCAAATTGAATTGCACTTTTGCATTGCCACTTTTTCAGCTCTATCCAATGGTGGTATTCAGTTTGGAATCCGTCGTTTCATCTTCATTAGCTTTTTTTGTTAAATACGAACTTTAATTTTTTTAGCGTTTTTCAAATGACATTGGTGTTATAAATATGAATATGTGTTTTTATTTTTTTTTGTTTTTTTTTTAATTTTATATTTATCTTTTTTTTAGTTATTTATTTTCCTTTGGGGTAAAAAATAAATGAACCTGTTTATTTAATTTTACTATATTTTATTTTTATTGAAAATAAAGGTCTTAATTTTCCACTTAACACAAAAAACAAAATAAAATATTTTTATAGAATGTAAAAATTTCAAATGTAACAAACTATTTAAATTTACGTCAAAGCAAAATAAGTAATTTGAAAAAAAATAAAAATAAAAAAAAATAATAAAAACACATATTCATTTTACCTAATAGCGCCAATATCATCTGAAAAACGATAAAAAAAATCGTATTTAAAAAAGGAAGTTGATGATGACCCCTTGAAGACGAAACGTCGGATTTCAAACTTACGGTTTTCGAGTTAGCCATACATATATTTGAATTTAAGTTACCCTGTACCGGGTGTTTCACTATAAATGGAATCCCCCTTTAACTTTCTCAATTGACGTTTTAGAAAAAAACGTCAAATACAAAAATTAAAGGGTATGATGTGAAGTTTTTTGTGGCATAGGACGGTTGTATACAGGGTGTTCCACAAATTCAGGATTTAACAAAGTTTTATTTTTTTAAATGGAACACCCTATATATTATTGCATATTTGAATTTTGCGAAGAATTCTAGACATATTTCATAAATAATGTCCTATACCTATCTGTTACTGTTTTATAAAATATTGACAGTTGAAAATCGACCATTTACCAAGTTTGACAGCCTGTAAAATCTAAACGGCTAAAGATAGAACAAAATGGTTTGCACTTTCCTATCTTGGTTTTTCATAAGCTATCGTTCGACACTAATTTTAGATTTAACCAGAGGTTAAATTTAACCGGAATTTCTTAACCTCTGGTCAGCGAATATTAACTACGACAAGAAGGCCCACTTAATGGCCAGAAAGCGCTACAAAGGAATCGTCGTTGATTTTCTTCGTTGCCTGGTAACGATCAGCGAACTCAACCGCACACAGGTTGAATTTAAATAAAAGCTGGCCATAAACGATATTTTCGTTTGCGGTATATTTGATCAAATTTGTGACGAAATTATTTATAGCACTCTAATACTCTATTTGGCTTTGGAAAAACACAATTGATATCTTCTGAATTGTTTGCAGCGCCCTGTCAAACTTACGTTATGGTTTTTTTTTATTATTATCACCAAATAAATATTTTGATAGAGGTTGTATTCAACTGGCTGTTTCAAAAATCTGTTAACGTTTTTAATTAGTTACTATTGATAACAATACTCAAGGTATGTAATAACTAATATTGAAAAGATTTTGATTTTGTGTTAATGATTTCACCATATTTCCGAATACTAATATTCTGATAAAAGACATAAAGAAGAAAATGTTGCTCGAATTTGCCCCATCTTTTAATATTTAATTAAATTTTGGCGGTTTGGGTGATTTTAAAATTGGTTAAAGGTTTCGCACAATATTTTTACTGTATATTTCATTCCTATTTTGTAATACAGTACAACTAAAAAATAGCGATATTATCTTATATCGGATATTGACTCGACTATAGAATTTAGGCGTGAAAATTAATCTGACAAAAGGTTGAGCTGGTCTATGGCCGCCGCGTCAAAGGTCGCTTGCCAACATGATTGTTTTATTTGTATCATGGCCTGCCGATATTCTGCTAGTGTTCGCGCCGGGAAGGAGACACACCGTTGACATGCCGCCGCGGAAAGTGATCCTTCTTATCATATAGTTTTGCCCAAATACATAATAAAAAGATAAAGACTGATGTATTATACTGCTAACGTGCTAACACTCCGTTGAGGATATGTGTTGCTGTTATACCTAATTGTGCAACAACTGAAGCCAGATTATCAGAAAATGGCGCGTCGAAATGAGGATCCTTTATTGGCTAAATTTGTAACGTGCGCAGTTTTCCCTGCTGCTGTCTTGTTTGAGCATTTACGTTTCTCTGTTTTTTTTTTGCTTCGTATGTTGTACTGAAAGTATTTTCAAATGTCATTTAAATTACTTACCCTTAACGCAACGCATTATTAAATTGGAATTTTAAAAGCTATATCTGTTGTAAAGTCATCGGTACGGGTGGGCAAGAAATTGAATAATCGATTAAACGCTTAATATTTTAGCAAATAACTGAATAATCGAAATAATAATTATCGATATTTTCTGAAATATTAATCGATAAGTCGATTAATCGGTAATTTCTTAAAAGTGAATCGAATAATCGATTATTGTCGCCCACCCCTAATCTCATAATATTGTAGTAAGTGAAACTGAAGCTGAAATTTCGGTAGAATCATTATTGCTGATGCAAGACTGATGTTATTATAAAAAGAGGTAATAAATACTTTGGCTGAATCAGCAGATAAAAATTTATAATTTAGTTTTAATTTGTAAATATGGCTTTGATATTACCTTGGGATAGTCAGAATATAAGCAAGTGTTTTTGAACAACAGCTGCACTGATGCTTCTATATTTTTTACTAGTTTCGTCCCTATTAGATTAATTTTCAAAAATAGCGATAACTCTGAAATGCATCTATGACAAAATTGCAGGCCCTCATCAACGCGTTTCTGTCGTCCGCTTAACATTCATTTTCCTCGTGAGACTCCTGAATTAACCGTTGCAAAAACAAAATTTGGATCATCGAATTAAAAATTTAAAACTTTTTTTACAACGAAGGAGCCTTTAATTTTCAAAATCATTTTTTAAAACGATTTAAGAACATACAAATGATTTTTATACATGATTTTTATCGTTAGTGATAATTGATACTCCCTATATATAAATATAGATGATGAGCAAAAAAATCAACAATTATTTGTCTAAAACACGTTATATTAAACGTGTAATACTTAATAACTTTTATGTCTTATTTCTGGTAAACCTTATTATGGCCAGCTTTCCTAGAAATTCGCCCAGTGTGCGCCGGGTCCAAAGGTCACATGCCAGTATCATGCTAGTTTTCGCGCGGGGAAGGAGACATACCGTTGACGTGCCGCCGCGGAGAGTGAATCTTCTTATCGTAGTTAATATTCGCTGCTCTGGTTAAATAAAAAATTACTGTCAAACGAAAACTTATGAAAAACCAAGATAGGAAAGTGCAAACCATTTTGCTCTATCTTTAGCCGTTTAGATTTTACAGGCTGTCAAACTTGGTAAATGGTCGATTTTCAACTGTCAATATTTCAAAAACAGTAACAGATAGGTATAGGACATTATTTATGAAATATGTCTAGAATTCTCCGTAAAATCCAAATATGCAATAATATATAGGGTGTCCCATTTAAAAAAATAAAGCTTTGTTTTATCCCGCCTTTGTGGAACACCCTGTATACAACTGTGCTTTGCCACAAAAACTTCACATCATAACCTTTATTTTTTGTATTTGACGTTTTTTTCTAAAACGTCAATTGAGAAAGTTAAAGGGGGGTTCCATTTATAGTGAAACACCCGGTACATCATCATGACCTTCAATATTTGGTTCTATTGCAATATTTTCTTCAAATGGTTTAATGACTGGTTCTTCGGAAAATCGGGTAGCAGGCTCGGTAGTAGGTGGAAAAGATACAGTGGATGATGCATGCAGTTCACCTTCATGTCCTAGACTAACTCCCAACTCACTTATGTCACACAATGCGTCATCTTTAGCTTTTTTATAACTATTTTTATGCTTTTGATTGAAAGAATGTCTGTTGTTTTCATAATATTTACTCCATGGCGAGTATTTCATTTTTCGCGCGGAAAAATAAAGTTGTTACCTACCGTCCAAATATGTATAAATTATATTTTTAACGTCAAAAGCGTTCTAACAAAATCTCAATATAAACTCAAAAAATGGTCACACGTCATTCACAACCATCACCAAATAATTAGCCTAATAGACAATGGAATGGCGCGCAAACTGCAATACTGCTTACTTGCCTACAGCAAAACAAATAAACACCCTGCTCAGCAGCCAACAGGGCCTGTTGGCTGCCGAGGCCCTTGCGTTACGTGGTTCTTGACCATTCCTTGTAACAAAACTTGCTGATCGCCTGCTAAATTCCAAGCGACTGCCGCCGACTGCTACTGATTTGTTAGGGAATGCCTTAGGACTGCTGCGACTGCGAAAGAATGCCCAGGGACTACCAGTGAATGTTAAGACGACTGCCTATGACTAGTTGACTGCCCTGAGACTGCGTGAGACTGCCAAGAAAATGTACATGTAATGCCAGTAGTGAAAGACCCCTTGAATCTGATCTTGCCTGCGGAGATAAGTCTCAGTAAAGGTTTTTCTGATCTAAATTGGGAGACAAAGATACTGTCATCTGCTAAACTGTAAACAGGATTATTGGTTTCGGTCAGCATATCATTAATATAGATGAGGAACACAGTTGGCGAAAGACCGTCTATAGATATCTATAGACGGTGGTGAAAGTGTTGCGCCCCGAGGCACGCCTGCGTTATGTGTGTCCATCAACTCCATAAAAGGCCAACTTATTTTTTCGGAAAAATTCGGTTTTCATTTTTATGTCTGTATTTTTTTAACTTATACTTAAATATATAGGGTGTTACGTAAAGAAGATACAATGTTTTTTTATTGCATACAGACATTCCTAGGTATATAATTTTCTTATAAGGCAATACAGGTTGTTTTAAATGAGCCGTTCCCGATATACTTAAGTTTTAATATTAAAATAATACCTTATTGCAATATAAAATCATCCAAAAATTTCGAAACTTATTTTAACAAATGTTTGAAGTGGTCTCCATTAACAGTTTTACAGTATCCCAGGCGATCAACAAATTTTTGTACATTTCAAGAGGATTTGGAGAAATATTCCTAATTACATTACGAAAGCACTTAACATAACCGCAAAGAGAATAGTCCGATGGATTAAAATCGGGTGAACTAGGTGGCCACTCTATTGATCCACGTCTGCCTATCCATCGGTTTTGGAAAACATTATTAAGGAATCTTCTAACAACCGCAGCATAATGTGGGTAACGCCTGCTGAAGCCATAAAGTGAGTTTGGCATGTCTCGATTATTTTCGTCAGGATATAGTGTCTCTAATACTGAAATTAAGTCATTTTCTAAAAAATCAAAGCGTTCTTCCGTCAAAGATGCTTAGAAAAAAGTACGATCCTATTATCTTGTTTTTCAAAAATCTTGGTCCATACGTTTACTTTTTCATAATGTTGAGGATAGCTTTCCCTAAACCAGTATGGATTTTCTGGCACCCAATACCTAAAATTATGCCTCTGTACTTGTCCATTCAAGCAAAACTTTGCTTCGTCTGAGAAGCATATCTGCTTGATTATTATAGGGTTATTGTCACTTAGTTTGGTGATTGTTTGGCAAACCTGGTTTTTGCGATCTGGATGTAAGGGTGCCACTTTTCTTTCTTTTTTTTTTGTTACAGTCGATCTATGAATCGTGTTATCTAAGGCCGATTGAGTACTTAAGATGTTCGGATTTTCGCGTAATGGATCCAGAATATCCAGTTTTTTTTGTTAGAAACGCCAAGTTTGCCAACATTCTTAACAGTGCCGGTTTCTCTCCACTTCATTGTTGATTGACTTACAAGTTCTCTGTTGGGATATTTATTATTGATCATTATTCGAACTTCTTTGTGTGTTCTAGTTTTCTACCCACATTCAAGCATACTTTAGGTATATTTCTATTCGCCGAGTCGCAGTTAAATGCTTTGTAATTATTTTCGATTTACAGTAAAGTTACTAATTGACACTTTGTCAAACATTGACATTAGGTGTATTTTAATGCCTGGTTAACCGACAATAAATAGTACCTTAAGGTGTTTGAAGAGTGTTCTAATATTAGTACGTAAATATTTCGAGAACGTCTCATTTAAATCCCACATTGCCTTAGGAGGAAGTTACGTAGAATAGTCTATAAAATTCAAATATGCCATCATATACAGGGAGTTCCATTTAAAAATAGTGACGTCTACATGGTATCTCATTTACGTAACATTCTGTATATTTTAGTATACGTTAAAATAAAATGGAAAAATAAAAATAAATACGGACGTGTCCGAAGATTTTCCGAAAAAAAATACTTACATTTTATGGAATTTATATGTTACGT
>MU182123.1:217020-267462 GCA_016904865.1 Pissodes strobi
GTATTCTCAAAAAAGTACAAACTTTAAACTTTTAGAAATAGATAACACCCTTATTTTTCCAGGGCAGTCAGAGCGGAGAAAGTTGTGACTTTATCTTTCGCCCCAAGACAGAGAGAGTATTTGTGAACAAAAATCTTGCTAATCTCATATCGGCTACTCGGTCTTCGTGGAATCATAGCTTACAAAATCAGGATTCTTCATTTTATATCTTCTTTGAAACGGCTATTAAGTACGGTGGTTTTTGACTTTTCAAATTATCCATCTCAACTATAGAAATATTGTATATAATACCACTAGCCCATTCATAATTACTAATCATTCGGCAAAGAAATGTTACGTGCAAACTGCATGAATTTGTTTTATTTTGTTTCTCCAAAAGTTAAAGGAGCCCGACTCCGAAGGAGGAGAGCTTTTCTTTCGAAAAACAAAAAAGCAAACTAAAGGGGTTTTCTTTACGCAACACCGCCCATTGCCACATTATCTGCACGAGTGGTGGGTCTTTGGTAGAAAAGAATAATAGTATATTATTTTATATGGAGGAAAAGTGATACTTTTCATGGCGCGCTCGTGTTTAATAGGTAATAGAGAGCAAGCCATGAAAAGTAACTTTTCCTCCAAATAAAATATGCTGTTTTTTCTTCAAATGTCGACAAATTAATGCAAAAACACCTCTTTTTAATAGTAATAATATCTAATTATTATTAAAGATAAGTGGGTTCGCAAGGCAGCTTAGACCGGTGTCGGTGAATAGGCACAGGTTGTTGCTATAGTAATGTAACATAAAGCTGTCAGTGGACGCTGTCAGCAAAAATTATTTTTTTAAGATTGCGTCTCCGATTGCGTTTTAATTCCGTATTGATAAGCAGTTATTGAGTAAGTTCGATTAAATAATAACCAATTTGTTCCTAAATTAGTGATTTTTAGAAATGCAGTCACAAACTGTGTGATAAATGCAAATTGTAGTTTAATAAATCTTGAGTTTTTGACGCTTATTTTGGTGTCTGCTTGTATCGTATCTATGTTGCTATGACAACACTTTTACCTCCGCCGGCGGAAAAGTGAAAAGTAAAGCTCCGGCGGAGGAAAAACGAAACTTCACGGCCGCCGACACAGTCGAGTAATGACGAATTTACTGACGTTTGAAGAAAAAAGTATTTTATGCGTTTAAGGGCTACTTTTACAACTTTCGATATGACTTAAGTTTAAACTTTGGTTTTACTACAAGTTTAAGCTAAGTCGTGATTTAGAAATCAATATTTTACATCTCTCCGTAAACTAAAACTGAGGAGCTAGTCCAGCTATTGCTTATGATATCTTATTTACAATTTAATAGGCTGCCGATTCACTGACTCCCACAAATCTCCTACTACCATTTCAGTACTTCGTGTTGCATAGAACTGAGGTGCAAATAAAAGCTGAGAAATAATACTTCATTATTTATATGAATAGTATATCAATCTATAAAGTCTATTCAGCCAACTTACTGATTAGTGGGATGAGCCAACTCTTCAGGTATAAGATCAACTGAACAGACTGCTTGAAAATTATAAATTTATCTAAAAAATCTCTATCTAAGTATTAAGGTAAGTAAATATGCCTTACTGGTTGATGATGTGTTTGCAGATCAGACGACGGCGACGTCGAGAATGAAAAAATTCCTCCGATAATTCATAAATATAATAAAAAATTAACACAAAATATTGAAAAAGTAAAATATACTCTATAGCTGATGAGTTGAGTTCCTATGATGCAAGATTTGTTATTAATATAATTTATTTGAAACATGTTACATTTGCCAGTTTAATTTGGTTTAATTCGAGAAAAATTGAGCAGTACTATTGAGGCAGAAAATGCGGAGAGGGTGGGATGTACATCCTTAGTTCCCGATAAGTCCAGGGAAAGGTATGATTAGACCTTCCAGTAGTTTATGCGTTGAAGTACTGATAGGCACGTAAAAGAAATAACTGAAAGGGTGATATGTGCCTATTTGGTGAAGAGAAATTAGACTCTAAAATCTCTCAGCAGTTTATGAGCTTAACACTCGATGCTCAAAGCATCGAGTATTAAGCTCTGTTGATATTTCAAAATTTTGCTTTCCTATAAAGGGGTATGGGTTATTTTAATGCAAAGATTGGTAGCGGTGCAAGAGAGGATATAGCTGGTCGATGTGGATTGAGTGCTGCGAATGATCGTGACGAACGATTGTTCCAGCTTTGTCGAGAAATGGGATTTGTTGTCTGGAATACATTCCTTAAGCTTCCACCAAGACGCCAAGGCCACCAAAACTTGGACTTCTAACGCCTATACGCCAGAGAGGCTAGTCAAAAACATAATAGACTTTGTACTGATAAATAAACGATACAGAAATTGCATTGGTAAAAACTTACCCTGGTGCAGACATAAATTCTGGCCACAATCCGCTTGGAGCAAATATTCAGTGAACTCTAAAAAATGTACAATAAAAGGAAACTGCCTTAAACCAGATCTGACAGAACTGAGCAACTCAGAAACGCTAGCTGAGGTCAGAAGCGAACTAAATTGTGGACTAAGCAAAGTAAGCTTTGTGGAGAATTCCGAAGCGGAGACTGTTTGGACCAACATCAAAGAAGCTTTCACAAACGCCAGCTTGAAGTATCTTCAAACGATACTAGGATAAAAAAAGAAAGTTTGGATGACTGATGAAAATCTTTATTTAATGGATGAATGGCGCTTGAAAAAATGTCATCCAGAATACCACCAGATGAATCGTGTAGTAAGGAATAAAATTAGAATGGCCAAAGAAAATTGGCTTAACGAGCAATGCAATGTCGCGAAATCGAGGTTCTGAAGGCTGAATATGACACTTTTAATATGCACAAGAAAATTAAGGAAGCTGCTGGTGTATACAAACCTCGACAAACTGGCATTCTCTTGGACAGTGAAGATAAAATAATTCTTGACGTTAACCACAAAGTAGAACATTGGTGTAGCTATATCAAAACCCTTTTTCAAGATGAAAGATCGGACACTCTCGTCGACCAATATACATGCGAAGGGCTTGATATAACTATTGAAGGAGTCCAGCATGCAGTCTCGTTATCAAAAAATAGAAACGCTGCAGGTCCAGATGGGATCTACTCGGATGTCATTAAAATCTTAAAGAATGAGGAGTCACTGAACGTGATAGTGAAGCTTCTCAATATGGTCTACCGATAGGACGTCATTACTTCCGACTAGCTTCGATCAACATTTTTAACGTTTCCAAAAAAGGAGCTCGGCAAAAAGATGGAACGATTAGCGGCTTGTCAACTTGGTGAGTCACTTTCTTAAGATTTTCCTAAATATCATCCATAAGAGATATGCAAAAGTCCTTATGGGCGAATTTCAGTTTGGTTTTCGTAACGGGTTCGGCACAAAAGGGGCCCTGTTTGGTATCCAGGTGTTGGTTCAGAGGTGCAGGTATGTCTTTGTTCCTGTTTATGCCTGTTTCATAGACCACGAGAAGGCTTTTGACAGGGTGCAACATGAAAAGCTTATGAAAATCCTTAAAGACGTGGGCGTGGATGATAGAGACCTCAAAATAATCGCAAATCTCTACTGGTACCAAATTGCACAAATTAAGGTAGATCAACAAATATCAGACGGAGTTCGAATCAAAAGGGGGGTCCTTCAGTGTTGCATCCAAGGTAGCATCCTTTCACCATTAGGTACTTTTTAACATTTACTTGCAAAATTCCTAAATTTGCCAGATCCGTCATCAATTACCGGGCATACCTTTCAAAGGAGTTCTGCAACTATTCTGGCAAACCAAGGAGTAGATTTTTTAGGCTTCAAAAGGCATAGAGGATAGCCTTTGTTCTCGGTCACTGAAGGGTATATGGAAAATAAAATAATTTTTTTCAAAACAGATCCTTCATGAAAATCCTTCAGCTTCAACGGTTTTCAACACAACTAGGAAATCTGTAATTGTATCTAGAGGGAATCACACTATGTAGGACAAAGAGTCTCTCGGTTCAATTACTTTTAATAACTGTTCGAACTGCAACATTATTTTCAATAAAAATTGATTTTATTACATAGGTCTTTATTTTTATTCACTTACAACCCAAGGGCGGTAAGTAATCACTTACTGATCAGTAAAATATATGTTCTTTTCAAAACAACAAACTATTTAATAAAAGGAAAATCGCCCAACTTTTCACTACGTTATTTCTTAATAATAATAGTAATAATATAAAAACCCTACCCTACTGGTACTATACTTGACAGAAAATGTTTCTTTTATTCATTTTTATAATTTTGGGATTCTATTATGTTTCGTAAAGTATAGGGTGGATTCATGTAAAATAGATAGAAAGTACTTAAATTGTTATGTAAACATATAATCTACTTACTTATTATTGTGACTACTCCATATACAAATAAATGGTATTTGTACTTGTTCTGAGTCGTATAATTGAGGTTTTGTGCTGGCAAACATTTCTGAACAGACTATAGCCATTGAGTTTTGAGAAGTAAGTTACCTAATAAATCCAACATATATAACAGTTCTTTAATTGAGTTTGTTTTTATTTATTTACACAAAATATATTATTATATCTAATACTATTAAAAACCCAATTATCAAAACCTTTATAATAGTTACAAATAATTCAAGAGATAATTATTATTTCAACCATAATTCTATATTATATGTAAATAGTAGCATAATAAGGGCATTCTTTTATCTCGCCCTAATTACATAATCATATAATATAACGCATGCCGTTTTGATATTAATTAATCCATACACATTACAGTGTTCGTTTCACGCTGATAAAATTTTGTCATTTTTACGAAGCTTTTACAATTTTAATATTCTCTTAATTAAAATGCAATTTCAGTCGGATTAATAATTTTCAGCTTTTAATGGTTTATGAAATGTTGACCCATGAATACTATATTATGTTCTTATTATAATATACAATCGTAGCGGACCCAAACATGCTTCCAATGCCGATTGTGTAAACTCGAAGAAGAAGTGATCTTTACATCATATCAGCCTGTTCCCTACTGGTACGAAAAGAATGATAATATTGATACAATAACAATAACAACAAATAATATATTTTACAATTTTCTAAAATCCCAAGGAAATAAATATTTTAAAACAAAAATCAATGTATCTATTGAAAAACTAGTGTAAGGCACAAAAGCTCTAATTACAATAGCTTTGTCAGCTTACGTAGTTTGAGTACATTTTGCTTAAGTATACAGCTCTGCCAGTTATTACAAAAATAGACTTTTAATGCAATAAAATGCAACAGAAATGAAGATATTTTACTAAAACAAGGAAATACACAAAGAAGTGTCTTTTGAACAGAAAGCCTAAGTCATAATTATATTTTATTCGACTGAGGCATCTTGAGGCAGTAAGTTAAATATATTTTTTGTCCTGCGTAAATAACCTATCTGCTTTTGTGTTCTAGTAACTGTCAAGTTTTATCCGTTTCTAAATCGGGTCTGATAATCGTTTTTACATTTTCGTTAAGCATATTATGTTTAATTAATGATATCAATGAAGGTCGATAGTATAGATTCTTCTTAAACTTAGAATCACTGTCTTTCTAAATAATGTTTTCGAATGATATAAAGGTGTTAATCCAAATGTTATTTTAAAAAAATTTTTTTTTGCTATTATCACCGGGTTCAAATTACTTTTATAGACTCCTCTTCAACTAATGATGCCGTCATCCAGTAACTAGGTACACAGTTGCGTGCGTAATAAAATAATTTGAAAAATTATATATCCAGTATTTCTGTCATTTTAAATTTTGGTCAATAATAACTATTCACAGATATTTAGTACTTTACTCCAATTTAAAATCCACATGTTATTTCGGAATGGTGAAGTTAATGTCAACGGGATCGTTTAAAAGTAATTTAGTTCTGTAGATTGAAAATGATAAATACTCATTTTCATTTAGATTAAATTAACGTCAAACCACTGAACTATTTTTAATAAATCTCTAACAGTTACTGTATAATTGATGTTCAATCGCATTCGGGCAGGTTACAGTTCTCAGAAGAAGGCAGATAAATATAATTACTCTTCTGGAGATCAAAACCCACGGAATATGAGTAGTGACGCCACTTTCATCTTCTCGTTTCATCTGATGCAGTCTCTAGTTAATCTCGTCTCGAGAAGAGACCAAAGTTAAGAGGTCGAGACGAGACGAAATTTTCGTCTCATCTCGACTTGCTTGAAATATTTATCTCTTTTTTAGAAATCCCCTATTTCGCTAATTCACATTTCGAAATGAGCCTAAACTTAAAAAAAAATTCTATCAAATTTTCTGGACATGTAGGTATCTTTTGACGATCTTCCATGCCGTATTAAAAGTAGCAAGAATGGGAAAATGGCGATTATTTTTTGTGGGGGATACATATTTTTGAAAAAAAAAAGGTTATTTCGGGTCGTCCTATAGCGCCGAAAAAGTCATAAGGATCGAGACGACAGTCTGATAGGGAATATTTGGGCGAAAAATTTTATGAGTGCTTTTTTGCTTCGAAAATGTCTGAAAAATAGTATTTTCGGGAAATATGTAAAAACATCGATTCCTAGATCAAAAAGATCCTTTTTCGAAAAATATTTTTGACAATAGTCTACGCCACAACCCGTACTAGAAAACGCTTTGGAAATCATGAGGGCCTTTTATGCAGAGTGGGCTCGTAGAATTTAAACTTTTCGCTATTTCGAGTTTTTGCACGTCACGTCATCACTTAATATTTGAATGTTGAAAAATCGAATAATCTGGGGCGATCAAACTTTCGTGCATTAGAAAGGGTATTAGCAGAACATATCAAAAAATCGTATTGATCCGATTGAAAATGCCGAATTCGTGATTTTTTCGGATTTTCAGTTTGACAAATCTACTTTAAGCTAAGCGTACGTGCCAGCCAACGCATAGCTATTTTCAAGAAAACAATCTCAGATTCAAAACGTTTCGGTATTTTGGGCAATTTTACCGATCTGAATAGATAGCTTCCTATTGATGCATTATGGGAAAGTAAAGGAATACGCCTTTCAATATTTTGACGTGACGGTTAGGTTAAAATATGTACGTTTATACATTTAATTGTCTGAAATCTCATTGAAAACGGTTTGGAGCAGGAAAAATGGGGGTCAGGACCGGAAAATGCGGAAATTTTTTGGCTGTAGGAGCAGTTTTGAATGAATTTATGGCAGATTTTGGGTAAAAATTTCAGTTTTAGCATAATCATCGGCATAGTGTTTTGGCAAGTAAGGAAAGTTGCTTGCCTAAAATCTCATTTAAAGAATTATGAACAACTCTGTCTGATCTTGACAGTTTCATGGGGTGGCTACCCAGCATTGTAACGAGCTCATAAATAATTTGGATAGGGCTCTATTAGTTGCAGATCATCTTGTTGCGGCCAATAAAATTCTACACGCCTGCAGTCAACAAAGTTCTTGGATGTCCACGTGCCTCCACCGGATCTCCACGTATCTCCACCGGACATCCGTGTATCTCTACATATCTCTACGAATCTCCATGAGATCTCCATCCCGTAGGATACAAGATTTCCGCAGTGACTACTCCCTCGGTTGAAACAGCCTTCTAAAATTAATAACATTTCTTATTTTTAATGAAAAGCTTAGCTTTGAAATACAACTTGATTTTATGACGAAGAGGTTAGATAAGAGGGGATTTTTCAAAATACGAATGCCAAGAGGTTAAAACAACTCTCAATACGGTGAGTGCTTGTTGGTAAGGAGTGTAGAGCCTGGCTGAACTTAAAGGTTACGCTGGTCTGGGTAACGGAACACTCGGGTGTACCGGGAAACGAGGCCGCTGACGCCTTAGCCAGAGAAGGCGCCGCACGCGGATACTTAGGGCCTGATCCCTGAGTGGGGATCTCCTAAAGTGGTCGCAAAAGAACTTTGGAGGCCTGAACGGAGAGTCGGGCCGAAGAGGTATAGCGGACGGCTCTGGGGATGAGACAGACGAGGCTCATGATACATGGGCCTGCAAAGAGTCTCGCCAGGGGGTTGTTGTGCCTACCTAGGAAGGAGTGCAGGGTCCTAGTAGGATTCTACACAGGGCACCTGACTGTGCTGAGATTTGCAGAATAGGGGGAGTGTAGATAGTGCATGGAGGACGATGAGACCCCATACCATCTACTTACGGAATGCCCCGCCTCCTTCGCGTGGGCAAGACTCAGAATCTTTGGCGCGACGCCGATCGAGCTAGATTCAGTGCGTCGTGTTAGTCTGCGGGCTTTCTTAAGGAAGACCGGCATCCTGGAGGTTCTCTAATGCGAGCTGGGGCACAAGGGGCTTAATTGGTGGTCTAAGTGCAAGGCCCGCTAGGGCTGATACTGATACTGATACGGTGAGTGTTTAAGATCACACCACAAAGTTAAATCTTCAATAATGAGAGATTAATATTAGAAATATATTCATATATTTTTTATGTTCTATATTTTGAAATTATTTGCCACTACTTGATAATTAAAGTAAAATTTTATCTCGAAATCTCTCATAAAATCCGCAGAAATCGTGCTTATATCAGATTTGTCTTAGAGACAGTTTAGTTTTGTTTTCGAGTTCCTTTTATACTGATAACTTGTTCGTACTTGATGTATTTGTATCCCAGAGAGAGAGAAGCTACCTAAGTCTCGACTTGGGAATATCTATTTATTGTTTACTCGATTGTTTATTAGGTCAAAAACAAACGTAGTTTTGTTGTTGTTGTTTTTCCTTTTTATTATTTTTTAGTCATCATTACAGGTGTTTTAAAAAATAAAAATATTCTTTGCAATACAAAAAAATATATATTTTTTACGGGGTTATTTGAAATGCTTTGAATTTGAGTTTTGATAAAGCCTTACTTATCATATCAACCTGTATGCCAAAAGTGCCATCTATCCAAAATCGACAGTAAATGTATATCTAATACAATTAAATCACTTCAAATTTTTAAAAATCTAGGACATTTAAAAGATGTGTTAAAATATGGAAAAACGGCCAGATTACAAAAATCTCGAAAAATCTAATATCAACTACCACCTCAAAATCCAGCAAAATTGTTAATATTTAAATCATACCTTTTGATTTTCAAATGTCTTTGCAAAATTATACAACAAGGCTTGAAAATGTGAATTATTTTTTTTTACACCCTCCATAAAATATCTAGAATAAAATGCGCTTTGTCAAACTTTTATGAGACTAAAGATATAAATAACTTAGATATTTTAAGTAACTACCTCTGTTTCCTAACATATTTACATCTTATCATATTCGACCCGAGTTTAGACGAGACAAGACTAACCGCTAAATATGAGAATCAAGTTGATCCCTATGATTTTATTGCAAAAGCAACTGGATTCATACCAAAAGCACCTTAAAAATTACTGTACTCCAGAAAACAGTGATACTCAAAACACATATTTTCAGAAAAGTTGTCGACTAAACAATAATAATAATACTAATCATCCATTCTTCAGACGCTTCATCATTCATCCTAGGCAGACAGTTAAAACAACGGGGCATTTCAGGAAGTGCAGCAAGGATATTGAGGAAAAAAGGCCACATTAAAAATGCTTACTCAAAGTGAAATGAGATATTTTTCTTTTGAAAAAAAAATGATGTTATTCACATCAGAAGAACGTGAGGAAATCATTAACACTATATAGTTATTTATCCACATCTGAAAATGTACAGTTGTTTTCATTTACCCTTTTTCTGAACCAAATTCTTTTAGTAAAGGTTATAACGGTGCGTAAAGCCTCTAAAAGTTTCTCATTCGAGTACCTCTTATGCAATCAAATCCACATTACAGAGTAATTAGACTGACATTTTAAACTCCTTATTCCATAATCCACATCTGGAAATGTCTACTTTCTTTTCATGTTGCCGATCAAAGCTGCAGTGACTTCCATTTGGCGTTTTCCTCAGCGAAATTATTTTCCTAAAAGTTATATCGTTACAATTTTATAACGGTTCGTAAGGCCTCTAAAAGTTTCTCATAAAAGGAATCCTTTATAAATTCTTGAGTTTTCAAACTCGGTATATAGTCAACCTGCACGTACATTTTCTTACTCTTTTCATCTTTATTTGTTGTATGGCTGTGCGGGTGCTTTACTCTTTTGCTTGGTAAAAACCCGTGGCCTTTGATCTTCTCTGCCTCTTACAATTATATAAACGTACGTCATTAAGTCTAAATCTTTCTAAAAAACTTGACTCTTAATTATATGTCAAGTATGTTAGTGATCTCTGCCGATTTCAATGCCACCGTAGAACCTTTGATATATCCGTTACGGTTGAATCAATGACTGTATAAGAGCTTGTGTGGCAAGATCTGTCATTGAAGGGAGAGCAAACACTCGAATTTCATTAGGATATATTTATTTTAGGATATATGGTTTATTAATATTGTTAGATAACCTAACCGTGAATATATTTTAGGGGCCTAGGCTATTAGAATGAATTAGCAAATTAAAACCTATTATTGCCATCTTATATCTCCACCCGCTTTAGGTCCGGAATGATGCATTTATGAGCAAGTTATTTCATGTTGTTGGTAATAATTAATATTAATTAGCAGGAAATCAATAATTAATTACCCTAGTTTGAAAGTTGCCCAGGAATATTTTTTTTTAAGTAAATATAACTCTTCATGTGATAATTGTATTTTGCTTTGAAAACCATTTGGCAATTTGCCTGCCAGCTAAGTATTTAATCACTCTTGAGATTTGTTAAAACCTTATAGTAATTGGAAGAAGGTAAGAAGCTAAATGATATCATCTCAGTGCCAGTCAAGAACTAGGTAACCTTCAAAAGTTATGTAATCCCAAATATCGAGATTTAGCAACAGATTTAAGTTCTTTAGCGAGGGTAAGTTCGAAAAAATGAGAGGGGGGAAAAGGAAAAACTAAAATAATTAATTTCGGGAAAACGGGAAGAGCTAGGTGGTCGAATTTTTACGGTAGGTGCGCCTCATGGGGTGACGAACGCTCTAATTTAAGGGGGGATTTTGGGGAAAACCGTTTTTTGCCGATATCTCGGCAACGGAGCCTCGGATCGAAAATCTGACAAGCGATTACCCCGTATCACCATCAGTGGGTGGAGCGTATACCTACCCTGATACCCAAAAATTTTCGAAAAAATGGGATGAAATTTGAAATCCTAAAAAAATTTCCGGAAAGTTAATTTAGGAAAACGAAATAAAAGACAATATAAAAAAAAGTTATAGAAACGCGGTTTTTGGCGAGAAAAGGCGAAGGAGTTGAGCTACAAAGACGGGAATGGCAAAAATGAAAAGAAAAAAATACTTTATGCAAAAAAAAGAAAAAAAATTAAAAAAGTGTCGAAACCGGGGGCAAAAGTTGAGGGAAAGAAGTTTCAAAAGAAGTGAGGCACATATTTTTTTTGAATAAGTGATAGGTAGCTCTGTTAAATATAACTATTTAAATTTGACATAATTTTTGGAATAATTGAAATGAATATCCTAATATATTGCTAGTGCTAGTATACATTGATCCAAATACGGTAATATATCAATGGCTTTCCTGCATCTTGCTTGCTGAACAAATCTTTAGCCCACCATAAGCCATAAACTACCAAAGAAAATCAAAATAAACTTAAAAACTTATCTTTCTCTATAGTGGGCCTCATTTTATATAATCTACATGAGACCAAGTTGTCTCTTTCATCAGGTGAATACAAAGTAGTAAGGGGTTCTGAATAGCCTTAATTGTTATGCAATGAAAATATTTCATTGAAGTGGAAGTTAATGTATTGATGGAACTTACGTTCTATAATAGAAAAAATTGTGGAAAACCCAGGTTTACTAACTACATGCCCATTATCGCTACGTAAAATATTCTATAATAGAAGTGGACATAATCATATGTATATTATGACATAATTGCCCTAGCAAATATATTAAACTATGTTATGTGATTAAGCTTTCCACCTACACGGTTTTCTTCCAGCGCAGCGGCGTCGTTAATATTTAGGATCGTTCAGAAAAAAGATGGAAAATGGCAACATATATATTATTGTCAGTCGCATTGATATGTTTTAAACTTGAGACTGGCAAAACATACATATATTTTTGGGTTCTATACATATTTGTGATTTCTCACGGAGGGACGAAGGGCTCTCTCCAATTTGAGCCCTCGCATCTGAATAAAGAGTAAAAAATATATTTCTGCCCTAAAAATTGCTTCAGCAATAAAGGGGTGTTTAAATGAGCTTGTTGCGCAAATATTTGCGAAAAAAATTGAGCATCCGCGCTTTATTTTAATTTTATGCGAAATTTAGTTGTAAATTCACTTAGAGTGCCGAACATTCTGTATATATTCTAGGCTATAATATAAACCTAGCCCCAACTATCCAAATAGAGTGTCATCATAATATTACCTACAGCAAATCGAAATCAGAGAGCAAGAAAGTCATTAATATATTATAAGATCTATTTTTATTTAAGTATTTATTGACGCTTTCAGTATTTATAGTTTTATTTAAATTCTGTATAGACAAGAAGTCACAAAACCCTGACATTTAATAAAACTTAAGATCATTTTTAGAGATATAAAAAGGTATAATAATAATAATAATAATGGAAAACGTTTAATTATAATATAAACTATAAAATGTAAAATAATTTTAATAGATTTCATATTTCAACAATTATTGTTACACCTTTATGAATGTCATCAATATGTTAACTATTCTGGAAAATTAGTATCTATAGTTTATTTATATTAAAATTATCTAAGGCGTCCTATAGTATATAAATCTATCATTAAACTGATATTTAACAAAATGTTTCATATAAAAAAATAGGGAGAAGAGTATAAAAATATTTCAAAACGTTTGATTAGTTATAACTTTAACCAGTGGCAGATTTAAGGTGACGCAGACGACGCACTCTGCGTCGATCCCCCAGAGCTCAGGGGCCCCCACGAAATGCTAAATAATATCATGAAAATATTAACCGATATATTCCAGATTCCTGTGTTTGTTCTGTATTTGTTCTATATATTACTAATAAACACATTTTTTTTCGTATTTGTTTTTTTATTTTTAGTAGCTGTGAAAAATTTGAAAAATATAAATAACTTTTACACAACTCATCCCACACCACAATAAATAAAGCTAGATGAAAAAAATGAGGAGGGGCTCAGTGGCGTAGCTATCGGGTGAGCCTGGAGGGACGAGACCCCCCAGCGTCAAAAGAAAAATAGCGGCTCAGAGTCTATAAATATGCTTAATAAATTAATTAAACTATAATTCAATCGAAGACTATCATTAATAAAGACGAGCAAGCGGGGAAGAATGCTTTAATTCTGTTGGTCGTGTTGTTTATATTATTGAAAATTTTGTAGGAAACTATTAAAATATTTTATATATTTTTATTTAAAAACCAAATAACTATGTACATACTTATTACAATTACATAATTAGAATTTTTAATTCTCGGAATCCTTTGTATCCATGGAAAAACTGGTTTGTTTTAATTTAATGTAAATAACATTCAGTTATATTCTTGTTAAAACTCTCTAGAGCGAAAGGGTCACTAGTACCTTTCCTTGAATTGATATTTAAAATAATGTTGCATATTCTTAAAATAAGGGCATAAAAGTATTTAAAATAGTTTGATTATAGCAATGTATTGAATATAAGATATTTATTTAACCTAATATGCCTACAACTATTACCCCTTTCAAGAATATCATCAATATTATATTAGCTGATGTAATATAAATTCATATTTTTAATGTTTATATTATTATTAGGGTTGCCAGTCGTCCCGTCCTCCAGCCAGGAGAACAGTCCAGTCCTCATTTGAACCAATATGCCCGAATATTTTTAAATTAAAAAAATAACGAAATGCGATAATCATGTATCTGCTACTTTCGAGAGAGTTGCTTAGAGGTTTATGAAATCATTAAATCGAATGAAAAACTTTTGGATGAACCTGAAATTCAAAAAAAGTATAAATTGAAATAAAAAGCTGAGCTTTATATATTTAAACTTCTAGGGAATTATTTAGTTAAGAGTTAATAGTTTATTTCTGTGAATTTCCAGAAAACACATTGTTTTTTTGCGAGTATTTGTTTGTTTAATTTAGTATTAATTTGAAAGTTATGTAGTTAATTAAGACAGAATAATTAATTAGTATTTCATTTAACTGTGTTTTCTATTCTAACTAGTTTTTAATAAGTTTTGTTTTTACTGATTTTCTTCTTTCATAGAACTTGCCAGAAGTAACCTAAATTAGCCCAAAATTTGTTCGCGACTTTGCCTCCGACGCTCTTGTCCTTTACATCTCTTCCGAATTGGCAGCCCTACTCCTAATTAACATTAAAATTCTCTAAAGCTAATGAGTATCCTTCAATTGAGATTTAGTATAATAATTTACACTATTCAGAATACGGTATTTTTAACAGATAAGGAAGGGTAGAATACTATTTATAAACTATAGATTTCCAACGTATAAAATGTATTCAATTAAGTATTTCGTTAAATCTCGTTTTTTCACAAATGTATCCTTCATGAGTGATCAATATATTAGCAATATGTAGATCTAAAATTATATTCTTAGTATTTATACCCATTCTTTAAAAACTCTCTGGGTCCTGATGGGTCACAAAGTACTTATTATTGAATGTTAACATAAAGTGCCATGTTCTTAAAAACCAAAATTAATTTTAGTGTTCGAAAATGTGTAGAACAATATTTGAAAAAATTTGATTATAATGTTAACTTTAAATCTATCCATTTATGATTTATGGTCATATTTCAATAACCGACAACTAAAACGCCTTCAGCAATATCATCAATATATTTAGCTATTTTAATCTAAATTTATGTTTTTAGAAGTTATTTTCAAATTCTCCAAAGGTAATGTGTTACATCTTGACGTTTAACGTAGGTTCACATATTCTTAAAAGGATATTTTAAGTGAAGGGTGAATAAGGGTATTATAATATCTTTGAAACAGTTTGAATTTTAACATAAACTATAAAATGTATTAAAATATTTCAGTTAAACTCATATTTCCATAACTTTCAGTTACTTCTTCAAGGATGTCATTAATATATTTTCGAGTATATTTTATGAGTTCTATTTATATAAATGGAGATAGTGAAGGGTGAATTACAGTATTTTTGAAACAGTTTGAATTATATCATAAACTATAAAATGTATTAACATATTTCAGTTAAACTCATATTTCCATAATCTTCAGTTGTATTTTCAAGAATGTCATTAATATATTTTATGAGTTATATTTATATAAATTTAGATAGTGAAGGATGAAGAGTATTAAATATTTTTGAAACAGTTTGAATTATAACATAATCTATAAAGTGTAATAAAATATTTAATTTTGAACCTATATTTTCATAACTTTCAGTTACACCTTCAAGAATGTCATCAATATATGAGATCTCTTTATATTAATTTAGATAGTGAAGGATGAAAGTTATTATAATGTTTTTGAAACAGTTTGCATTATACCACAAACTACAAAATGAATTAAAATATTTAATTTAAACTTATATTTCGATTACTTTCAGTTAGGCCTTCAAGAATGTCATCAATATATGAGTTCTCTTTATATAAATTGAGATAGTGAAAGGTGAAGAGTACTATAATATTTTTGAAACAGTTTGAATTATCTCAAACTATACAATGTGCTAAATTTTTCATTTAAATCCATATTTCAATAACTTTTAGTTAGGCCTTCAAGAACGTCATCAATATATGAGTTCTCTTTATATAAATTTAAACAGTGAAGGGTGAAGAGTATTATACTACAAAATGTATTAAAATATTTCATTTAAACTCATGTTTCGATAACTTTCAGTTAGGCCTTCAAGAATGTCATCAATATATGAGTCCTCTTTATATAAATTTAGATAGTGAAGGGTGAAGAGTATTATAATATTTTTGAACCGTTTGAATTATAACACAAAATATAAAATTTATTAAATATTTCATTTACTCACATCTCCATAACTTTCAATTAGGCCTTCAAGAATATCATCAATAGATGAGTTCTGTTGAAATTAATTTATGTTTTTGTCATGATATTTTAAGGAAATTTCTCTAATGCTAATGTTTACATACCTACTTAGTATTATTGTTTTAAGGTTAACACTTTTTCCATTTTTAAAGTTTTTTTTTAAATGTTTGATTATGTATAGCTACCTGGATATCTACATTAAAATACTCTCAATATTTCTCCTTCAAAAATATCATCAATATATTAATGTTTTGACCTTAAATATTTCTTTAGCATTTACAATTTAGAAAATTGCTCTGAAGCTAGGATATAAATATTTATATATCGGATATATATATTTATATATATATATATATATATATCCAAATGTATGTTCACTATCATATAAGGCTGTTAATATATTTTAAAAAAAGATTAATTTACATATAATGTTTATCCTTCCCAGTAAGACATCAAAGAAGTATTTAAGATATTAAGGGATTTTGTAAATAAGGTATGTATTACTTGAAGAACTTGAGGGTTTGTGCCAAATTTAATTTGATCATATTCCGAGTCAAAATTAAACAAATCTCAAATGTCAGTTAAATGAAATACGATACGACCTACCTTTTAGGTCAATCTAAACCAACATCAGTGCATTCACCTTAAATTTCATACACAATAATCAAGTTCTCGGAGGTGAAACAAAATATCGAACACCTTCGCAAAGTCAGTCCCTTGCCGAAAATCAAATTACCCGAAAACAATCCAAAAAAAAGTAGACGGCCAACTTAAATTATACTTGAATAAACCGCGGGCGTACACCTATTCCGCCTGATTTGACGATAATTACGCGTTACTTCTTGCTCGGCTGATCTTTCGGCCCAACCAAGCACGTGTTTAAAGATTTACCCGTTAAAACCTATGTGCTATACCACACGAAGTGTACAGAAGACTGGCTTTAGCATCATGTCACTCTGTTGTTCAAGGGTGACTTGATCCTAGGTACACAAGGGAGGGTCTTAAAAATGGACACGCCTATAACAGTCACACACCGCCAAAGCACTCTGCTAGGAAGCCTAAAGATATAACGAGATCCGCTCGTGATAATCCGTCAAGCCTTGCCTTCTAAGACAACAATAAGCTTTTCAGCCAAGCCTCACTTTTATACTCAAAATAATTTGCAAAGATTTTAATCAATGACAGTAACTATTTGTCTGATGATATAGACGCTAGAGTTACCTTGTAACCCATCTCATCCAACAAATATGATAAAAACAAGATATAATCAGAAACCGATTTAAGTGGAGACTTCGAAACTAGTGAATCAAACTAAAACAATTGAAGTTACACATTTGGTCTACATGATTTCTGCTCGGAAGGTGTTAAAAACTGGTAAAATACAATTGAGAGGCGTACCGGAGGATTCGAGTGTTACTTTCGCCTGAATGGTCGTGTAAATCTGTGAATTCGATTGGCTGCGAGAACGGCGCCATTGTTCGGGTGAAGCGTAGCGGCGGCGGCGCATTTGAGCGCGACGCTTGCTCATTGCTACGTTGAATGGGCATTTCCGTCCTGACGCCTGATGTTTCTCGACGCTCTCCTCGATATTTGGCAGAAATACATTGTTTATTAAATATTGTGTCGTTTGTGGGTTTTTATTGCATGGTAAAAGCTCGGAAGTAGTGGCGCTAGGCTTGGTTGGCTTTGAAATCAGTGTTATGTGGCTTTGAACTGTGTGTGGCATGGTATTAACCAAATTTAATTGCACTTCTGATATTTGGGAACATCTAGCTAACACAACATTTCCGAATTTAATACTGCTTTTTGGGCTTCAATCATGGGGTGCTTTTGCACCTTTGCCAATTTAGATGTGATCACGAAGCTTTTAACAATATTCTACACATTTATTTTTTTATGTTTTATTTTTATCTTAATTTTCAAGCAGAAAAGTCGATAACTCTTATCAATAAATACATAAATCTGATGTTTTTAAAAACCATGCATGTTGCTTCACTTGCTGTTGCATACCTAAGGCCGAATGGGCATTTCCGCCCTGACGCCTGATGTTTCTCGACGCTCTCCTCCAAATGTATTTTTATTAAATATTGTATTGTTTGTGGGTTTTTTATTGCATGATGAGAGCTCGGAAGTAATGGCGCTAGGCTTGGTTGGGTTTGAAATCAGTGTTATGTGGTTTAGAATTGTATGTGGCATGATATTCGTCAAATTTATTTTCACTTCTGATAATCGTGAACGTCTAGCTAACACAACCTATCCGAATTCAATACTAAATACTGCTTTTTAGGATACGATCATCGGGTGCTTTTGCACCTTTACCAATTGTGATCACGAAGCTTTTAACAATATTCTGCACATTTATTTTTTATGTTTATATTATTTTCTTAATTTTCAACTAGAAAAGTATATATAAATTTGATGCTGTTAGAAACCACGCAATCGTGCTTAACTTCCTATTCTTGTATACCTAGGACCGAATGAGCATTTCCGTCCTGACGCCTGATGTTTCTCGACGCTCTCCTCGATATTTGACAGAAATACATTTTTTATTAAATATTCTGTCGTTTGTGGGTTTTTATTGCATGGTAAGAGCTCGGAAGTAGTGGCGCTAGGCTTGGTTGGCTTTTAAATCAGTGATCTATGGCTTTGAACTGTGTGTGGCATGGTACTAACCAAATTTATTTCCACTTCTGATAATCAGGAACATCTAGCTAACACAACCTTTACGAATTCAATACTGCTTTTTGGGCTTTAATCATGGGGTGCTTTTGCAACTTTGCCAATTTAGATGTGATCACGAAGCTTTTTACAATATTATACACATTTATTTTTTTATCTTTATATTATTATCTTAATTTTTAACTAGAAAAGTCGATAACTCGTATTAATAAAATAAATATATTAATTTGATGCTTTTAAAATGCGCGTTGCTTCACTTGCTATTCTTACATACCTAGGCCGAGCTTGCAAGCATCTCATATAAATACCACATCCATTCGGTGCTTTTGAATGATTTTTGCTGTTAATGTTGTTTGCAGTTAACTTCATCTATAGTTCACTTTTCTGCTCTTTGCCTTAAAAACGAAAAACTCTAGCTGCAATAATCAGCTCTAAAATGACCTATATAAATAAATATATCTTAAGTAATACATTTATTATTTTTTACTTTGGTCTTAGCAATTAATAGGCTGTGACTTTGGAGAAATAGCTACATATTAAATATATCTTAATAATTAATAGATTTCTTTTGGAATGAGACAGGGCACCCTCAGGATCAATATTACAATATCTAATCGTTTGTATAAACATAAACAATGATATATTACCTGTATATTCTCTAGTTATTACTGATGTTTTTGGTAAATACTTTTGACAAGCTTTATTTAATGTGCGACTAACAATAATTGTTGGATGACTTCCCTACTTTAATAAATTATATTAAGTATCTTAAAGGTATAAGCATTTAAGAGGTTTTGGTTCTTATATTATTTATCAGCCTTAAAGGAGTTTCGATTAGTGTCGGTTAACATAAGAAACGAATTTATTTTGTAAAAGTTATTAAATTTAAAATTACAATACAAAGTTTACCTATTTACGATTTCAAGCTGGTGGTTGTCACATTAATTTTTTTGGGAAAACTCTAATCTATCTCAGCATCTCATTTATTTCCCTATATAGGTACCTATCTTAGAAATATGAATTGTTTTTTACATTTTTTGTAATAAAATATACCGAAAAAAAGTTTTTCTTAGTTAAATATTTTCTTTATCAGAACATATCGAATATATGTATGGATATTACTAAAGTTAGATTGCTTCGTCATTTTTAACGCCAGCCGCTGTTTTATTTTTCAAAAGGCACTCCTGATGCCACCAATCAAGTGCTAACCCATGCCGTACTCTGTTTACACTTTCCTGAAAAATTTAAAGTAGAGTTAAATCGTGATTTCGCTCGTGGCCGTGTTTTCGAAATAAATTTGCAATTTGTAAATTAAATTTTTTCTAAAATTTTAATTTTTCCATAAAAGTTTGAGATATTGTGTTAAGAACTGTTGAATTTTCCTTTCATTAAAAGTGTTCCTAAATAAATTGTCTATTTCAACCTTTACATTGCCGAGTAGTTTTTTTAGTTACATTCTTTATTTTAATACAATTTTTTAAATGTTTTTTCAAAAAATAATTCGTTTATCAGAAAACACAAGAGCCAAATATAGGTTTATGCGCATGTATAATAATATGTACCTATTGCATAACATATTTATAAAATGTAACTTATTTTTAAAATTACAAAAAAAAGAAAATAGTTATTTAGGTATACGCACGCGTTTGAGAATACAAAAATATTATATTATTATGACTAAAATATCTTTTGTTGAACTTAACGCAAGTGCCTATACCACCGAACATTAACTATACGATAAGAAGAACCACTCAACCGCGGCAGCTTTGATTTGCGTGTTCAGCGAGCGCTACAAACGAATCGTAGTTGTTTGTTTGGTTGCTGAGTAACGGATGGCGGACTCTCGCTGCACACAGGTCGAATTTCAATAAAAGCTCACCAAAAACGATATTTTCGTTTGTGGTAATTTTAATCAAATTTATGACCAAATTATTTACAACACTCTAGTACCCTAGTTGGCTTTGGAAAAAACAATTGATATATTTTTAATTGTTTGCAGCGCCCTGTCAAACTTACGTTATGGTTTTTTTATTAGCGCTATTATTTTCACCAAATTAATATTTTAATAAAGTTTGTATTCAACTGGCTATTTCAAAAATATATTAACGTTTTAAATTAGATTTGATAACAATACTCAAGGTATTTTATAACTAACTAATATTTAAATGATTTTGATTTTTCTGCTTATTGCATAGCGGTGGTGACTTGAAATGTAAAAGATTGATATATTTATCAGATCATAATTATAAATTCGTAATATAATAACATTTTTGTTGATGATTTCACCATATTTCCGACTACAAATATACTGTAATATGTGCATTACGATTCTGGCAAAAGAGATCAAGAAGAAAATCTTGCTCGAATTTGCTCCATTTTTTTATATTTAATTAAATTTTGGTGTATTGGGTTATTTTAAAATTGGTTAAAGGGTTCGCACAATATTTTTACTGTATATTTATTAAAATACCCATTTTATAATTGCATAAATTCGTAAAAATTTCCGAAACCTTATTTACTTAAAAATATTTTTTTCTTTTTTTTAACACGAAAGTACAGTAGATTAAGGTGATTTTTAATTTTAAAGGTTAAGGAAAAGTAAATTAATAATTTATTTTTTATTTATGAATTGGTCTAGTCACACAAGAATAAATATTTCATTATATTTTATTTATTTGCTTCTGATCGAATTTATTTAACTATAACGTATAAGCAATTGTTTGACCTAACAAAGTAATAAATTTCTTAAATTGAAATTAAAAATATCTGAATTAACAGGATAACAAGACTTTCCCAATGAGTTTAGGTCGACTTGCAATACTTTTTACTATAAATATATTTCCAAGATTCCAAGTGGAATCAATTAAGTAGAATCTATTAGAATAAATAAAACACACGTTCTCATTGAGATGATAAACCATAACTAACTTTATTTTAAGCATATATCGATCTACATTCAGGTGACGCGACATACACATAAGAGACTAAATATTCATTGTTTGTCAAAGTTCCACGAATAATGCAGTGGAAGGCGCAGTATACAGTTTCATCCTATGTTTATTATTTTTTAAAGATTAGTGATATTTTAACACCCCCACTCAATAACTTTAAAAAATACCAAAAAACTTCAAAAATTTGTTGTGCTTTTCAATACATAAACTTTTTGTTAATACATCCGCAGGCATTTCATGTGTCGGCATATAGCTAACTTCAATTTGCTTATTAGAAATCGCTTCTCTTACAAAATGATGCCGCACATCAATGTGCTTAGAGCGTTTATGATAAACAGGATTTAATGATAAATTTAAAGCACTTTGATTATCATTAAAAAGTTGAATTAGTTGCATTTCTCCAGTTAATTGGAATAGCAGATTGCGTTGCGCAAATATATAGCTTCTTTCGCAGCTTCCGATAACGCCATATATTCAGCCTCTGTGCTAGATAATGCAACTGTCTTTTGTTTGACACTGGCAAAATAAACCACAGAACCGCACATTTTACAAGCATAACCAGTATAAGATTTTCTATCTGGTGAATTATTGCCCCAATCGACGTCAACATAACCTACAAGTTCCGTTTTTTCATTTGAAAACCTCAAACAATAACTCTTGGTACCTTTAAGATAACGCAATATTCTTTTGGCATATTTCCAATGAGTTTCATTGAGACTCGTATTAAATTGGCTTAAATAACTCACACCAAAAGCAATATCAGGCCTCGTTAGTACCGCCAAATACATCAAACTACCTAAAAGCTGTTGTAAGGAATATCAGACACGTTTTCATCCGTTTTTTCAATACTTAATTTTACTTCTAACGGAGTTTTGACAGGTTTGCAATCTGTCATCTCAAAACGGCTTAGCAATTGATAAATGTATTTCTCTTGACTCAAAGAAATAATCTGAGTTCCCTTATCAATTTGGATTTCCATCCCTAAAATTTGCCTAGCTTGCCCTAAGTCCTTGATTTTGAATTTTTGCCCTAACTCCTTTTTCAAAAATTCAGTTTCACGCTCACAATTTGAAAATACAAAAAAATCATATACGTAAAGAGCTACAACTGTCAAAGATTTGTCAACGTTTCTTTTTGTAAATAAACATGGCTCTAAATCTGACTTTTTATAGCCTAAATCTAATAAAACACTATTTACCGTGTCATTCCAGTCTCGTGACGCCTGTTTAAGCCCGTAAATAGCCCTATTTAACTTTAAAACCTTATTGTCATTAAAATTGTTTTGTAAATACCCCTCAGGTATTTTCATGAATACCTGTTCCTTCAAATATCCATTTAAGAACGCAGTCTTAACATCTAAATGTGTGATATCTAGATTCATCTTTAGTGATAACGCAATTAAAAGTCTCAATGTCGAATGCCGCACAACTGGTGAAAAAGTTTCCTCATAATCAACACCTTGCTCTTGCGTGAAACCTCTCGCAACAAGACGAGCACGATATGTCACCTCATTCGCACTATTGACCTTTCTTATAAACACCCACTTGTTGTCCACTACCCTGGCACCTTTAGGTAAATCCATTAACTCCCAGGCCTCATTCTCCTCAAATGACTCCAATTCTTCTTTCATGGCTATTTTCCAACATTCAGCATCCAGCCTAGCTAAAACCTCCTTAACACTTGTCGGATTGTCAAAATCTGTCACACTGAAGTATGAAACATTTTCACCATATTTCACCACAGATTTAGAAAGTCTATTTGATCGTCTTAAATTTTGCTCTGGATCATCATTCTGAATCATACCCAAATGTTTCTTGTCAGGATTATAATCTTCATCACTATCACCATTCTGAGAATATTCTGACTCACTCTCACTCTCGAAGATGTGAAGAAACTCCTCTTGCTCTTCATGGTCCCCCACTGAATTTAAAATCTCTGTCTGAGTTTCACTCTCTTGATTTTGAGTTTTGTCTAAGCAAATTATCACTTCTCTATTATATTTGTTTTCTTCTATGATAATGACATCACGTGACACTATTACATCTTTCTTGTCTGCATCATAAAGTCGGTAGCCCTTAGTAGTGTCACCAAATCCCACAAGAATCATCTTTTTGGATTTTTTATCCCACTTTAGTCTTCTCTGCTTTGGTACATGCACCATCGCAGTGCTGCCAAAAATCCTTATATGGCTCATATCAGGAACTTTTCCAGACCAAACAGCTATAGGTGTTTTTCCTTCTAATACAGAAACAACACTTCTGTTTCTTAAGTATACCGCAGTGTTTATCGCTTCTGCCCAAAAACGTTTTTCCAGTCCTGCATCAAATAACAAGCATCTCGCTTTTTCCGCCAATGTTCTATTCATGCGCTCAGCATTGTCATTTTGCTCAGGTGTGTAGCTATTTGTGGTTTGGTGAACAATGCCAAATCTCTTGAGCACGTTTCTCACTTCCAATCCACAAAACTCACCTCCGTCAGATCTAATCATTTTAATTTTTCTTTCTATTTGATTTTCTGCCATACTTTTAAACTCGATCAAGTATTTTAGAGCCTCATCTTTTTTATTGCAAAAATATACAAAAGATGTTCTGCTGTGGTAGTCTTCCAACACCAAAAAATATTTGGCACCTCCCAGAGATTTGACCTCCATCGGTCCACACAAATCTGCATGAATTAGGCCTAACAAAATTTCAGATCTCGAACCCTTTTTCGGAAAAGGTTTTCGTGCTTGTTTGCCTTCGTTGCATGAAAATTTAAGCCTGTGACAGCCCCATTTGTAATTTTTGATAAATCCGTGCTATTCAAGTGACCAAATCTTCGATGCCATGTTTCCTTAGTGACCTTAGATGCCTCTGCCAAAAAACATGGTTGCCAAATTTCGGGTTTTAGCTTGTAAACATTATTATTAAGGCTTGCCTCCCCAATTAATACGTTTTCACTGTTGTATATCTTACAGCCCTTATTATCAAAATTTACAATGTTGTCATTTTTGATTAATTCGCCGACCGACAACAAATTCGTTGTTAATTGTGGCACGCAAAGTACATTTGTGACACAAACCTCAATCACATCCTGTCCTATTTTACTTCTTAACTCAACATTACCAATACATTCCACTGATGCTGTGCTGTTATTGGCAACTGTGATTTCAGGCATATCAGCTGGTTTCGATTTCTCATCCGACAGCCATTCTTTGTTTGGGGTTATATGGGCACTTGTTCCAGAATCCACATACCAATCCTGGTTGCTAAATTTGCCACTCATATATACTGCACTGTAAACATGTTTTTTGCCTTTGTCTTTAGACTCATCTTTGTCACCTTTCTTGCTTTCTTTCTCCTTCCTTCTCTCACTGATATGCAAAATGCCCTTTAGAATGACACCGAAAACAAGTTACTTCCTTTTTATTCTTGCTCAAGTGGGAATTGTCTGGTTTGCCTTTAAATTTCGTAGCAAAAGCCCCATTTACACTAGTATCACACTCCATGTCTAAAAGCTTAGTTTTATCTTATCTGTTGTTACGTTTATACCTGAGTGTTCGATGGCCATAATCATCGGCTCATATTTTTCAAGTAATCCAGCTAATAGTAGGCTTCCAACCCACCCATCATCTATGGCGAAACCAGTATTTTCAACTTACTAGCAGTTTCGACCATTTTAGTCACATAATCGCCCATAGAATCGCAATTTTCTCTGCGAATATTTATCAGTGACCTTAATAAGGCGATTTTTCGGGTAAATCCATTATCGTCAAATAACGACTTTAATTATTTATCCCACAAATTCTTCGCGTCTGTCGTATCCTTCATACGCACGAAAAGACTTGGTTCGATGGTCAAAATTATCTTTGATCTGGCTTGTAGCATCCTAGGTTCCAAGAATACACCCTTTTTGCCCTTCTAGAATCAAGTAATTTTCTATCGCAAAACACCACTCGTCGTAGTTTTCCCGACCACGAAGTTTTGGCAAACTTCCAAGAAAACTCGTCGACATTTTTTCACACACACTCAAAGAACGATTCTTTTATACTATTTCCTTAAGAAACACGCACTGATGGGCTCATAACCTATTAGAATAAATAAAACCAAAGAATATTCTACTAGAATATTCTTTGATAAAACACACGTTCTCATTGAGATGATAAACCATAACTAACTTTATTTTAAGCATATATCGATCAATATTCAGGTGACGCGATATACACATAAAAATTTAAAAATATATATTGGAAAAGGACGCAAAACAGTAGCGTCCAGTGAGTATAGTGAGCAGTGATTCAAAAGACGGAGAACAAAACCACTTCAAAATTCAACACCACAGGAGTTAACGTATGCCGCTCAAATGCGCTACAGATCATCCGCATCGAAAGTTCTCAAAACTATTAGTAACGAACCCGAGCAAGCCAAAATTTTTGAAACCAAAAACAATCAAGATAATTTACATTTAGAGTTAGATGCTGAAGTATTAGCTCTAATAATTGTATAAGCTAATTTGTCTAAGCGTCAGTATAAACTTATCAAAACGCAAGCGGGACAAAAAAATTGCAACTTATATCCTTGGTATGACAAAGTTTTGGAGGCCAAAAAAAAACGATATCCCAATTAGGGCTGGGCGATTATTAAAAGTAATAATCGATGTTCGATTATTTGTAATAATCGATTATCCTCGATTAATCCATATTTTTTCAAATATTAATCGATTAATCTATATATTGTGAAATATTAATCGATTAGTCGACTAATCGATAATTTCTTTAAAGTTAATCGAATAATCGATTATTTTTGCCCATGGGCAAACTGAAGCTGCAATTTCGGTTGAACAACAGCTGCACTGGACGCTTCTATATTTTTTACTAGTTTGGTCCCTATTACTTGTATGGCAAAATTGGAGGCCCTCATCAACTCGTTTATGTCCTCCAGTTGACATTCATTTTGCTCGTGAGACTCCTGAATTAACCGTTGCAAAAAAACAAAATTTGGGTTATTAAATTAAAAATGTAAAACCGTTTTTCCATAACCATGCAGCACTTAGTTTTCAAAACCATTTTTTAAAACGGTTCGAGAACATACTAATGATTTATATAGATGATTTGTATCGTTAGTGATAATTGATACACCCTATATATAAATATAAATGATCCAAAAATTCAACAATAAAGCATCTTTGTCTAAAACACGATATTTTAAACGTGTAACACTTAATAACTTTTAGGTCTTATTTCTGGTAAACCTTATTATGGCCAGCTTTGCTAGAAATTCGACAAGTGTGCGCCGTGACAAAGGTCGCCTGCCAATATTCTGCTAGATTTCGCGCGGAGGAGATACACTGTTGACGTGCCGCCGCGAGAATGAACCTTCTTATCGTATAGTTAATGTTCGGTGCCTATACCAAAAAACCTCAACAAAATTTTATTTTAATGAGTACTGAGTATAATCGTTTACAGTTTGTAACGCTATTTTTTGCGCCCTGTATAAGAAGCGTTCTGACAAGAAGCAGCAAGAACTCCGCACGGAGTCAGCTGAGAGAATTAAAAAGTCATGTAACTCCGCACATCATAAAATTTTACTACAGCCTTTACTTTTGGAGCTAGAGAGAAACTTTAAATGCAAAAGGTAGAGGATTTGTCCTAAGGAGTCAGGATCCGTTATCAGATAAAACAAATAAGCATAGTAAAAATTTGTTTTTTTTTTTAATAGAACGCCCTGTTTATTATTCACTAAGTTCAAAAGTATATAAATATACCTACCTTCATTTGCTATGGCCATTTTTTAATAATTTGATAATAAGCATTATAAAATATCCCTGCAAATTTCCATCCATTTCCACCGCGATTTGCTTATTAAACACGCAAGTTTTATGCTTATTTGTTTTATCTGATAACGCTTCTGGCGGTTTAGGAAAAACCTTCGAACCTGCATGTAATAGCTATTTACCTAACAAGTGTGGAAAATTAATTTTCCCGAACGAGTCTGCAGTCGAGTGCGGAAAAAACATTTTCCGCAAGTGTTAAGTACAATCGTTTTTCTACAGACGTGCGGAAATAAGTGCATAGTTCATAGTATTAATTTACCAGTTTTTATTAAACTATAACAAACAAACTACCTATTATATATTTAAAAGTAACTAATTATTTGGAAAACGGTAGTAGCTACATAGAGCTATAGAAAAATATATTCTTTGTTGTAATTAACTGACAATTATAGGCATTATTAATTAAATTGGGTGGGTTAGCCTCTTTGGTGTTGGCAATAATGTTGACACTTTTTCTTCTTAACTTGTCATACTGGTGCTGATTCACTGGTTCATTGCTGTCAGCAAAAGTATCAATTTCATACGCGAAATTTGTAGAAGGCAAGGGCGAAGGCGGAGGCAAATTTTCCTCGGAATTTTCTCCTTTAGAACATAGAGTTTGGTTGGCTATGCGTTTTTATTCCTCATGGATTCGTCCACAAATGATTCTGCAACTTTTGTCGATTGCCATCCCCCGAGACGTTTCAAATTAGTAATATCCACTCCAGCGTCGGCCGACCTAGTAGCCGAGGAGCGTCTATAACAGTGTCCAGTAAATGTATCTGGATGTGGAGGTCTCAAAAAAACAGCCACGTCCGATGGCATCTTACCAAACTTATTAATACCAACAGCTTTAATAGTACATTTATCTTTTTGGAAATTGACGAAAAACCTTTGATGTGGTGTACTTTTGGGACGCAGAGACATGTATTTCTTGATTAAATTAAGACTTTTCTCCAGTTATAACAAATTCTGGTGAGTCTTGCTATCTGCTATTTTCACCGGAAACAAATCTTCTTGTTCCACTACGTTTTCACAACAGATAAGTCAATTCTTCACTCCGATATAGGCTCCAGCGATTCCAATTATAGTGCGACTTTGATTAGTAAATAAGTATCGTCAAGCGCAATGCTTAAAAATGTTTCAACATGTTCGTGGTTTAAAAATTTAGAAAGGTCTAAAACCTACAATTTTATTTTTTAAAGAAGCAAACAATTTAAAATGCTAATATAAACGTTTTTCTTAATTTTTAGCATATACTTCACTATTGAATACTTGGACCACATTGTAGAAGGTTGAAAATTGTTTAAAATTGTTTGAAAGTAAACTAGATTCACCTCTTCTGTATCTACTAATGTTGCTTATTTTCTTGTCGGTGGTGGCGCACCATTTGATTAATGTACCTGACTTTGGATTTTTCTGGAAGCAAGTCCAAATCTACTTCTTTTGCTGCGCTCATAATATATTCTGGAACCTCGTCTTCCACAGCCAAATTGAAATTCACTTAAATGCATTCTAATAATACAAATTTACGAAAAATACGCACATATAAATGCAATTAATCACAAATAAATAATAATAATGTCGAAATGTCAGTTTGTTGATTTCTAATAATTGTGACTTTAAGCGTTCTTAGTAACCTGGAAACCTGGTAGCTAAACAAAATGAAATGCATTAAGCCAGCTACACACTCTGATATTTATGTAAAAAATCTCAATAAATTACCTCGGTACTACTTAACGAGAGGAGTTATCTTTAAAAGAATATTTTAATATTACCCAGTTATTGTTGCTTAAATATGTAACAATTTATATGTTAAAATTGGGGAAAAAATATCCACTAAACTACGCTTAGCTTATTCCCTTGGCAGCTGGAATATAGAAGACTTCTAAAATGTCTTCAAAATGCTAAACTAAAAGGGCTTTACTGAATAAAATAAATAGGAACAAATGTAGCCACACCAAGTAAGGAGAGTTGAGCTCAATTCTACCGATATCAAGGCGAAACGTCCAATAATAAGGTTTAAATAGTTTTAATTAATTTACTGCCATGGGTTTGACAGGCAGATACAATAAACTTAGCATAAATAACCTAAACAGCTTAATTATATAGCATATTTTAGGTATTAACGAGAATGAAAGCGATAGAAGTTTGGCAGGGCTTTAGAGGACTGCCTTTTAAAAAAACAACAATAGATAAGGTTAGAGAACTGAATCTCAGTATGTAATATTTCAGAATATACGTCTCGGTAATTGTCTTTAGAGTTCTCACTAGAAAAATTTAAGGTATTAGCACAATAGAGCAAGAACTTTATAGGTATACAGGTAGGGCTAACACTTAATAATTTAAATAGATCCTACCAGGACTCGCCGATACCTTCAGCCTTCCGCATGTGAAAAGATACTGGACTGGACTCTAGTGTAGATGGACGAGCTAGGTGAACCCCTCAGCTGGGAAGATCGCTTCCTCCACAAAACTCTTGGTCTGGTTCTGTTCGGATAAGACGGCGGACTCCTGCTCAAGGAAGTGACTCCCGAGAATAAATGGGCATCAGTCCCTCGGAAAGACCCTGGTGAAATCACAAACGATTTTTTTAGCCATCTATTAAAAAACACAAGGCTCAAACCTACCTTTTAAAATGAAAGGGTTATCACACCCCTTTGCACATTATGTTTCACAACAGCATAGCCGGTACTCTAACAAGAGATACGCGTCGCTATGCTTTGTAATATTAACAAAAAAATGCTATCTGGCAATCAGCAACCAGCAGTTGAAAACTTAATTGCCATAAATGCTTTGTAATATTAACAAAAAAATGCTATCTGGCAATCAGCAACCAGCAGTTGAAAACTTAATTGCCATAAGGAACCTTCATGAACGGAAGTCCAAACGAGAAGAGCGTCAATTTTAACTTCCCTCGATATATCGTATTTGCATGCGCATCTTCGGAAGGCGCCTGCTGTCAAACGGGTCGTAGTACTGAAATCCACTCGTAATAGTAATGTTTTGACAATCGATACCACAATTTAACGGATACACAGAGAAAATCGCGATATAATATTCAGATACAATAACAACGTTACCAGTTGCGACATTTAGGTGCCATCAATATGCTATTGAGAAATTAAAAAAATCCTAATGTTTCCGGAGATATCCGTGAAAAAACGAAATTCAGCAATTTCTTTTTAAAAGATATTTAAAAAATGATTTTACATTATTATTGATAGTTTTGTCCTCTACAAAATGGTAGGGTGAGTTGTTAGTTATTTATCCCCTTAATAAGGCCCTGCTCATTCGGATGCGTCTACCAAATTAGCATTTATTGCCGTTTTATCAATTTATGAATAATAAAAGTTGGGATCTCACTGGATTTAAAACTTTTATTTTATTTCTTTCTTTAAAAAAATACATAATTTATGTGGGTGTTAGTTTCTTTTAAGATGCTCAAATAGATTTCCTTCCACTTCAATGCATTTTTGAATAATTATTTCCACTTTGTTGACTGTCCTTTGAATCCATCTTGGCCTTACTCTTAAGAAAGCTTGCTGTATCGAAATTTATTACTCATTCCTTGAGTTTATCGTTTTCTTTATAACATATATCTTTGAAGGTACTCCAAAGCAAGACATCCAAGGGAGACAGGTCAGGTGACCGGGCTGGCCACTCAACTGGTTCCCCATTTTCAATCCATGTTTGAGGAAACTCGTTACTTAAAAACGCCCTTACTTGACGCGTCTTATCGGGATTGGCGCCATCCTGCTGAAACCATAAATTATCTAAACGAGCTAATGGATATTCTGCCAAATATTCTTGAAAGACAGTGGTCAAGAATTGCAGGAACTTATCTCCGTTAAGATTTGCGAGAAAAATATAAGGTCCCAATAGTTGTTCCCCACATAGTCCTGCCCAAACATTATCCTAAATTTAACTTTGTTTCGCAATGTTCTGTTTACCCTGGGATTTTCCACAGTCCAGATATGTTCATTTTTCCTATTGAAAATTCCGCAGTTCGTACATTTTGTCTCGTCCGACCAGATTATATTATTTAAAAATATATATGTGCCTCACCTCTATAAGCACACAACTTAGGTGAAACTAGATTTTCATGTCAATGATGTTTATATAGGATATGTTTACACATCAGTGCGAGCATCAGTGTCTTGAGTACTAGCAGACTCGTCTTTCGCAGCTTTTATTTTCTCATCTTTAGCCCGATTTCGACGCTTTAAAAAACTACGATTTTTTTTACTTTTTTTCGCCAAAAACCGCGTTTCTCTAACTTTTTTGTTTTAATTATTATTTTTTCTTTATTTCGTTTTATAATACTAACTTTCCGAACAATTTTGTGTTAATTTTTTTCTTAATTGGATTTATAACAGTTTTATTAACTTTCTGAACATTTTTTTACGTTTTTTAATTTTTTTTCCCATTTTCAAAAATTTTTTGTTTTTTTTTTCTTAGAGCATTTTTTTTCTTCCCATTTTTGCCATCCCCGACTTCGAAGCTGAACTTCTTGGTCTTTTTTTCGCCGAAAACCGCGTGTGCCCTTGCTTTTCTTTCTTTATTATTTTTTTTCTTATTTCGTTTTATAATACTTTTAGTAACTTTCCGAATAATTTTTTACGTTTTTTTTTTCAATTTTTCCCATTTCCCACTGATGACCCGGTGCACGGGGCACCGCTTCTCAGATTTTCGATCCGAGGCTGAGTTGCAGAAATATCGGAGAAAAACGATTTTTTCTCCAAAATCCCTCCTAAAGTAGAGCCCCATGCTACCCGTTCTCCCGAAATAAATTATTTTAGTTTTTTTTCTCCCCCCTGTACTGGCCGAACGGGGGGGGGATACTGGGTCCAGTTTCGTCCAGTTTCGTCCAGTATCCTCATTTAACCCCGGCGAAATGTTCTGAAAATTTCAACCCTCTAGCTATACTGGAACATTAATTAATTAAGGGAGCTTAGGGGTGTTTCACTTTGATAACCGTTTCAACTTTGATAAGCGTTTCACTTTTATAAGCGTTTCATTTTTTCTGACTTTACCCTCGCTGAAGAAGTTTCACTTCAAAAATGCTGTTCATTCAGTATTTTATCCTGCATCTATTTGCAAAATTGTAATCGTCTTTCTCGATCCCCTGGAATTAACTTCTGAGATACATGTATTTTTAAAACCGAATAATAGATGCATAGTCTGGTTGAGTAGAATAGCATTAATTTGCTAGACTTCGCCAGTTATGCTCTAATTTTACACTTTTATTAATGTTTGTATATTTTTTTCGTTTCATTTAATAAAAAACCTTATTTATTTGTTTATTTATTTATGCATTTTTTTATTTATTTATATTTCCTGCGAAGTTTACTTACAGAACCGAAATGATAAACAGGATAATCAAGTGATTGAAAAATACTTCGAGGTGGCTGTCTGCGTTCTGGATATCTTTTAAAGTACAAATCGGCACCGTCCTTTCCATTTCTTTGACAAATGTAAAATATATATTATGTATGTAACATAATTATCTATTTCTAAAATTCTCTTAATAAATACTTTCTGATCAAATTCCAATAAAATGGCAAGTAATTGCAAATACATAACTGTCAAACAAACATTTTGTCTATTTCCATATCACTCTTATTTTTTCAAATCTGTTTGCGGTAAACTGTTTTCATAAATCATCAAAATGAATTCAAAATATATCAAATAACAAAAAGGTATAAAGAAATGTCTAAAAATGCACTGAAATGGTAGGAAATCTATTTGAGCATCTTAGAAGAAACTAATAAATCTCCTTCGTAGCCTAAATAATAATGGTATTTTTTTTGCACCCTAATAAACTACTTTTTTTAAAAACAATGAAAATAAAAGTTTTAAATCCAATTAGATCGCCACTTTTATTACTCATAAACTGATCAAAGGACACTACATGCTAATTTTGTAGATGCACTTAAATGACCAAGACCTGATTAAGGGGCAAATAACTAAAATTTAATTAAAATATCATTTTAATTTGTTTGAAACGCAAAAACGAAAAAACTAATGTTCGTTTTAGAAAAATGCTGCCAAGTTCTCTCTAAAAAATAGTAAAAAATCCAGGTCCGTATTTAAAAAAAATTGCGTTTATAATGTCAGCCCAAAATCGAAACGTAGGACTCAAAGTCTGCACCATTTTGTAGTAGAAGATAAAAACTGTCAATCATACTGTAAAATTATTTTTTAAATATGTCTTCAAATAAAGTTAACAAAAAATAAAAAAAATGTTAATGTTCGGTTTTTCATGGATATCTAAACAACTAAAAAATGGAAAAGCCCCTGGACTTGGAAAACTACTCGTTAAACTAGTCAAATATGGGGCAGATAGATTATACAACCACTTAATAACACTATACCCCGATGGTGGAGAAATTCCCAAAGAATGGAAAATATCTTGAATATCTACGATTCATAAAAAGGACAATAAAGAGAACTCCGAAAACTATGGATGTCTGTTAGTCACTAGTGCTCTAAGTAGGATATATGGGAAAATGCTAGGAAACAAAGTTGAAGAAAATTATAGATTTAGAGGCCGAAGAGCAGATTTATATTTGGCAGATCCGCCATGTTTACCGTATTACCCAAATTATTGAAAAAAGATGGTCTACGATTAGGAAATTCATTTGCTGTATGTAGACTTACAAAAGGCATGAATAGTTATGGGAAGCATTAGGGAAAAGCAACATCCAATATGATATTTTAGAAGCAATAAAGAAATTATATGAAGTTACAACTGCTAAAGTTTTGCAAGGTTTCACAGTTAATAAAGGACTTAAACTGGGATGTTGTCTATCAGCAACGCTGTTTAAGGTTTAATTAGAACAAGCTCCCAGATATGGAAGACGAAATGCATGGTATGGGAATCCTTCTAAAAAGCAATAACACTATATAGGTATCAGTATCAGTATCAGAAGGGGTGGCCCCTAGAGGGCCTTGCACTTAGGCCACCAATTGGGCCCGTTGTGCCCCCAGCCCGCATTAGAGAACCTCCAGGATGCCGGTCCTCTTTAAGAAAGCCCGCATCTCCTTCAGACTAACAGGACGCACTGAATCTGGCTCGATCGACGTCACGCCAAAGATTCTTAATCTTGCCCACGCGACGGCGGGGCATTCCGTAAGTAGATGGTATGGGGTCTCGTCGTCCTCCATGCACCATCTACACTCCCCCTCCTCTGCAATTCTCAGCAGGGTCAGGTATCGTTCGTCTAAGCCTACGGTGCCCTGTGTAGAATCCTACCAGGGCTCTGCACTCGTTCCTAGGTAGGCACAACAGCCCCCTGGCGAGACTCTTCGCGGGCCCATGTATCATGAGCCTCGCCTGTCGCATCCCCGGAGCCGTCCGCCATACCATGTTCATTTTTTGTAGATCAGACACAATGTTATCTCTCCATCGCATTCTGGGTCGTCCAGGTGGTCTTCTTCCCGTAGGAACCTCCTCCTGGCTCTTGATTTCTTGTACCACATCATCATCCTTATACAATCTCCTAATTTCGGCATTTGTTCTCATTCTATATTCATTTGTGGTAGTGTCGTGATATGGTTCGAAAATTTTTCTCAAAACCTTACGCTCAAATCGCCTGAGTTTTTCTTCGTTCTCTTTTGCCATGGTCCACGTCTCAGACCCATACGTTAGTATGGGTCGGACAATGGTTTTGTAGATCTTCACTTTTGATGTTCTTGTAAGACTTTTCGATTTCATCAGATTATCCAGTGCGAACATACATCGGCTTGTCGATTGTATCCTGCTCTTTATTTCTTCCGTGATGTCGTTATCTGCGGGGATTATTGCTCCCAGATACTTGAAGCGTTCCACTCTTTCGAAATTGAGGGTGCCGAATGTGATGTTTTGGCCTAATCTATCTCGCCTTTGTGTTCGGTTTACGCACATGTAATTCGTTTTTCCTTCGTTCACTTTTAACCCTGCCCTACAAAACTTTTTGAACGTTTCCTTTACGGAGATTGTGGATCTTCTTACCACGCCAATATCGTCTGCATATGCCAGCAGCAGTATAGGCCCTTGTGCTGTAAGTAACTCTGCTTTTACTCCGGCTTCTCTCACTGCTTTCTCTAGGACAAGATTGAAAAGCACAGGTGAAAGGGCGTCACCTTGCTTGAGCCCGTTATTTATTTCAAAACTGCCAGAGAGTTTGTTGTTGACACGTACTTTTGATACTCCGTCCTCCATGCACACTTTGCTCATTCGAATCAATTTTCTTGGTATCGAGAGCTCTGCCATCGCATTCCATACTTGATTCCATTCTATGCTGTCATAAGCTTATTGGAAGTCTATGAAAAGGTTGTGTATGGGTCTGTTATATTCCCATCCTTTCTTCAGGAGCTATCTTTGTGTGAATAGCTGGTCTATCGTAGATCTGTGTGTTCTTAATCCGGCTTGATAATCTCCTAGGACGTTTTCAACATAGAGGGTTATAGTCTGCTAAGCAGTATGTTTGACAGGATTTTGTATGCGATGTTTGTTACGGAGATTCCTCTATAATTGGAGCATTTTATTTTATCCCCTTTCTTATGAATAGGCACAATGATATTTTCCTTCCATCTTGTTGGTATCTCCTCATTTCGCCATATATGCGTTATTAGTTTGTGTAGCTGGCGTTGCAGAGTCTCTGCCCCATATTTTATGAATTCCGCTGGTATTTCATCCATCCCTGCTGCTTTATGATTCTTCAGCTTATTTATGGCTTTTTGAGTTTCTTCGAAGGAAGGTACGTCGCTGTCATATATGTTTCTTCCTTGTGTGTATCTTCATGAGTTATATTTAGAAGATCCTTAAAATATTTTGTCCACTCTTCGATCAGTGCTCATCGCCGAGTATCAACTGGTCCTTGTTATTTCTTAGTATTTGTGTGGATTTGGCCCTATATCCTTTTTTCTCCGAGGAGATGGCTTTGTAAAATTCCCTTGATCCTGGCTTAGGTCGATCTCTTTCCACAGCTTCATATTTTTCCTGCTCGTACATTCTTTTCTTTGTTCTTATTACTCTTCTTGTTTCTTTTCGGCACTCTTCGTATTCTCTTCTACTTTCATTCGTTTGTACTTGGATCCATCTATTTCTCGCCGATTGTCTTTTTTCCAGTTGCTGTCGGCATTCCTCGTCATACCATGTTTTTGTCCTCTTTCTCTTACTTCTTCCGAAGACCTCTTCCGCTGTCTTTTTCATCACTTCAAATGTTTTGCCCCATAACTGTTCAATGACATTGTATTCTGCTTCAGAGTTTAGGGATCTTTCTATTTGGTGTCAATATTGCTGAATTTTTGTCGGATTCTGACATTCATTCATGTTCCATTGAGTACTCATGTTTGATTTATTATATTTGTGTGTTGATATTCTGGCCCTGACACTCGCTCTGATCTGAGTCTCCATCTACCCCTCTGAGTCCATGATGTTACTGCCATGTCTCGCGTCTACAATGATATGATCGTTCTGGTTACGGGTGAGGTGGTCGTTTGATACCCACGTCTGCTTCTGTATGTCCTTATGCGGAAACATAGTTGACTTGATTCGCATGTTATTGCTTGCTGCAGTTTCTATTAACCGTTGCCCATTATCATTGAATATGTCTTGGAGGCTGTGATTGCCTATTATCGGAAAGAAGCTCGGTTCTTTGGCTATTTTGGCATTAAAATCCCCGCATACCATACGCATCTCATGTTTTGGCATGCTCCCTAAAGCTCTTTCCAGCGCATCGTAGAAATCGTTTTTGGTGAAACATGCAATGGTAGATGATCTTAAATTAAAATAAAACAATTAATATGGGATGGCCACGTGCAATGCATGCCGGAAGAAAGATTACCAAAACAAATTTTAAGATGCATGGTCACCATATGGAAGAAGCAAGAGAGGAAGGCCCAGGAAAAGTTGGAGAGAAGGCATAGAAAAAGATATGGGAGTACGAGAACTAGCAGATTATTTATGGACCGATAGAAGTGAGTGGAGGATACGTGTCGTAAAATGCTATAGAACGATATGTATGCATAGTTAAAAGGAACTCAAGATTCCCTATTCTCGTTAAAACATAACAAATATTTAAATATCAATCATTATAATAAGAAAATAAATTATATCATGCTATTCGAGAAGTATCAAACTCGTAAACCGTGACAATACCGCAAACCAAAAATGTCTTCAAATAACGTCAATTATCATCATACTACTAATTAAAAGAAAAGTATCATTGTATTTATACAGATACTAATCTCGATATCTTGAAAGAAAAAGAAAAGTTTATGAATGAAGCTTAAAAGAAGAGCCGCATAAAACAAAGTGTTATCTCCGAGATCGATCTACCAAATTAATTAATATAATTGAAAACATGTACGTCAGAATCTTAAGCGGACAAGTGAATATCGTTTTACTTGTCATAGTTGTCATTTGTTGCCGGCTTGTTATCGGCCTCATACTGTGTCGGATCTGCGGTGGTAGCTGGATGCATTAAAAATTGCGAGACATTTATTAAATCTTTACGATACAAATAGAATGACAGTTCTGTATTTAATTTTAATTTAAGGAATTAATTTGATATTAATGTTTAGTTAGATTGCTTCCGGAACAAGCATTGGTTAGAATTGTGCTTTGTAGGGAAACAACTCGTAGTAGCAAAAAAACAGTTCTTATTATAGGTTAACATAATTCGTTCGTAATATACGGAGAAACAATCCTGTCCCGGCGATCTTCTGCCTTGAACCAGCCTTTTTCCCTCACTTTATTTTCTGCGGCGGTGTTGCTGAGAATGACACGATTTTCTTAACGACAACTAACACTTTATTAATATTTTATAGTTTTTTTTTTGCGATTATGAAACCATTCGTAGGACTAAATGCGTGACAACATTTTATAATAATAATAATAATAATAATGGTAATGGAATCAGAAAGCAACCATAAAACTCGAAAACAGCGAGTCGGGCGCCTTGCAGGAGATCAAACGTGGAGTTCCGCAGGGGTTGCATATTGTCGCCCTGTTGTTCAACATCTACTCAGAGAGAAATTTTAGTAAAGCAATAGAAGACACCACAGATGGCATTAGTGTGAATGGTGAGCTAATAAACAATATTAGATATGCCGATGACACTGTTTTACTGGCTGACAGCTCGAAGGGACTACATGAAGTTGTCAAAAGGATTACACACATAGGTGAACAGTACAGGCTAGAACTAAATATTAACACGACTAAATATATAGTTGTAAGTAAATCCCTTGGTCAGCACGGTGTGCTATACTGTAAAAATTAAGCTATCGATAGAGTGGGCAGTTACTATCTTGGTTTTAACATCAACGTATCGTGGAACGCCTCCAAAGAAATAAAGTGTAGGTGTACGAAAAGGCCAGAGCAATGTTTACATAAATGAAACGGTAACAGTTTACTATCCGAACGCACACCCATTTTTGAACTTTTTGGGGCAATTGTCATTTTAGACAATTAAAAATAATGAATTTAAAAAGAATCCAGTGGCGGCGGTTGCAACTTTTTAAGTCTTGGTAAAAATATTAGACGTCAAAGTGAAAGAGCGGATACTAAACAATTACCCCATGGCTGTTAATTTACTATACGAACGCACACCCATCTTTGAACCTTTTGGGGCAATTGTAATCTTAGGTGGTTAAAAATAATGAATTTAAAAAGAATCCAGTGGCGGAGGTTGCAAATTTTAAGTGTTGGTAAAAATATTAGACGTCAAAGTGAAAGAGCGGATATTAAACAATTACCCCATGGCTGTTAATTTACTATCCGAATGCACACCCATCTTTCAACCTTTTGGGGCAATTGAGATTTTAAGTAGTTAAAAATAATGAATTTAAAAAGAATCCAAAAATTTTAAAAATGGGCGTGCGTTCGGATAGTAAATAAGCTCTCAGCTGCATGACCCTCAAGAGCAGAACAATAAAATGGTATATTTTTTCGATAATACTATATGGTGTCGAGGCTTGCGCTATATGTAGCAACAGAAATGTAGATTTATCGAAAAATTCTATGAATTTCCTGGGTTGACTGGGTCTCCAATGAAGATATCCTCAGAAGGATGCATTACCAACTACTTTCTACCATGGCCTACCAGGATGCATTACCAACTACTTTCTACCATGGCCTGCCATGGCCTAGAGCTAGATAATAGTCTGGATACAATCAAATGTACTGGCAAATTGACCGAACGAAGCAGAGGCAAAATCCAGGAAGAAAACATTACACCTAACTACTTTTCAAGTATGCTTTCAGAAGCATCTTTTCCTTTTTTTAGAACCTGCTTCTTTTCCGTAAGGGTGCTATTTGTGGAAAAGGATTCACACGTATTTTACCTGTCCCTTGATAGCCTCTATCCCTTAGATGAACAAGAAGGTCAAACTCTGTAGAGACTGTCCAAATCATTACAAGGATAAACCTCTTTTCGAAATGGAATTCACCAATATGAAAGATCCAAAAGTATGTGATTGCTTCTTTTACTAGTGTTAAATTTTATCTATAAATTATTACCGATCGATTTCTGAATGTTTTAGGAAGAAGATCGCAGACATTTGAATCAGTTTATAGCGTATTCGGCAGTCGGTCTCATTGACGAACATAAATGGAAAACTCAGAATATGTACTTAGAATCAGTTAATAAAAATCAGTGGTTTGTTTCCGCATTTGATACTGCTAGTTTAATAAGATTTGTCATCGCTCATGATAATAGAAATGACGATGGCATACACTAAACATTCCATGAATCCTTTTTATTAAGACGATACACCTACTAAAAGTGCTGCCTTTGAAAAGAAAGCACACTTATATGGTAAAAAATATCTCTCAAATTAAAGAGTATTTATTTTTGGTTATGTAAAATGAGTGCATCTAAATATATTGTAATTTTACCAAAAAATGTATGATTCCAGAAATGGATATTTAGTCTTGAAGGGATATGGGGTTTTCCTGATAACTGCCCTCTTATGTTATGCTATCGGTAATTAGTAAATAAGCAGGTTTATATCTTTAAATGGACCTTCATATGATATATCATTATTTATTTGCACCAAATCTTTCAGCTTAATATCAACCGAAGCTGTACCATTTCCGAATTCATGTTCGTACTTTTGGAGTCTTCGAGAATTCTTGATATATTTCACAGTTTACCAGATATCCAGAATTTTCATTCAGAGATCACATTTTGTATCCGAAACGTATTAGTGTGCCCTTCTAAAATTGCTTACATGAGTGCCGACCATAGTACTTGATCATACTTTCGTCATAGGTCATTTGTTGTTACTGTTGGTAATGTTCAAGAAATTTGGATTTTACTTTTTCCATGAAAGGTCTTAGTCTCCACATTTTGTCATGTTCGTCAGGTTTACTGTTATCTGCGCAGTGGATAAATCTGATAAGTTGGAAAAAAATGTCTCTTCTTATCTTTTAAGAAATCACCGGATTTTGTATATCTCGCTGAGTTTCCCAATAAAAAGGTTTTACTGGCAAAACCGCATATACCCACTTACTATTGAAACTGCCAAGAAGTACTTCATTTGACTTTTTGTCAACTTAGGATCCGCAAAGTTTTTTAAAATGGCATAATGTGACTGCTTGAATGAAAAAGAGAAAATGTTAAATTACGGAAAGTTCCTTTCATTTTCTAACAGTATTTCCATTCAAATCTCCTACTCACATGTCTTATTTGCATTTTTTTCCTAACGGACAGTGACAAAATCTGGATTCTGAGAATCTATGAATACTGGTGATGCTGCGTTTGACTTTTTGGAGCAGTTGTATGTTGCTTTGAATGAGGGCGAGTTCGCTGCAGCAGTGTTCTCCGATTTTTAGAAAGCCTTTGATTGCGTCGATCGCGGAATACTGTTCCAGAAAATTTCTGTTCATAGATTTAGAGGTAAATGCCTTAAATGGTCAGAATCTTATTTTTCTGAAAGAGCTCAAGTTATCACATGTAGGAAAAGTTACTCAGATGTATTATGCGATAATTATGGAGTGCCACAAGAATAAGTTCTTGGGCCCTTTCTGTTTCTGCTTGATATCAACGATGTTACATATATAGATAAAACAGGACGTTTTACGCTATTTGCAGATGACACTACAATTTTGTGTGTGGAGAGGAAGAATTATGGTCTAACTGCTGGAGTATCAGTTTATAGCGTATTCGGCAGGTGGAGAAATGGCTCGATGTAAGCTGCTTTCCCTTAATATTACCAAAACTAACCTGTTGACTTTTAAGTGTAATGTTCCTGATTTCCCATTGCATACCTACATTCTGGAAAATCAGGCAGTCTCAAAGATCTTGAGGCAATTCTTTGACAAAAATTTAAGGTTTTCTGATCATATCATCCAGTTAAATAAGAATACTATTCTTCTTACAATGAAGCACATTTTGAGTTGAAGATTATTTTGTAAGTTTAGCACAGCTTGAGCTTGAAGTTGCGCCCTGAAATATTATCGATTGTCCCGCCCCCATCTTCATTCCAGGAGTCTTCATCAGTTAAAATGTTTGGATCGGGAGGTACAATCAAAATGGCATCCCCATCACCTTCGCACGCTATAAAGAAGCAGAAAAACAAAATATGGTAGCTCAAATTCCTAGCGTTACCATATGGTAACTCTAAGACAAAATCATATTTCTACTCACTCTAAAAAAAAAACATGAGAACAAAATATGTATGTACACCTATCGACCCCTATATCACATGAAAATATCCTCCATATATTCTAAATATAAAAGTACACTTCCTCAAAATTTATATCCATCACTTCGCATAAAATATTCGAACACTGTAAGGTAGTCTTTACCTGACTTTACAACGGATATATATGCCTTCCAGACATATAACTAATGTCATCTTGTGAGCAAGTGGTTAAATAAACATGTATTAATCATGTTACAAACATATGTCTGCTGCTACCATACGGTAACAGCAGGCTTTGGTGTGTTAAAATAACAATAATAACCTGTTCGAATTTGAAAATAAAACTAGAGGGTATTATTTATAGATTGGTCTTATTATTGCATTGTTCGCAGTAATGCCAAATACAATGATTTGGTTATGATTAGCTTGCAAGATGAAGAACACATTGACGAATTCATTTGTCGAAACCGCAGTCCGCTATGTTTTACCGTTTCGCAGATATTCTGATTTAAAAAAAAAAGTAATTTTCGATATACCTGGTACAGACCCAACCCAACTAGTCATCGTCACCGAAATAAATCATTGTTGGTTTCACAGAAGTCTAGCGTGAATAAGGTACTTTTGTTGTCATACATAACTACTCTATGACAACAACAATGATTTATTTCGGTTACCATAACTTGTTGAGTTGTGTCCATAACGGGTACAGAGAAAATTATCTTTTATTTTTAAAATCAAAATATCTGGGAAGTGGTAAAAGATAGCGGACTGCGATTTCGACAGGTTAACTTGCCATTGTTTGATTTTGCATCTTTGAAGCCAATCATAACTATATCATTCTATTTGGAATTGCTGACAAAAGTAAAGTAGTTAAAAAATAGTAATATTTTTAAAAAATCGAACATTTTATTCGTATTTTATTCATGAATCGATTTTAAATTACCTATTCAACCAGATGTAGTTTTCAAAAATCGGCCAAAGCACCCCGAAGTTACAGCATAGAAGCTACGAAAATATTGTTACGTTTTTCCCGTGTGTTCTTAACAGAATTACAACTTTGCTATTTTCAACTAATACTCTCTTTATTCACTACCACTGTATACAATTTAACACTCTATACTACTCTTATAACTTTACAACTAATATCTATTCAACACTCAATGATTAACTGAACTGAACTGACTAACATTCGCCTTAGGTCTGCTTATATATAATCTCAAATCTATCACGAATATTCGGGAAGTCCAGCGATCCTGAAACTTCGCGGCCGGCCGGGCGATGATTCATACAGACAGAGAAGCGAGGGGCACGGCACGGCGGCTAGTTCTATAGGGTAGCACAAAAACGTTCGGATGGTTGTTAGTCGTGACAATATTTTCTTAACAGAAGTAGTAGACATAAGCTAGAAGCTTCTAATAGTGTAATACTGTAGAAACGCTTATATAGGTTAAAACTTCGAAAAATCCCACTTCTTAAATTTAAATGACAATTTTAGAAAATTTTCCCGAACCACTAGGACAAAGTTTTTTTCGAAACATGGCCACCCTGTATACCATACGTCCACGCACTAGTGTTAAAACTTGCTTGTATATATCAATAATAATTTAGGTATTTCTTCACATCAGGCAGCCATTGCATCTTTCTGTAGTTTTAGTTCTTCCGTTTTTTTTTGTTGATGTGTGTGCTTTTCATTTTAATTCTTAGTCTAAGTGGAAACCTAAATATTTGCCTGATTTTTATGAGAAATCATTGGAAATAAAATTAGATTTTTCCTATCAAATATAGGCTCAAGCTAGCCCCTTCATTACAACAAGCCACATGAAAGTTGAAAAATAGGATTGATAAAACCGACAGTGTGATAACCATTTTTTAAATTTAGTAGAGCATTTGAAACTTTCATTCGGACAGTTTTTGTGAGATATTGCCTAGTTACGAAATTAATAGTAATGGTATCAAGGTGGCCTATCTAGAAGATATTTTCAAACGATGGTGGATGGTATATTCTCTCAAAAAAAAGCAAGTTCATCATGGAGTGCCACAGGGAGCTCTGTTGAGATCGTTATTACTCCTAATTGTTCAAATTTTAAAATTGTTTAATAAAAACAAACTCTTCTTAGGAAATCAGTCGGAATTTAGGGAACAACGTTCATCTGAGGCAGCATTGTAATTAACGTTTTCTAAATGAAAGGTACAAGTTTATACAAGTAAATATGTACTAGCTGTTTTTTTTTCAATTTTCAAATAGCGTTTGAAACTGTAGACCATGCAACTTTGGTTAAAAACTAATATACTATGGGATCAAAGGCAAAGTTTTAACTGGTGCAAAGAATGCATATTATAAAATAGAAGACAAAAAACTAAAGTAGAATTTGCAGCATCAATGGAAAAATAAAGTAAATTTGGATTGCCTCATGCCTCACGGTAGCATCTTAGCACCTCTATTGTTCATAATTTATTTAAACGACATTAACTTTATTGATGGTTTAGAGTTTGGAAATATATTTGCAGATAATATTTTTATCTGAATAAATGGAGATAAATTGGAAGAATGGAGATGAATTGGAAGAACAAAAACTTATTAAATGAACTCAATGAATTTACAAAAATTAATAAACTTAAATATTGAAAAAACGAAAGTTGTGTCAATATTGTCAAAGAGGATTTTTGCGTTGAGGCAAAGCTTGTTTATGTTCATTAAGATAATTGTACCTAAATGTTGTGATGTGCAGTGGGCTACTTATAATATGCTTTATGAGTATCTCACAATTTTTCCCGATTATTTTGTATTGGAAAGTACTCGCCTCTAGATTAAGCAAGTTATTTCCTTATTTTTTATTTTTTAATATTGCACTGTATCTACATGTATATTTTACAGTGTGTCTAATTTTTTTTTTAATTATAATTTTTTAATTTAATTTTTAGGAAAATTTAATTTATTTATTTCCAACACAACACTATTCCTAAAATTAAACTTGTTTTGAAAACCCTTAAAATTAAATATCACTAGTTTGATGTGCTTGATTTTGCGAGGGAATACTTGCCAATACAAAACAATCGTGAAAAATTGTGAGATACTCATAAACCATAGACATATAAGTGATTATAAGTACGCCACTGCAGATCACAACATAGAGGTACAAATTTTTAACTGAACATAAACAAGCTTACAAAGTTTGCACGATACAACGAACAGTGTGGCCTAACTACTAAAAAGTTGAAAAAAGCAAGGTTTTACAAAAAAATCGGTATTTCTTAAAATATAGCAGATATCAAAAATTTGACAGACAAGTTTCTTTGCTATAGAGCAGTGATTCAATTGATGTACAGTGACAAAATTCAAAAAGAAATATGTAGTATGAAAGTTACATGCTATTGAAATTGGAGCAAAAATCATCGTCTTCTTTGACACCCTGTATATAAAAATTTTTGACAGTTTAAAAAAATCCAACGTAAAGGGACAAGTCTGTTAACCATTAAAAACCAGAGATCGATATCAAGTCTGGTTAAGAAAATATTTAGTTTTAAATTTAGGCGAAATTTTCCTCGCTAGAAAGCAAATGGCCAGCAGTTCAGTAAACAATTAGGCCAGGGGAAATTATTTAATAAACGGTCGCTGATTTAGAACCCCCTGTATATTATAAATATTGGTTAATATGCGTATCCGCTATCAATTTTTTTTTTATCGAGTTTGACAGTTTAAGGTACAAATATGGCAAAATTTAGCGTGCGCCCATATAGTAAACAATTACCGCAAAAAGTCTTGATTGTTGGCATTGGCTAAATATTTGGAAAATACTTTTGATTTTTGGCCTTATACCCTTCCGATTGCCTCTTCAGAAACGAAACTAAATTATTGTATCTGTTTATATCGATATTTTTTACCTCTTTGGACAACATAGTTCTCAACATTGAATATTGGCTCCAAAGTGACGATGAGTTTTGTTCCTTCGACTTCTGCTGGAAGTACGCCAATAAAACATTCTCGGTGGGATGCCTCCCTTTCTTCTCACTAAACCACTTTTTAAAACGTTTATATGCATTTTCATACTGGACTCTTGACCGCGTAGGTAAAAGTGAATCTCGTGCTAATCTTGCAGATTCTTCTACATCGGACGAAATAATTTCAGTATTCTCGATGTTTGAATAGCTCATTATTAACTTTATAGCCACAAATATCTCGATATTTGCATCACAATTTGTACGAATTATAGCTTGTCAAGTTGACTGAAATAAACAAAAATATTAAATAATAAATAAACACCATAACAATCCATCAGGTACTTGATATATAATAAATTCATAAAAATTTAAATTTACCTAATTTTCACAGGCACGTAGAAAAACTAATAAAAATTGAAAATTGGCTAATTTTCACACGCACGTAGAAAAAATATTGTATGACATGCGTGTGAAAAGTTCGATTAAGGCATTTGTACCCGTGCCTTAAACATGCACTTTTCACACTTGTATCATAAATAGCTATTAAATACAAAAATTGTAGGGATCATCCTAGATCGACAGAAAATATTCTAAAATATAATACAGGGAATGGATATCGCAAAGTTGATAAAAACACAAACATGGTAAATCTGGAAATATTAAAACAAACGTTAATAGATCCTTTTTTCTGAATTCAAAAATATATAATTTGTTGACATTTGGCTTAGCGGTTTTCGAAATATTTGCATTTTAAGAAAGTGATCATTTTGTTTCATTAAATCTCATTCATTATTATTTTTATTTAACAAATAAGCTAGAATTAACATATTATTACTATATATTATAGCATATTATTAATATATTTATTTATTTTCAATAATTAAAATAGAACCAAAAAATTAACAATATTTTTTTTATAAAATAATTTATGAAAATTTACAAGTGTTGAATGTGGCCGCCGTTATTTTCAAAAATGCGAATATTTCGAAAACGCCTAAACGATTATTCGAATTAATATATAATATATTACAGAGACATACAAGATGTACAGAGTGATAAATAAATATGGCTTTAAATGCCTCATATCTCTTTTTAGTGTATGTTCCTCTCGCTTGGCTGAGGTCAACTCAAGCCATCTTTACGAATGAGCGTTAAATAGCCGAGCATAGACAGGTTTTAGCGGCAATGCATGGCGGCTCAATCTTTTCACTATACGCAGGAAAAAGTGTGCTGAACAACCCAACAATAAAACAAACAATAATATAATCGTTAACTTACATATGTAAGCGTAACTAATTTACGAAAGGTATTCAAATAGTCCTCCATTGTTATCACTTCACGTTTGGCACCCTTTTCTGACAGATTGGATATTTGGATATTTGCAAACACCCCATGAATCAGCTGAACAAGTTACATTTGTGCCACGCACCAAATCGACACTGTCGATGAATCAATGGGCATAATTCAAATCGTCTTTTGTTATCGCCTGGATGAAGCTATGCTATATTGAATTTATAAAGAAGATATTTTTTAGATTTAAATATCATTTAACTTTAAAACTCCGCCTTCTATTACTCTTACAGATATAGTCTTCGCATCTTAAAAATATTAATTTTAATATTATGCTAATATCTAAATAAAGAGCACACTCAGCTGAATTTTAATATGTTAGTAGCAACAATTTTGTATTCGTTCGAATTGAATGAAATTATACCAAAAAAAGTCACGTTTCAGTATCAAAAATATAAAAATGTTATACGTTATACGATATACCTACTTCCACGTACCCAATTATATCTATTCCTTTCTCTATTTTCTTTCTATTACTCCTTTGTCTTCAGCATGCTACTCTTCCGTGTAAAATATACAATAAACAAAGTTTGGTCCAGTAACTTTTTGACCGTACCTTGTAGGAATACTTCGTTGCAGACATTATAATCTACATAAAAAGTATGAAAATGTATGTCTTGTAAAGATATTATGGGTTGTTTTAAAAATCGAAAATTGTAATTAATTAATAATTTTATGCTCTATCTTTATCATGGTTAGTTTTTCCCAAAAATAGCCATTGACATCTATGGGATGAATTCTTGCTGTTTTAATACGCTTTTGCGAAATATATAATAGACTGCATTGACTGAATAGAAAAATTCTATTTTAATTTATTCCAAAAACAATCAGTGCATTAGCCCATTTTTGCACATGATCGATATGATGATACTGGGAAACCTAATCTTTTAATGAACATGAATTGAATGCAGTAAAAACGAAAATTTGTTTGGCTGACCGAGAAAGATTGCGCACCTGGCAGATGACCGGTTTATGTCGATTTATCACTTTTGACACAGTGGGTGTTAGCTGGAGTTACTTAGGAAGGAAAGAGAAAGTCAAGCACGTGAAGTGTGTAAGTGAAAAAATTATACATTCTACAATAACAACTCCCCCCCCCCCCCCCTCCTTTCCTTCTATTGGGGAAGGCTTTTAAAAAAGCATTAAGCCTCTAGATCTTTTTATATCGGTAAATTGTACACACCGCCCCTGAGTATTTTATATAATTCCCTCCCCTTTTCGCCGCATTTGTAGATAACATGAGGGGTATACTAGACATTAATTTTTAGCTAATCCCTCAATAGTTACCAAAATACCGCATAAAAGCATCGAAAATGAGACCCTATAAGTACACTTCCGGCAAGCATTGTATCATATGAACGATACTTTTCCACACTTCTATTAAATGAAGCTTTTATCAGTCCCCAATTTATGATTAAACATTCTCACTACTATTAAAAAATTAAGATATTGTCCTCGTCCCAGCACATTATTTGGTTTCGCTATTGTGCTTGGTGGTGATTCGGGACAATAAAATGCATCTTTCACTGTTACCGGCAATTACTTTTAGCACAATGAACACAAAAGAACACACGGGACCCATTTTAAACTGAAGATATGTATCAAAGGTAAGCTGCCGACTGTAAACCTAAATACGCTATCAATACCCTTATTGAACTGTTTGGAAATATTGGTTTTAGAGACCGAAAAGATGAGAAAAATGGATTTACAGTTATTTTAAGATTCTGTAAGGTGATACTCTTGCATACGGCTCTGACCACCCTGGTAGATAAATTTAGAAATATAATAACTGTATGAAAGTTGGCATAATGCTAAAAATAACCAAAGCTTCACTAATTTTTGAAAAAATGTTATTATTTCCTAGATTTTATAGAAACTTATTTATTTGTCTAATCCTCGTTTAAATATTACTTAAAGGTTTCACTTATTCTTTAAGTGTCAGAAAATAGGATTTCAGGTTTTTGATATAAAATAGATACCTATCTATTTATCTTTTAAATTATCATATAGGATTATTAAATATAGCTACTCTACTAAACAAAAATGTTTCTGTCTAAAAACGGATAATAGGATAATAATTGCACTGTACAGTTTAGCGTAGCTGCAGGGATACAGAATACAGATGATTAAATACGCGGTGTTGCTAACCTTTAGGAAAATATGTATTCTTATTTAAAAAATCTAAAGAAACCCAAACATATATTCTAACAAATACTTATATTTTCTCCCAAACAAAGAACGAAGTAGAAGACATAAAAAGTTCTATGCTAATTAAAATAATTAAATTATATTACAATTTTAACAGAAAAACGTATTGAACATCTTTTAAATAATGTTGTAATTGTAATGTAACATTCATTAAAAAGTTTGAAATTTTAAATTAGATTTAAAATATATCCGTGTTGAGCTAACTTTTCACCTTTTATATTGAAAATTGCCGCAAAATGGAAAATTTCCTTGAGTTTGCAACACCCGCTCCCGCCGACGGACGGCGTCAGCCGTGGCCTAGTTCGTTTCATTAATTAAATATCAGATAAGACCATCTCTGGAATCTGTTCCCATGTGTGTGAGGCTCGGCACCCAAACACTAGCTCAAGATATTATTCTCCATACAGAGGAGAGCAGTCGTTTTGTGGACGACCCAGAGTTGACTAAAGACCTTGGTAGCCTTGAACATCGATGAAAAGTGGCGGACCTATCTCTTTACTGTCGATACTACTACGGAAGGTGTTCGAACGAGCTGGCACTTATGACTCCGCCCAGAGTTGGTACAAACCCTAAAGCTGCCGGATTCCATTCAGAAAAAGCTGTGCGTCTCGTCGCCGACTCGGCGGTGACCCCGCATCTGGATTACAGGATTTGCCTCATCATCCCGCTCCCAACAACGCCTGTCAGACAATCGCGACAGACTGCAAGAGCGCACCCCTTCGTTGTACAACTGGAAACGCCTAGAACGTCGATTTATTGTGGAACTCACTCCCAGGACATCTGTTTCCCCCTAATTACAACCTACAAATATTCAAGAACCGTGTCAATCAACATCTTCGCACACACACACACACACACACACACCGCTC
>MU182123.1:267562-317813 GCA_016904865.1 Pissodes strobi
AAAAAAAGACATCCCTTGGACCAGACCTTCTCTTTCCCACTTGAGAACTGATCCAATGACTCAAGAATTGACACCCTGGGGCTGCAATCGGGAGATATATTGTCTAGGTTATGCTTGCTAAGTGTATACAGGCAAAACGTACTCAAGAATAAAGAAATTTTTATAAACAATCTTGCAGATGGATTTAGACAAGATCGAAGGAGATTAAAATTTCTCTTTAATGGATAACTCCTTATATAAGCTTTTCTTATAAAAATTGGTATATCTGCGTTTTCCGTGTTTTTACTTTGATTTTGAATTGATACTCACTGACTTTCTCAAGGTTTGACCTCCTCTATATTTGATTCTGTCAGCGGCCCTGCAAACTATTAAATGTAACATAACTTCTAGTTAGAGTTCACCGCGAGCACTGACAAACCCGCCCGTAATCAGAAAAAATTAATAAGAGTAAAACATTTTAAATTTCCTGGCCTTTGGCGATCTTTATGTAAAAGTAGCACCCACCATCGTATTTTTCGACATTTGACACTTTTTACCAAACATCGCATGAAATTATGCTCGTCGTCACTGTCCATTTTTATAAACTCTAAATCCACACGAACTCTCGCTGAAGTAATAATGTGGTAGGTCACTCACGCAAATGCGAATCCGGAACATGAATTTTCGAATAATCGCCGAATACGCAGATCGTATGGGCTAGGCATAAGAAGTATATGGAAAATCTTAGTATATGCGTTTATGTGTGACTACAATGTCTTCTAAAAACTTTGAACATCATTTATTTTTGACATATTTCGCACAATGAGTATAGCAAAGAGGCCCATTTTAAAAATGTTACGATGACATTAAACTACTGTAAAATAATAGGTTATATTACTAGTAAATTTTCGGAAGTAATTGCACAAGTGCATCAAAATTACCGATAATTTTGCATGACAGTGTGTTGTCTAAAAACTGCATAAGTTCATTTTCATATTTTGAAGAAAGAGCCCGACACCGAAGGTGGAGGGCTCTTTTTCCAAAATGTGAAAATGACCGAATGCAGTTTTTCTAAGACAACACGCTCGAATGCGAAATTATCTGGTTATTTTGTTGCACGAGTGTAATTCGGGGGAATATTTCCCGACGCGAGACATTTTAAAAATATATTTTGACTTTGACGTAATTTATAAATTTTCCCTGTCATCGTAAGTTTACAATGGAATTACCATAGATACGTACGATGCAATTATCGCCGTGCTCTTTCGGTTTCTACAGTGCAATTATCGCTGTAATTTTCCTAGAATTGCACTCCTCTAATGGGATTTTTTATACATGAGGGAAATATTCATTGTAATTCCTAATATTAAGAAAAAAAACATATTTAGTGTCCCTTAAAGTTTATCCAGGTTCATAACCACCCTGAACTCTGGTTCAGGTATTTTGCCTGACAATATCTCGAGCTCGACCACCGGGTAACTAAACCATGCCGTATTTCCATATCTCCTATCTTAAAATCAGTCAACTCGGTAAGAAATGGGAACGTTACCAAGAAGTAACCTACGGTGTATTTTCAAAAAAAAATGCAATCAGAAACATATAAATATGTACCTTATTCACAATTACGTTCTCATTATTTTACTTCTCTATTTGTGCTATAATATTGCGTGGCTACATCCAAGTAAATACAAACTTAAAATTAAATACGCATTATTTCAACTTCTTCTCGTAATGAAACTAATTTGCTATTAATGACCACCTACCTCATATTCATACGGGTGAAATATTATTACGCCAAATAAAAACTTCCGATGACTAAACATAGTAGATGATATCTGAATAGCCTGATAATTTTCAATAGTAGTTTTATTGTAATTTGTACTTTCAACATAAAATATGAAAAGCAAAAGTCGGTAGCTGCTGCATCTTTCTTCTGTGATCAAAGTCGGTACGATACATGAAAAGATAGTGACTGTTAAAATTCTTTGAAGCATTATAAGGCGGTATTGGCTTCTCAAACGGAATACATACTGGTATGCATTTGTATTTCAATATTTGTTTGTTCATTCATTAAATGTATACGTACCTTGCTGTGTGATATTATACGAGGAAAGTTCAGATGTATTTTGTATGGATATATTATTATTAGCTTGTAATTGTAATGTCATGCCTGGTGCATATTGTTCCAAAATTCCAGTTTATATCCTCACATTTGCTTCACCTCATAATTGTTTGGGTTTAAACAGAGAAATGTTATATTCATAACGCCACCATAAGTCTAAAAGGTGAGAACCTAAACGGCTCTTCCCATATAAATGTATAGGCAAAGACGTAAGACGATGTGTTTTATCCCGATTATTCTATTTACCCCCCGAATCAAATATACAACAACGAAACTACTGATATCATATTAAATGACAGTTATATTAACAGTATCGGCTTGCGAAGTCGGCGTGCAATACAGCGCTATTAACGGTCAACATCAGCAGCCATCAAATAATAACTGTACGCGGTAAAGAAACCAGTCAGCACTATCGGTTAAACATAAATATAAAAACCTAGACTTATGATTGTTACCAAAGATTAGACTTTTTTGGAAGTTTTTCAGAAAGGCCTGTCACCCAGTGCGATTTGTAAATTTTTTGTGGCTCTCCCTGTTTTTCGAGTGTAGCAGGTAAGTACTTGATTGGTGTTTTGCCCATTTGTTGCATCACGTCTTTACGATATCCCCACCATGGCGTAGAACGTGGGTTGCAGTTTCTCGTTCATCTTGGCACAACTTACATAGGGTTTCATCTGCCTGACCCATCAGCCTTAAATGTTTTTTTTTCAGTCGAAAACCCATCATCATTCTGAGATATTTTCTATTGTGGGTTGGTAAGTCAGTTGTGAGCTTTGTTGAGGAACTCTTATTCAGTTCCTCAGTTGTACTGGTTGGACAATCCACCATTCCTGAGGATCTATTGCTATCCATTTGGTAATGAATGCCTTAATAGTACACCTGACAACAGGATTCTGCTGGATAGACTTTTTCGTTGCCTCTGTGGTCTTCATGCCCCGGAACCCAAGCTAGAGTCATTTTGACTACTTGGTTCCTTCAATGCCTTTCAGCAACTTACCAGTTTAGATTCTGTACTGTTAGCTTTGATTGCTTTTAGTGCCGCCTGATTATTGAAATAGATTACCAATGTCTTATTAAAAATTAGTTTCATTGGTGTAATCTCTGGGCATGCCCAACACGTAGCTTGCCTTAATCTCCTTCAGCTATTTTTCCTTGTCAGAGCCATAACTCTTGCTTATTAGTACTTGTGTTTGCAACAGTCTGTGAACTACCCATCTAGCTTCTCCGTGTATGTAAATGTGTATTGATGGTAGAGCATTTAGGACGACCGTCGGAATTGAGTTCATGGTTCCCGTGGTGTATGACTCAATAGCCTCTTCGGCGCTACTTGCCTCGTCTTGTCTTTGTCCGCCTAGTCACTGCACCATATGTTATCATGGGTCTCGCCACCCTCGTGCATAACCATAGGTAATCTTAGAGCTTAGATCCGAGTTTTCCCACATATTCTTCTACACGTGCCTAATACTACCATAGCTTTCTGTATAACCTTTTAAATGTGTAAGTTCCATGTCAACTTTTGTTTAGAAATGATATCTAGTATTTTATTTGCGTGCAAAAGTGAATTGTTCCTCTATTACGAATTAGTAGGTTTAATGCTCTCAGGATTCTCCTTCGGGTGAAGGAAATCAACTAGATATTGCTTTTTATAGATTCTGGGAGCTGTTCGGGCTTACATCAACCATCCACATTGTCGAGAGCGCTTTGTCTTCTCGCCGAGTGTATGCCGGTAAACTTTTCTCACACCACTACCATCTGCTTATCCTAGGCATAGGAAACCTTCACCAAATAGTTTTTGGGCAGATCACCTAGCAGTATGGTCCACAACAGTGAAGATAAAAGTACTTTTTTGGGGAAATTCCCTATCTACTTTAGCTACAATGGGTGCATGTTCCCAGGATGATATTACCCTATTTTCCAAGCATTCCTGCACCCAAAAATGAAAGCATGATTAAACACACCTTCCATATCTAGAAAAGTGGTTATTGCTAACCTTTTAATCCTCTATTGACTTTGACAGTATCATGTTGAGATCGTCCGGTTCTAAGTCCGTCAATATGCATATTAACGTTCAATCAATAGAGACATCTTCAGCATTACCGAATGGCTTTTATTTGGGACGAAACGCGCTTGAATTCGTGATGCAACACTAGAAGTCGAAGGCGTATGTTTGGATCCCATGATTAATATTACTTTCATATGATGCTGTTCGCTGACCTGGAGAGAGTGTTACAGAATTTATGGGACTATATCCAGTTATTTTAATCACCTTCTGGCAATTGGCACCTGAATTACCAAGTGTTCTAACTGCCGAAGCTCGGTGAGAATGATTTACAATTTTTTATTTTTTGTATTTAGCCCCTTGTTATTTGCCTCAATTTCTGTCCACTTTCTTATAACGTATGTACCCATTGGACAATTCTTGAACCACGACGACTGATTAATTTAATTCCAATTTTTACTCACTATCACAAATAGTCTGTTTAATTTAATATTTGCACTTCATTATGGTATTAGCTTAAGAAATAAATGCACTGGACCTACATCGCGATTTGTCAGATTTTTTGCTAACCACTTACTTTCACATATTCTATTCGCTCCCCTTTGTACGGTTTTCGAAAATATCGGGTTGCATTCCAAGCGACCTGTATTTGAACCGTCATTATATTTTTCATCCTTGTCGTGATATCGAAGAAACAGCCTCACTTGTTCTCCATGCTAGTTCGGTGGCAGCTATATGTGGAAAAAAATTCGTTGTAGCCCATATAGAGAATTTTCATACAAACTAGAAGCCATATTGTCAATTTCGTGTCTTGTCAAGGTTGTGAAACTCTCCCTGCGTGCACTAGGTAAGGCTTGCAACTCTGTCTTTGCGTTTCGTGCAATGCCTACACTCTGAAAGACCATGTCATAAAATGGATCTATACGACCATTATATTTTGAAAATATAAATCTGAAGCATTTTGTCCGTCTTGTTTATATGTATTTAATTACAAATTTAATATATAGATAATAAGATGCTTCATCCTCCATGGAATTTAACAAGTATGTCACCAAACGACCTTTGTGATGTTGCTGTTTAGGAGAATCATCGAATACCTTGGATGGATAGGATTAGGAATACGGATGCATTACATATTATGGTAGCACAAAGAGAACCTATCAATATAAAAAAATGCTGATAACTGGAATATCTGGGCAATGTCGTAAAAGAACACACTTATGGGTTTCTGCGGATTTAAAATCCATGGTGCAGGAAAAACCAAGAATATCATAGTAGAGAAACATGAACAATTGGTTCCATTGCACATCAAACCAAATATTTCGTGCAGCCATATGATGGTTGCCAACCTTCATTCGAAGATGGCATCTTAATAAGAAAAACACTAAACATTAATCCGTACAGCATTTAAAACTCAGGGAATATTAAATGCATAGAAATATTTTACTAATTTGTAATATACAACATACCTTTTTAGCAATAATAAGCATCATATTTTTTATTCCTTTCAAACCATTCATAACATTCTTCTCATATGATGCATATAGTTTCGTGAAAATAATCGTCCCAGTCGGTTCCTTTCATGTGTAGAAGAAAAAAAGATAAACATCGTTACCCTATATGTTCCCTAAAAAAGTTATATCTTATATGAACTACATATAATAGTCGGAACCTTTGAGCCTTAAATGTTTCTCGCAGAAGAATAAAAATTGTACTAAGCTTAAGAAAGGACGAGCTTTTTACATTATAAGGATTAGACGAAACACAGGTATCGAGCCGAGCCAATATTGTGGCTTCGAGGTTTTAGAAAGATTGGCTCGACTTATCTAAGTATTATAGGATCTTTTTTCTTTGATATAGATACCGATATTTCCTTTTTTTTTCATTGGTTTTTGCTTTGTTTGTTATTGAGTTCGGAGTTTATTAAATCTTTTTCTGATATATTATATTAGACTGAGACAAGTCATCAGAACCGCTGTTTAGATTTGGTAAACGTTTAATTTAAATGTTCCTAATTAAAGTAAGTAATATTCAGACTACCTGTGACCGTTCTCTATTAAATATTCGTCGTAATTTATGACACTCAAAGCCAAACGGTGTGCTACATATAAAGGTTAAATTACGGCTACATGCGACAGTTGTCAATGGTAACTTGCCTAGAAACTGTAGGTACTGGAGGAAAACCATCAGAATCTATACTTCAAACCTCTCCAAGAAATATTAATCATAAGCCAAATTCACGTAGTATTACTTATGTGTGCTTCTCCATCGGGCGATCTCTCTTTCCTCTTTCACTCCAAGAAATAGGTTTCCCATAAATCGTCTCTAGAAATTCTGTCTTAAGCTATTCCTTAGTTCATCTAATGATGTTGTGGTCACCATCTACTTATTTTTGATTCTATAGTTCATCAATTTTTAGGCATATGGCAGACATTGCTCTTTTCTCATGGAAGGTGTTTACAGTTTATTCGCTCTTTTTGCGGCACCTACTGTAATTGCTATTATTTCGAACATAATTGAAACTAACCCCAAACCACTCAGTTAATATAACTGAACAAATAATCCAAACTACTGTGAATAAATTAAATGGAAAACTTCGTATACCTATCAATTAGTTATATAGGATCCTTAAGTGAGATTGTGTTTAATGTCTAATGATTATAAGCATTATATTGCACATTTTTAATTTTGCATTTTAAAATATTGAACGTTAAAGAAATTAATTAAATAATTAATTAATATAAAAGTTCCTGTTAACCCAATTTATATATTTTAAATAAAACCAAAGGGTCCTAGTATTAAAAAAAAAATTAAGTATATTTCCCTGTAATGTCTGCGGAACTCCTAGCGCGGAGCCTATTAGCGGTTGATTCCCTCCGAAGTCAAATTCGGAATCTCTGGGGTTCCCCCCACATGTTTTTAATTTTCCAACACCTTGAACTGTAAGCAAATTACCTATTTAGGAGCCCTGTAAAGTTGTAAATGTTACAAAATCCAGTAGTGCGAATTTCCCTTCTACTGGTCGATTTGTGTTGTCGATACTCTCGCTACCTTACTTCCGAGTATCGCGGAATACAGTTCCGAGTCGGTCGAAGGAGCATTTTAAGATCCTTTGCCCAAATAGAGCACTATGTAAAAATCGATGTGTCCTATTGGTCGATCCATCTCGTATTACAATATGTCTTCGTGATGCAATCAATTTGCCCTTAGAGCCCTCGTAGTCGAGAGGTTTAGATGGTTGGGTCTTACCTGGACGGCTCGAGTTCAAACCCCGTTGCTTTTTTTTATTTTTTTTTAAAGATTATGTTTCTAAACAGTTTTTTTCTTGATTTTGGGTATGTCTTGGGTTAGTTTGGGTTAGCACCTGGTTAGTTTCCTTTTCTTGAGCCCCCGTAGCGAGCGAAGCGAGCGGAGGGCCATGCGGATCGACCATAGGAGAGGCCGATTTTTACATAGTGCTCTACTTGTGTAAAGGATCTTAAAAGTCCTCGAAGGATGACTTCGTTTGGTGCGCCCTCTTGACAGATGTGGTATAAATTCTTTTTTGGGGGGAATTGATGAGCCCTTCTCGTCTGATCACTCAAGGTGAGCAGATAGTTTGTATATCCAAAATTATCGTTGTCATTTTTGACCATCAGGTCTAAATACGATTGTGGTGTGAAATTAATTGGCAAATATGGTGCATTATGTATATATTAAATGGTTTAAAATTATTTATAATTTAACTAGGGACCTTCCGTGAGACACAACGACCTTCCGTGGGACACAACGATCCTCCGTGGGGCAGAACGTTCTTCCGGTGCTTCTTTATGCTGACCTAGAGAGTTCCCGGTTCCATTTAGGTCATGCCTTACAGGCCTTTTGTCGAGGTGACATGACCATGCAGTATCTGCCCCCGCGCCGCGCCGCGCCGTTTGACAGATAGAGCTTTTTAAATGTATTTGCAGGGCATTTCGCTAGAAACAAGGACAGTACCTTCAGCGGCTGCAACATTTTTTGCTGCGACAGAAAAAGGCGAATTTATAGTTTCTTTGCTAGTGTGCGAAAAGCTATTAAGCTTTACTCTACCACTGTCCAAATTCTTGCAAAGTCTATCGCATGATCTGGTATCAGCTTTAGAGTATGCTACTGATGTGATTTCTTTGTTGAAAAGCTTAAGAGAGAGTTCTGATTCGGTCCTTAAGGCAATATTCTTTTCTGCGTCCAAGAACTTATTGAAGGAAATTTTCGAGGCTGAAATTGAAATTCCTAAAGTCGTCCATAGACAACCTCAAAGAGAAAATTTTAATACCAACTCGCCTGAAGATTATTATAGAATAGCTATAATTCTGCAATGTATCGATCAACTAATTACATGCTTAGAAAGCAGATTTTCAGAAAATGAAACCGTTTTTTCTGCATTTCACTTACTTTTGTCAGGTGCCGCTTCCCCGGAAAAGGCTCACATGTTGGACTCATTGTCTGCTTATTACATGGACGATTCAACAATAAAAGCGGAATATTCGAATATATTTAGTGCCAGAAAGTTTCATCTATAAAAAACAAGACAGAAGTACTTGAGGTGTTAGAAAATTGCAATAAAGTCTTTTTTCCAAATATCTACCGCCTACTAACAGTGTTAGTTATTATCCTAGTAACAACCACCACTCCAGAGCGCTAATTTTCTACTAGGCGTGAAAAGAATAAGACCTGATCAAGAAACAAAATTGGAAATGAGAGACTCAGTTTAATTGGCTCTCTTGTGGATTTACTGGGATATACAAGTGGAATTAGTTCTACTCCCACATATTTGATTTCAGTGTATCTTTTTGCAGTTGTACTTACATAAGAGACTAAGCAAAATCAATACCAAACAAAATCGTTTTTTTATTTAAATAAGCAGAAAATGTGTCCTTATTCTAAAATTCCGGAGCCCCCGCCCCCCTGAATAATTTTCTGTCTACATGTCTGAGTAGGCTCGATCCTTTTTTAATTTATGTCTGAACTTAGTGTTAAACCACTGGAGATCGTTTGCTATCTTATATTGTACCCGTTACCGATATTTACTGTTTTGATTAATGAACTTACTGTTAAACGACAGGAGATCGTTTGCTATCTTATATGGTACCTATTACCGATATTTATTGTTTTGTTTAATTATCTCACTGCTAAACGACAGGAGATCATTTACTATATTATATTGTACCTTGTTCCTATTGTAGGATATTTATCGTTTTGAGTAATGAACTTACTATTAAATGACTGTAGGTCGTTTGCTATCTTATATTGTACCTATTACCGTTACTCCTCGTTTTTGTTCAATGAACTTACTGTTTTTGCTTATTGAGCTTACCGATAAACAGTTTTAGATTATCTATTACTATTAATTCCTGTTTCTTATCATATTTTCCTTGAAGATACTTATTTTATTAATTATCATAACTGATATTATCTTAAGTGAAGAATTTATTTTGCTAGTGTTATGATAATTAATCAATTTATTTTTACTGTAATTGGCTGTAAGCCTCATGGTAGTAAATTGTTCCACATAACTGCAATTTGCAACTTAAATTTTTTGCCTTAATATCAGAATCGAACTGAGCTCACTTTGTGTTTCCCTGTAGATAATTACCGGCTTGATCAAGGTTAGTTAGAGCTACGGATACGGATACGGATAAAGAAGGGGATGGTGACGCATAAATATGCCAGCCACTTGCGCACTTAGGCCACTTGAGCGGGCCCATTGTGCCCACAGAAAGGTTTTACAAATCCAGCAATCCTACGGTGTTTATGTAGCATAGTATGCGGCTTGGATCGCATCCCTTTATGTCGGCCATCGTTTTCCATTGTATCTTCAGGTGAGTATGTCTTGGTCTGGCGAGAGCGGGGCAGTCGCATAGAATGTTTTCTGCCGTTTTGTCGGCCTCTAAGCATTCTCTGCATAAGGAGTCGTCAACGACACCTATATTGTGCAGATAGTCATTTAGTCTGCAATGACCGGTAAGTATTTCTGTCATTATTTTCAAGTTTTTCCTTGACAGTTTTAGAACATATCTAGTTTTGCATTTACCAGGACCTGTTAGTGTTAGTTTGGAGTGGCGAAGCCCTTCTGCCGTTTTCAACCTGGTGCTTCATTCTCGAATTGCTGTTTTATAATTTGTTTGCGAACAATGTCCATGGTGAGTGGTAGTATTGGTTTTAGACCAATTGGTTTTTTTACGAGACGCTTTCTTGGCAAGAGTGTCTGCTCTTTCATTACCAAGGTCTCCATTGTGCCCTTTCTTTCCAGGCGATGGTTACTCTGTTTCCTGCAGATATTTGGTTTCTGTGAATTTATGCACTTCCTAACCATCAAGCTTCTGGTCTCCATTTTGTTGAGTGTTTGTACAACTGTCTCGCTGTCCGTGAAGAACAGTATATATTTCTTTGTGATTTGCTTTTCCGCCACCTTTGCAGCACCCATCGTTAAGCCACACAGTTCAGTTTGGAATCTGGTGATGAGATTACCTAGTGGTATCTGGATTTGTATGTCGATCCCGGGTATATAAACAGCTGCGGCAGCTCCTACGTTCTTTTTGATCCGTCCGTGTAGATGTGTTTATTGAGTCTAGTTTGATTTTTAACCGTTTGTAGAAAATATAATTTCTGACCACAAGTTCTATACTCACTCTCATACCTGGTTGTATGTGGTATGCCTCGTTTAGAGCTGTTGTGTGTCGATGTCCCCAGCTTTTTCCCCTCCACGTACCCGTGGAGTTCAAGCGTACTGAGGTTACCTGTGCTTCATTTCTCACAAAAATATCTAACGGAGACAGGTTTAAAAGTACTTCCACTGCCTTGGTGTGAGTGGTTTTCATAGCTGCAGTGATAGCTGTGCATGCTGAATTTTGGGAGCGAGACGTTTTGGCTTGAGGTGTTATTTTTCCTGATCGTAGCCACCAAACTAGTGCGCCATATGCAAACATAGGCCTGATGACAGCTTTGTATATCTAGTATGTGATGTTGGGTGACAGCCCCCATGTCGACCCTATCGCTCTCCTACACTGGTAAAAGGCTCGGACAGCTTTCTCACACTTAAGATCTAGGTGGCGCTGCCAGTTAAGCTCCTTTTCTAGGATGATTCCTATATATTTTACTTCTTTTGATAGCTTGAGCTGAGCCCCGAACAAAGAGGGTTAATTGAATTTCAGTTTCATCCTTCTTGTAAATAGCACAAGTTCTGTTCTGTTGGGATTGACCGAAAGTGAGTTTTCGTTGCACCATCTCTCTATACTATTTTGAAAGCTCTGTTCATTAACTCTGACAGAACCCCTTGGAACTTGCCCACAACAATGATTGTTATGTCATCAGCGTATCCGATCACAAAGAGTCCTGCTTTATTCAGGTTTTCTATGAGGTTGTTTACGATCACATTCCAGAACAACTGGGAGAGTACCCCTCCTTGGGGATATCCTCTCGTTACGAGTGCTGTGACAGTTTTGTTGCCTATAGTTAGGTGTACCTCTTTAAGTTTCAGCATATTGGCGATCCAGCTCATGGTGGGGTGGACTCTATGGTTTGTTAGTCCGTATTTACGCTGTGAAAAGTAGCCTTATCAAAAGCTTCTTCAATATCGAGAAACGCTCCGAGAGCGCATTCTTTTCGGTGCAAGGCTTCTTCAATTGTTTAAACTACGCACTGAAGTGCTGTTTCCAGCCTGTTATGCATGTTGGTTTGGATGGATACCATGGTATGATAGGATATCTCTTCTAATGTATCTATCACACAGCCTTTCTAGCATTTTCATAAGAAATGAGGCTGATCGGTCTGTATGATTTTGATTCAGAGTAGTACTTTTCTCCTGGTTTGGGTATAAAGGTAACGCTTACATTTCTCCAAGCTTTGGGTACTTATTTGTGGACCAGGCAACCTTTAAATAGCACTTCTAAATGATCATCCAGAGCCCTGAGTCCCCATTGAAGCATAGCTGGAAAAATTCCGTCCGGTCCCGTGAACTTAAAAGGCTTGAATGATTTGATAGCCGACTGTAGCTTTTCTTTAGTGATGACCTTGTTCGATAAATTCGAATCGTCTTCGGTTGGGATGTATTGGTTGTTCGATGTCACTTCTTGGATGTTATAGTCAGGAAAATGTGTCCATCAAAAGTTTGGCAGTATCTTCTTGAGAGGAAGTATAACTCCCATCCCCTTTCCTGAGACTTACAGGTTGTTGGCTGGGTTCTTTAGAGAGCACCTTACCTATTCTAGCTGCCTCTTTTGTGGAAGCTATTTCCCCGAGGGGCTAAACTTCCTCTTCCCTACAGAGGAGGACTGGACGGAGGGAAGTATGGGAACCTGGGATGGGCTAGTCTGGTTCACAGACGGGTCCAGAATGGGAACGCTGTCCGGAGCAGGTGCGTACTGTGAGGCTCTGGGGCGGGAATTATACGTCTCACTTGGCGAGCACACTACGGTTTTCCAAGCGGAAATTTTTGCGATCATGATGGGGGTCTGGGAGTCGTTAAGGCTCAATGTCGGTGGCAGGAGGATTTTCTTCTGCTCTGACAGCAAGGCCGCACTCATGGCGCTGAAGTCGGTGCGTACGCGCTCTCTGTTGGTAAGGGAGTGTAGAAGCTGGCTGATTGAACTTGCAAAGCGAAAAAAGGTTACGCTGGTCTGGGTACCGGGACACTCGGGTGTACCGGGAAATGAGACAGCCGACGCCTTAGCCAGAGAAGGCTCCGCGACCCCCGTGTGGGTATCGCCCAGTGTGTCCGCGATGGAGCTTTGGAGGCCAGGATGGAGGGTCGGGCGGAGGAGGTATGGCGGACGGCTCCGGGGATGAGACAGACGAGGCTCATGATACATGGGCCTGCGAAGAATCTCGCCAAGGGGCTGTTGTGTCTACCTAGGAAGGAGTGCAGGGCCCTGGTAGGATTCTACACCGGGCACTGTAGGCTTAGACGGCACCTGACCCTGCTGAGAATTGCAGGGGAGGCGGAGTGTAGATGGTACATGGAGGACGACGAGACTCCATATCATCTACTTACGGAATGCCCCGCCTTTGCGTGGGCAAGATTCAGAATCTTTGGCGTGACGTCGATCGAGCCAGATTCAGTGCGTCGTGTTAGTCTGAAGGAGATGCGGGCTTTCTTAAGGAGTACCGGCACCCTGGAGGTTCTCTAATGCGGGCTGGGGGCACAACGGGTCCAATTGGTGGCCTAAGTGCAAGGCCCGCTAGGGGCCACCCCTTCCATACTGATACTGATACTGTGGAAGCTATTTCGGTGCAAATATTTCTCCACGTGTCCCTTCTTTTTCTCCTGACATGTTTTTAAAAGTTTTTTGGTGTTAATTATATGGTTCCCAGTTTCCTGTTCTTTTTGCTTTATTGAAAGCATCTCTAGCCATTTTCCTAAGGTGTTCTAGTTATTTGCTCCACCACGGAGCTCCGCTTTTCTTCCTGCTTTGTGTAGTGATCAGGCGGCAGGAGTTTTCATAAGCTGTAATGATGTTTTTTTGCAACATTTCGCATCTTTGTTCGATTTTTTCTATGTTTTCTAAAGTTTCATTTTGTATTTTGTTTAAACTTTCGGTTAATTGGGTAACATAGTTTTCTATGTTCGTTTTGCGTATGTTCCTGTATGGTTGTTTAACATCTGGCTTCAGCACTATATTGAATTCGATTCTCCCGTGGTCAGCAAATGTGAGTTCTTTGGAAACGTGCCAGTGTTTTATTATGTTTATCATGTTAGTCGATGATAGCGTTAAATCTATCACGGTCTGATGGCGTGAGGTTGCAAACGTCGCGTCGGTTCGCTTCCTTAGTTGGCTATCATTAGATTTGATTGAGCTAAGAATTATAGGTGTACTTCTCCCCTGGTATTGGTGATCTTTTTTCCCCAAATGGTGTGGTAGGCATTGGAGTCGCAACCGATAAGTATGTCCAGTTTGCTATTTCCAAACAGTAACTGGGCAATCTTAAGCATATATAGATCACAGTTTAAAACTTAGAAACTTAGATTATTTTGTTTTACTGGTCTGAGAATCTAGACGATATACAAATCTGCTCATTAGTTTTTGGGCGATATCATAAACTCAGCTTAATTAATTGTTTTAGAGTGTTAATTAAAGAATTTAGGATTTGAATAAATAGTTTAATCGCAATCCCGATGTTTATTTTGTTAAGTTCGTTTCAAAAGTGCCTGTAGTTATTAGCTTTTATTTCTATATCTCACAATATTCTTATCTAGGATATGTTTCTATATTTTACTGTCCTGATTTCGATGTGCAAAAACCATTGATATATTCCTAGCTAAAAATTTAGTGGCGCCTTCACCTAACTGCCAACTCTTCGACCCACGCCTTTAAGAAAAGTGAGAACCGCTGTGTAAACCTGGCATATGGACGATTTGTTAAGCAATTAACAAATAGTGTTACATAATTGGCGCCTAACGATTGAGGCGCGTTACAGCCCCTAGGAGTCGTAGACATCTGTTAGATGTGGTTTTCTACTCGAGAGGCGACCAAGGCGTCTCCCTTTGGAAAAATTCCAGGCCATAACTTTCTGGTTTCGTTTTTCCCGACACCGATAATTAAAAAAAAAACGATGTTGGCCAAATCGGATAAATCCTGAAGTAGGTCCAGGTCTAGCTCACGTTCTCAATGACGCTCTTGCGTCATGAGAAGAAAACGATCTCTTTTAGCGAATATGATTTTATTTATTTTTGTATTTTATATATTTGTTAATTATTTGATTATGCGGAAAACAATATTGTAATATTATAATTATAACATCATTTATTACTGGACTCATACAAACTTGGGAAAGAGGCAAATGTCTCCTTAACCCCACTCCTTGGATACTGCACTCCTGCAAATTTCAAGTCTGGAAGAGTAGCAGGCTCAGCACGACATACAGTTCTGCTATTGACGTTGTTCTCATCACAAAAGTGGGATATTTTGTAGGTTTCATACTAGCGAAGCCAGCTAGAGTGGTTAATAAAATCTACTCTAATGATAAACTACCTCAATAGAACATTATGCTTAGATTCATATCATATTCATATAAGACACGTATTAACAAGTTTGAATACCAGCTGCCTCCATTTCTGCGAGGAAGGGAACGTATGCAAATCATGCAAAGAAGCAATTTGTACTGAGAAAAATAAAGCTAATGTAGAGTATTTTTTTGGATTAAAACGAATATCCACAAATAGAAATAATTAAAATATTTTTGATTCCACCGTAATAGGGAATTTTAAGAGCAATTCAGGATATTTTTTTTGAAATGTTATTTTGGCTACTAAAAATTATTTTTCTGCAGCTATTTGATAGGTAGCTTTGCAACTGCAAGACTTTAAAGAATATGATTTTTTTTAAATAATTTTGTAACGGTTATTCAGCTACCTGTTAATCCTTACAAAATAAAAACGGTACCTTATTGATTTTAAAAAGTAACTTTTTAGTTCATAAAATGATTCTTTCTTGTAGTAAAAAAAATATATTAAGAAATAAATCTATTCACCACAATAAGGGACTTTTCTGGCGCCTATGAATGCAAACAATTTGTTGGCGTTAATAGCTTTCTATTAGCGGCTAATTGAGTTATCTCTCAGTGTACCCTTTCTCATGTCTAAATAGTGCTTTACTCTGTATATAATCGCACTATTTTATCTATTAAAATAACAAAAAAAGCAAGCTATAATATTTATTAAAAACATTTATTTATTAGCAGAACAAGACATTGCACATCTAACTAAATATCTAATAGATAATTAAATTAAAATAAATTCTAGAAAATAGATCAATCAGCAAGGTTGTTGCATATAGGGCTATTAGGGCATTTACAAGTATTGTTACTAGTAAATTGTGCCTTTTTGCTTATATACAAGAATATATACCTATTATGTTCACTCGATTTTTCACGCGACGAAATAAAACACAATTCTATGTTTTGTATGGAAACCCAGAAAAAAATCAGGGGGTCCCGTGAGGTTTTCCTTCCTCACTATCTCGCCTGTCCAATTCGACACTGTAAAGGCTACTGTTGTAGAAGAACGATCGTTGGGTACTCTCTCATGCCGCTAACTGAAAACGAAGTTAAACTATGGCGGTCAAAAGAAAAGCAAATCCACGTATCAATATCATCAAAACTATAAAAGCAAAATTCTTGGACTTCGATTGAAATGTACCCATCGAATAAATCCATGTAGAATGGATATGCTTTTATATTCATCTAAAATTAAATTGCTCTTGCAGAATTCAGAAAATCTATTAAGTGTTTAGTACCTTAGTACTTGTAGATATATTCTATTTATGTTACGTCCCAAATCTCTTTCTTATTTAAGAAAGAATATAAATTTCAAGCTGCAAAACATTTTTGAGCTGAGCAAATATTACTTACAGAAATGAAAATAATGTCAACAATGGAGTTCATCATTTCAAACAAGCATACGCCTTATATTACTTGTATCCCTGTTTTCCCCCTTTGAAAAGTTTCAATATTTCTTGAACAAAAGCCTTTTGTTTTGAATAATACGCTATCTCTTGTAGGTTTAAAAATAGCGATATCGTTTTTGGAATGCCATTGTAAACTTTATTATTTATTAAAGGTCTTCATTGAATTAAAATCAGCAATAATACATATTGATAATCTGAGACTAAGCATGCACACAACCGATACATGATATTCGCTTTAAAGCTTAGGAAAACATATATTAAAATAGATGAAAACTGACGCTGGATAGATATAGTTCAAAGAATGAGGGAATAACGCCATAAAGAGTGGCACTTGTGTGATTTCAAGAAGATGAATGCAGTAGGAGTTTCAGAAACAATTGATTAAGAAATGGAAAAAGCGTATAGCTAAGATTATAGAATTACTTAGAAGAAACTTGGATTATTTCTGAACAGGGCAGCGCAGATAATTGGGGTTACTCAGAAAGCGAGAAAGTGACAGCGGTTATCAGGCAAATGCGCCGGGTGGAAGAACTTGGGGTCTAAAATAAGGTGCTACACTAGATCTATCAGCAATCGTTAGGCCAAAGATCATCAGTAAAAAAAGTTTTGGACCGAAAAGCACTATTTCAAATCAAATACTGGCTGCTCTATGGATCACGGGAGCGTTCGCCACGCCTTGTTCGCTGTATAACTCTCTCATTCTGTCTTTATCAACGCTATATCTCCTTTTTTACTTTCGATCGCCTCGTAGTATCTTACATTTTATAACGTTTCCGTATCGCGTTTCCCGTATCACATATTTCATAACGTTTCCATAACGCACTCACCAGCTACTCTCCAGATCCAGCGCGCGTAAAGAAGTTTCACTTCAACAAGAACGGTAAAATTAATGTTCTCTTTTCTTTCTGTTGTTACGGTTTTTATTTCATAGATCTTTTTTACAGTATTTTCCTTTAAAACTGATCCAAGGAAGGTGATCGTCGATATTTTGTATCTAACTGGAGACTTATTTTCGTTCATTCTGGAAAATAACTGCTCGCACCGAACAAATACTCCCAAACATGGAAAAAATAAATCCATATGCGACTTTTCAAGTGTTTTGGATTCGATCGGAGAAATATTTGTAACATTCAGGCACACCAACCTCACTATATGTTATTATTAAACATCAATCGCACTGGATCTAAATTGCCTCCATTTGCATATGATTAGGAACTGATTCAATATTTATTGAGAAAATCGAAGAAAAAAGAGAGGACTTATCTTCCTAAGATTTATAAATGTGTAAAATTTTCATATCATGCTTCATCGGCTGATCTCACTGGGCTGCAAAAATATTCATTGTTTGACATGTCCATACAGGTTGAGCTACATGTGGCTCATACTTTATATGTAGATGCTAAAATCTAAATGTATTGTAATCGTAGTTCCTCTCTAACTTTTACTAATAGGCCGATAACTGCTGTGAGTTGCTACTGGCATCCAAGTCAATGAGAACGCCCAAGAGATTTCACTCAATTTTATTGATTCTATGATACCATCAAATATTTGCAACGAATTATTTTGTATAGCAATCTAAATGAGTAAATAATTAACATACTTACAACACCTTGAGAATTTAGAGTAGAGTAGTGAGGAGGTGTATGATAAGCAGGGGAGTGGAGCTGAGTTAGTCAGCGACTGAAAATGAAGCATTTTTGCATGTTATAGATTGTACAGCTTAGTTGCTCGTATACTATTATTCCAGCAGGTATGCAATCTTTACAATTATAGTATAGCTTGATAGTTAAGTATTTATCTTCCTAATAATAAATGCAAATTAGCCGCATGTATGAGTGTAAAAGATGTTGCTTATTTATGGTACAATGGCTAAAAACTTTAGGCCAATTTTTAAAAGCACGTTAGTGTATGTCAAAATCATCTAAATAATTTAGTATGCATGACCAATTATTCTACAATTTCTTTTACATAATACAAACAAGATTAAGTGCAACAGCATTACTAAAGCATTAAAATTTGCCTCTTAATACTTATGCGAGATAAAATCACCCCTATTCATTAAGGCAATAGAAAATGATTCGTTGCAAATAATGTCAACACAATGAAATCCCTTCGATTGGGGTGTCGGACCCAGCTGAATACAGTTACGCTGATCTTGATTACGCAACAAATAAGGGGCTAACAGTTTGGGTCATGCACTCTTACTTCTATTCATGATCGATAGTAACAAGATCTATTACACTGTCATTATTGGATTGGTAAACAAACATGTGGATGCTGGGCGGAATTCTAAATGCTTTATTGGAAACAAGAAATGATATAATTGGCTTCGTTATGTCATTTCCCAATATTAATTAGTTGCCACCTGTTACTTTCTTAGCTTTAATGTTCTTAGAAATACAGATCTTATACTTTTTTACCTTTTAACACGAATAGAAATAAATTTTTGTTTGAGTTTGCCGAAAGATGATGATTTATTAAATACATTCCACATATACCAAAATGTCCTTAATAAATTGATTGTCACACACATAAAAATTTTAATGTCAGATTGTATATGAGCTACAGCTGGAAACAAGAGGATAAATTGATGACACTTATAATGCAAATTACTGTCAATATAGGCAGTCAATTAGCAGATCTCGCGGTCACCTGGATGTAAATTTCGCTCTGATATGGCGTTTTGTATTTCACCGAGACATTTTGCCTTGGATCTTCCTACAATGGAATTATAGGTAAAGTATTTTTTCGCATGGGTTATCCTTGGATCATAATAATGAGTTCAGGCACCTTATGATTTGTATATACCCTTTAATATTCTTTCATTAATCTCGGCTTCTGTTCTGCCGGTATTATTATATATTTGAGTTCCTAGGTAGGTGTATTTGTCACATGTCGCTATTTCCATATTGTCATCTAAACAGTTTCATGCTTCCTGGATTATACAGAGATCTTTAGTCTTTGATTCAACCCAAATTCCTTTTCCTGGGCCGCTTCCAATGCTATCATGGTGGATGTATTGATTTTTTCTTATTTAGTTTTATTACCATTCCACAATACTTTCGTGAATAATAAATAAATTAAGGATAATTCCCCGTGAAGCTTTTATCAATATTCTTGTATTTTATCACTGAAAGTTTGCCATCTGATATTTAAACGCTATTTCCGGTCTGCTACCCGTCTGCTCCAAATCGAGGAAGATGGTCTTTGATATATTTTTTACGGCAGTGGCACACACACTATGGCGTTCGACGAGCGGTGTGTGTGCGAAGATGTTGATTGACACGGTTCTTGAATAGTTGTAGGTTGTAATTAGGGGGAAACAGATGCCCTGGGAGTGAATTCCACGGTGATGCAGTGCGCCAGACAAAGAAGTCCTTGTTAGGCGACGATCTAGGTGTTCCAGTTGTACGACGAACGGGCGCACTCTTGCCGTCTGTCATGACTGTCTGACAGGCGTTGCTGAGGGCGGAATGATGCGGGCCAAATCCTGAAAACATCTGCCGTGAAAACAGGGAAATCTCGTCCACATGTCTGCGGTGCTCCAGACTATCCAGATCCCGGGTCAACTCCGAGTCGCCGACGAGACGCACAGCTCTCTTCTCGATGGAATACAGCAGCTTTAGTATGTGCTTAGGTGCGGCACCCCAGATGTGTGAGCAATGCTCTAAGCACGGTCTTATTTGTGCTTTGTAGAGGTAGCGAAGCTGCTGCGGTATATACGGTTTTTTGTTGCGAAATAGCGCACCAAGCGAGGCTGATTTTGCAATGTTAGCAACATGGACATGCAAGGACACGCATTTAAAGATCCTTTACAGGCGTAGCCGACTATATCAAAATCGGCCTCTCCTATTGGTCGATCCGCATGGCCCTCCGCTCGCTTCGCTCGCTACGGGGGCTCAAGGAAAGGAAACTAACCAGGTGCTAACCCAAACTAAACCAAGACATGCCCAAAATCAAGAAAAAAACTGTTTAGAAACATAATCATAAAAAAGCAACGGGGTTCGAACCCGTGCCGTCCAGGTGGGACCCAACTACCTAAACCTCTAGACCACGAGAGCTCTTGCGATAAATTGATTGCATCACGAAGACATATTGTAATAGGAGATGGATCGACCAATAGGAGAGGCCTATTTTGATATAGTCGTCTACGCCTGTAAAGGATCTTAAAATGCCAAGGACACATTGCTGTTGACCGAGATCCCCAGTAGTCTGATTAACGAGGATGAAGGAATGGCCGATCTTGTCATAATGATGTCAGGGCTCGCCGTATTGGTTTTCTTGGTAAACGTGGCTGCTTGGGATTTTGCTGCAATAAACTCGACCAAATTCATGTCACCCCAAGTTTGAACATTCTCCAGATGTTCATTTATTGTTGTAATCTGCTCCTGTCTGCGTTGAAGTCTCAGTTGCTGGCAAAGGTTTTTCTGATCTAAATTGGGAGACAAGGTTACTGTTATCTGCAAAACTGTAAACAGGATTACTGGTTTCGTCAGCTGGTCATTAATATAGATGAGGAACAGAGTTGGTGAAAGTATTGCGGTCTAAGGCACTCCCGCAATAATGGTGAATGTGTCTGAGATGTGTCCATTAACTGCAACGTGCAGAGATCGGGTCTTAAGGAAACTAACAAGCCAGCTGCAGAGAGACGCTGGCAGTCCAAAGGACGGCAGTTTGTTGAGCAATCCGTCATACCAAACTCTGTCGAATGCCTTCGAAATATCCCACGCAGTCGTTCGAGATTCTCCGTAGTTCTCAATTGCCCTACTCCATATTTGAGTGACGTAGGCCAGTATATCTCCTGCCGATGTTCGTTTGCGGAAGGCGTATTATTTATAGCTAATTATTCTGTTGGTCTCGAGGTACTTGAGTAGTTGCTGCTTGACTACATATTCCACGACAGTTGGAGATTATTGGAAGCAATGCAATTGGGCGATAGTATGCGGACGTGGTTTTCTTGCCTTTTTTGGAACAGGTTTCACTCGAGCGACTTTCCAAGAAGATGGGTAAATGCCTTTTCGGTAATAAGACAGAAAAACAATCTGGAAAAAATGGGTGTTAGTTAGTTGGCGCAGTTCTTTAACACGACGACAGGTATTCCCACCGGTCCTGATTCCTTTTGATCTTTGAGGATTGAATTGGTAGTGTTGATGTTGGATATGGTGGGGAGAGCCTTGCCTTGGGGAAAGTTTAAGGTAGATTGCGATGGGAAAATTGCGGCGAGCATATTTGCTTTTTCCTAAGCTGTAGTCACCGTAACGCCGCGTTCGTCTATTAAAGATGGGGGAGACGTTTTTGTAAAGTTATTACTTACTCCCTTGGCTACCGACCAGAAATTCCTGATTAGCAGCTAGGTGGTGCCGGTCTAAAATCGTTCCCGATGACGAAATACTGCGTGCGACGCCTCCCTCTCTATCTTACGACTCCAACGCCATCTAGTGTATGTGGCGTTGACTCGAGCGATTGTATTCGCGCCATGTCTTCGCGATACAATCAACTTGCAGCATGAGCCGTCGTGGTCAAGAGGTTTAGATGGTTGGGTCTCAATTCCGTGACTATCGGCGACGGCTTGGGTTCAAACCCCGTTGCTTTTTTGAAGTGACAACTTCTTTAGGCGCGAGTTGCAATTTTTTTTGTGGGGGTTGAATGAGACCGAGCCGTCAAAATCAGACCGCTGAAAATCGCAATTATTTTGTCGATGCGAGAAACGAATGCAAACGTGTGATAGACGAAACTAAAAAAACACACAATCAAAGAATCAGGAATAAACTTCTGCAATGCACCAGTAGGCTCCAGGAATTTCTGGTCGGTAGCAAAGGCAGTAAGTAATAACTTTACAAAAACGTCTCTCCCACCTTTGACAGACGAACGTGGCATCACGGCGACTACAGCCAAGAAAAAAGCAGACATGCTCGCCAAAATGTTTTCATCGCACTCTACCTTAGACGTCCCCCAAGGCAAGGCTCTCCCCACCATATCGAACATTATCACTACCATGGCTGAAGTCAAGTTTCATCACCGTGATATTCGTAAAATCCTTAAAGAACTAGATACGCAAAAGGCATCAGGACCGGACAGAATACCCGCCATCGTGTTAAAGAACTGCGCCAACGAACTAACACCCGCCCGGAAAAGGGATTTACCCATTTTCTTGTAAAGTCGCTCGAGTGCAACCTGTTCCAAAAAACGGCAAGAAAACCACGCCCTAAAACTATCGCCCAATTGCCTTGCTTCCAATAATCTCCAAAGTCACGGAACGCCTAGTCAATCAGCAACTACTCAAGTACCTCGAGAACAACAGGATAATCAGCGATAATCAATACGGCTTTCGCAAAGAGAGATCGACAGGAGATATATTGGCCTATGCCACTCATATATGGAGCAGGGCAATTGAGAACTACGGAGAGTCTCGAGCGATTGCGTTGGATATTTCGAAGGCTTTCGACAGAGTTTGGCATGACGGACTGCTCAACATACTGCCGTCGTTCGGACTGCCAGCATCTATCTGCAGCTAGCTTGCCAGTTTCCTTAAGAACAGATCTCTGCACGTTGCAGTTGATGGACACATCTCAGACACATTCACCATTAACGCGGGCGTGCCTCAGGGCGCAATACTTTCACCAACTCTGTTCCTCATCTATATTAATGACTTGCTGTCCGAAACGAATAATCCTGTTTACAGTTTTGCAGATGACAGTACCCTTGTCTCCCAATTTAGATCAGAAAAAACTTTACCAGCAACCGAGACTTATCACCGCAGACAGGAGCAGATTACAGCAATTAATCAAGACCTAGAGAGAGTTCAAACTTGGGATGACAGAAATTTGGTCCAGTTCAATGCAGTAAAGACCCAAGCAGCCACGTTTACCAAGAGGGCCAATACGGCGGGCCCTGACATCATTATGGCAGGATCGACCATTCCTTCATCATCATCAATCGGACTGCTGGGTGTCTCGATCAACAGCAATATGTCCTGGCATGACCATGTTGCTAACATCGCAAAAACAGCCTCCCAGAAGCTTGGTGCGCTGTTTCGCAACAAAAAACTGTACACACCGCAGCAGTTGCTCTTGCTCTACAACGCGCAAATAAGACCGTGCTTAGAATATTGCTCACACATGTGGGATGCCGCACCAGAGCACACTCTAAATCTGCTGGATTCCATTCAGAAGAGAGCTGAGCGTCTTATCGGCGACCCGGAGTTTACCCGTTTATCAGTTTAATCTGGATAGTCTGGAGCACCGCAGACATGTGGCCTAGATATCCCTGTTTTACAGATGCTTTCACGCCAGATGTTCTCAGGATTTGGCCCGCCTCATCCCGCTTCTGGCAACGCCTGTCAGACAGTCACGACAGACGGCAAGAGCGCACCAGTTCGTCGTACATCTGGAAACACCTAGAACATCGCTTTACAAGAACTCCTTTGTCTGGCGCACTGCATCACTGTGGAACTCACTCCCAGGACATCTGTTTCCCCCTAATTACACCCTACAACTATTCAAGAACCGTGTCGATTAACATCTTCGCACACACACCGCTCGTCGAGCGCCATAGGATCTGCTTTAGTGTGTGTGTCACTACCATAAAAAAAAAAAGAAGAATTGCCAAATTAACTTCTGGACAATCTGAAGGATAAAGGAGAATGTTTCCATTTTATTTAGCCAAACATTAAAATCGAAATATTCAGTGACTTTTTGTTATGTTTAATAATTGATGGTATAAATATGGTTGAAATTATTATCAGTTACAACAATCCTGATCATTGTCGATTTTTCGTTCAATAGAAACATGGCAAATGTAGCAGACATCCCATGGGCGTCAATACTGTTGGAAGTCTGCCAAAGAAAATTGCCCTATATCTGAAACTAAAAGACCCTGAAGAGTACACTGGGCACTGTTTCAGGTGAGCCTCCACGTCACTGCCGGCAGATCCAGGTGCAGATTTATTAGCATTAAAATGCCAAGGTAGTTACCGTTCCAACACAGTTACTGCGGATTACATCGACAATTCAGCCGAAAATAAAAAGGAGAAACAGTAAAAATTCTGGAAAATCGCAATAGGAATTTGGATATTACTACAAATGACCTGGCGATTAATGTTTCCAGTAGACCGTCGCAAATTTCCTCCTCACCGGGAATATATTTAAAAAAATTGTATAGATTTTGGTATTATTATTTACAACAAAAATTTTAATTGTAGATATAATCATTTGTTATTAGTCTATAGAGATTCTGACATGTACTTACTGCTCTTTTCATTGACTTAATTTAATTGATTGAAAAGAAGTGAGATAAGAACAATGCGTGCGGTAACAAACTCGTTATCTCACGCAAAATGAGCGGGGTTATTATCTCACGGGAATAAATAAATATTTAATGACATCTGTGCAACTTTGGCGCTACGAATTGTTAATTCAACACTCGCAATGACAACATATAACACTTGTAGAGGTGCATTATAAATTTAGATGTAAAAATACACACTACTATATTTTCCTTTAAAAGGTTAAAAATCTTTAAATGTTTACATGTAATATCAAATGAACATGATGAGCTTCCGGGACCGATTTACAATACAAAACCTATCTGAAAATGAATCACCGAAAGTACTTGTCTGAATGGTTGTCCATTTTTTTAAATTTTAAACCTTTAGGTAAGATTACAATAAATTAGTTTCATGTTCCATTTTGCATATTTTTGAAACACCAACGCCACCGTTAAAGGTTATATGTTATATGTAATTTACTGTCTTAAAATATAAATCCCTTGGAGACATATTGAGATAAAATTAAGTCAAGCATACGCCATTTTAATTTACTTAATATGTGCCTCCACCCTATCACATTTAAATTACCTAGTCGTTAATTTTCAAATTACTCGCGATATCCTAAAAACACAAATCCAATTTTCGAGTAACTAGGAAAATATCTAAGCAGTATTGGTATAAAGATGATCGAACTGAAACACTTTAATATAGACTAGGTTCTATAACATATCTATATAGTTTTACTTTGTTTATAAAGCACTATGTATTAATTAAAAATATTTAGCTTTAAAGATCAGGAGCTTTTTTCAAACGCTTACAGTCGAGACGGAGGGATTATTATTTGACATTTAGCGATATAAAATACACTTTCTAAAGCTTTTGATCAAGTCTGTCATAATGGTCTTATTGTTAGGCTAATCAAATTGGGAGTTCCCAGAAAAATTTTCTTATTGGTTGATGCATTTCTTTTACATAGATCTTCTTAGCCTATACTGATAGAGAATCCAGTTCTTCAAGCATGGGATCCCCAAGGCACCCCAATATCTCCATGAATTTATTCATACTACTTAAACGTCCCCCAAGGCACGGCTCTTCCCACCATATCCAACGTCAACAGTACCATGGCAGAAGTTAAGTTTCATCACCATGATATCTATATATGCAAAGTCATCAGGACCGAACCCAATACCTGCCATCGTTTTAAAGAACTGCACTGACGAACTAACACCCATTTTTTCCACGCTTTTTTCTCTGTCTTACCATCTTCTTGGAAAGTCCCTCAAGTACAACCTGTTCCAAAAAAAAGCATGGAACGTATAGTCAATCAGCAACTACTAAAGTATTTGAGACTACAGAATAATTAGCGATAACCAATACGGCTTCCGCAATGAGAGATCGGCAAGAGATATATTGGCCTATGCCACTCATCTATGGCGTAAGGCAATTGAGAACTAGGGAGAATCTCGAGCGATTGCGTTGGATACATGGAAGAGATTCAACAGAGTTTGGCTTGACAGATTGCTTAATAAACTGTCGTCCTTCGTACTGCCAGCGTCTTTCTGCAGCTTGCCAGTTTCCTCAAGAACCGATCTCGGCACGTTGCAGTTGATGGACACATCTCAGACACATTCACTACTAATACAGGCATGCTTCAGGGCACAATACTTTCACCAACTCTATTCCTCATCCATATTAATGACCTGCTGACCGAAATCGATTATTATGTTTACAATTTTGCAGATGACAGTACCCTTGTATCCCAATCTAGATAAAAAAAAACATTTACCAGCAACTGAAACCCAAGCAGCCACGTTTACCAAGAAAGTCAATAAGGCGGGACTTGACATCATTAAGGCAAGATCGACCATTCCTTCATAATTCGTCAATCGGACTACTGGGTATCTCGGTCAACAGCAATATGTCCTGGCATGACACACCTTGCTAACATTGCAAAATCAGCCTCGCAGGAGCTTGGTGCTCGATTTCGCAAGAAAAAACTGTATACACCGCAGTAGCTGCTCTTGCTCTACAAAACGCAAATAAGACCATGCTTAGAATATTGCTCACATATCTGGGGTCGCAGCTAAGCGTATCCTAAAGCTGCTGGATTCCATTCAGAAGAGGACTATGTGTCTCGTCAACTACCCGGACTTGACCCGAGATCTTAATAATCTGGAACACCACAGACATGTGGTCGAGATCTCCCTATTGTACCGACATTTTCACGGCAGGTGTTCCCAGGATTTGGCCCGCATCATCCAGCCCCCAGCAACGCCTGTCAGACAGAATGCAAGAACGCACCCGTTTGTCGTTCAACTGGAAACACTTAGAACATCACTTTACAAAGACTAATTTGTCTGGCTCACTGTATCTCTGTGGAACTCACTCTCAGAACATCTGTTTCCCCCAAATTACAACCTGCAGCTATTCAAGAACCATGTCACGCCGCACACACCGCTCGTCGAGTGCCATAGGATCTCCCTTTAGTGTGTGTGCCACTGCCATAAAAAATACACGACATTCCAAAGCCCCAAGATGGTGAGTAATATCTCTTGGCATATGATACTGATTTACTTACTCGTGAATCAAGCCCAAGATATATAGTAAACATAATTCAGCGCAACATTAACTCTCTGAAACTATGGATGCGGGACTGGAAATTAAATTAAATGTAAGCAAAGCTAAACCTATAATCTTTACCAAATCCCTATTTACACTACCAGATGTACATCTCATGGCATCAAAAACATTCATTCCTTGGATAAATCAAGCGAAATATTTAGGACTACTCTTTGACAAGAGAAGATGTTGTATCTCCAAGGCAAATGGCCAAACCCTGCTATTTATCCACTTATTTGTCGAAAAAGTAACCTTAATCTAAGAGTCAAAACTATTTTATATAAAACTTTTATAAAACCCGTGTTAACTAGGGTGTTGCGACATGGAGTACGCTCCAGGGCGCAACATCATAGTTATTAGTTGAATAAAGTAGGTCGTATGATTTTAAATTGTACATATTATGTTCATAACACAATCATACATAACGATCCCAAGCTAGAGATTCTTTCTGAATCCTACAACATTTATCCACGTAACTGGCTAGGTAGTCTCTAACTTTCTCTACTCTTCCCCTCAACACAAAGTTAAACACAATATTACTATCAGCACAAAGCACAGCGTAATACCGATCGTAGGGAAGTGGCGAAAGCAACCGGCTTGTCCAAGAGTCACAAAAATGATCCTATACGTCTCTTCAAAATTAGCGAAGAATAATCCTTATTTAGTTCTTCTGAGCCCATAGCATGTCATGCACATGACAACAATCATTCCACTTCAATCCAAGTGTTCACCAGATATCGAGTAGTGAATTTGTATAAAGGTTCCTGTGTTTTTATGTTTATTTCTTTAAAAAATTAACCCATTTCCTTGAGAAATCACAGTTTATCAGAAAGTAAATGTGCTGTAGATGCTACGCTTTCGCAAGAAGGTTATACTCAAACTAATTTATCTGAAAGATTTGATATATATCAGACAAACATTTCACAGATATTAAGCCGTTTAACAAAACTGGAAGGAATGCAAGAAGACAAAATCAGTGGAATCGTCGAGTAACAAATTTGAGGTAAGACCGATATGTTTGTCTTCAGGCTTTAAGAACGAGATTTCCAAATAGTTTCTAGAACGCTACAACCGCCCAGTAAGTCATAAATAAATAAATAATTAAGTGGTGTGTTCCAAAACCCAGTGCTCTGAAATTCGAGGTCTATTGTGCCCACCTTCGCCAAGTTCTACCGCATCAGGCTCGTGGTCTAAATATATTTGAGAACGCAGTCCAGCGGTGAGCCGACGATCTCCTCGGTAGTCGCTTCGTGGATCCCGAAATACAAATGTCCCAAGTTGGCTAAAACCGAGCATTTACATGGCATGTGTGAAGGGTTTCGTCCTCTTCTGAGTATAGCCTAACTGTTATCACAATCTTGTTGAGGTGTCTGCTTAAAGTGCAGTGTCTCGTGGAGAGGCCCACAAATATCCTGAGCTGATTACGGCTCAGCTTCAGAATTTATTAAGTTCTTGCCTTGTTAGAACCGTCGATAAACAGCCGAGACTGTTGTAGTCCATCCATCCTCCGCCAATATGCGCGAAATGTTGGTCACTCAATAATTCTTTTAGCCGTCGTATTCCGGTTTTATAGCAAATCCCGCAGGATGTGTATTAACTCCCTCTGGTGCTAAGAGGTGTGCTGTTTCGTTATCATTGACCCTCTGGTGGCCCTGCACCCACAGCAGTCCACTGCAGTGTACCGGAGTAAATACAGCTTTTCACTATTCTATATTGTGTTGTTGGCCTCATTAGCGCCTTCAGTGCTGTTTGATGATATGTAAAGATGCAGATAGGTCTGATGCAACTCCCTTTTCTGACGAACTCGTCAGCCCAGACATTTATTGCGGTAACTTCCGCCTGAAACACGGATGCCAGCTGACCCAGACTGATGCTGTGAGCATCATCCACGCCGGACCCGCTGATTTCCCTCGGTGCATCAATGTAGGGGGGCATTTCATGGTGGAGGATTGACAGCTTAGAGGTACATCGCAGACATTGTAAGTACACAAATTGTCCCCTATTATGTGTTGGGGAACAATTTATTATTATGGATAATAACGCACGGCCACATGTGGCTAGAATAGTACAAAACCATCTGAAAGAAGTCAGCATTGCAAGAATAAATTAGCCTCCACGGACCTTAATCGCATTGAACATGTATGGCATATAGAGGGCAGAAGGCAAAGAGATCTGCAACATTAACCGGCAGACTTAAATAAAACTGCAGAGAGGTTAAAGAAAATTTAGCATTAATTAATTGCACCAGAAGAGATCCGTCGGCTAATTATGAGCATATCGTCAGGCTGTAATTGCAGCAAGAGGTGGAAATACCCTCTATTCATTAAATTTGTTTTTAGTGTTCTTGATTCTTATGGTGTCTTCTTTTTGTAAATGTCTTCAATAAAACTAGCTTTTAATCGCACTGTACTATTAATTACGATAAAAAGGTGAACCAAAAAAGAAAAACTGCTAAATGGTTAGACTATAGAGAGTTATTTTGTTGAGAGTTGCTAGAATTACCAGTTCATCCTATAGGGTATTTCAAAATTACCGTAAAAATCACTAGAATAAATACCGCTCTGGATAGCAATATAATTGTTTTACAGGTAAACGATCAATTCTTACTAAGATTCCTACAACCCTAAGCAACATTAAAAAAAAACATCGTGGATATTGGTTGGATGGTTCATGAGATATGCATCTGTAAAGTTTTGATGTCTTGCATCATTCCCTAATTTTAACACGAAGAATATAAGAAAACCATTTGTGTGTTTAGGTTTGCAAGAAAGCTTTTGGGCGTTACTTGAGGCAAACGTCCCTTTACTGAATTTGTTTACCTAATACCTAATGATAATCCACGATGCAATAATTTATCACTTTCTGGCGGCCTTCAGTCTTCAATTAAAAAGAATATACTCGTTGTTTTCAGGTTCAGGTTGTTAGTATACGGAGAAGTCTAGCATTGAAGTCTGACAACATATCATCAACTAAATTTTGAGATGTACCAGAAGAATATGAAGTACTCCGTTTGTTTGCATTCCATCAGAATATAGCAGATTTTTGGCAAACATTCATCAAATTGACAACTCGCTTGCTGTGCACACTATATATTATTAATATTATAATGTCAATGAACCAAATATAATATTGTTAGGAAAATAGCATTTTAACAAAATAGATTTTGTTCCTATTAATGGCTTGACAGTTCCGATAGCATCGACTGTCATTGATCAAAACTAAATTAGGAATCAGGCAATTATGTTATATTTAACATTATTTTTATCATTATCTTAACATGTCTAAATGTACCGGGCGGCTGTCGATTCATTAAGGATGTTTCCCTCTCCGAGAATATGATTGATCGTGGGCCCTTATCGAGATGCAGCATTTCTTTCGAGTTGCTAGGTATAATCAAAGGATGCGCAAGATGGTTGGTGGTCTGCCGTTAGTGTTTTGTTTCGAATTAAAGTGTCAACTTTTTTGTGTTATAATTACTTCTACGGGGTTTTACGGCTCTATACTTCAAATTAAAATTAATAATACTACGCCATAAGAAGATTGAATGATTCAAGATAAACTCTTGAATAAATAAAGAAATGAAATTCATTCGAATATTATTTATTGTTTTAAGATACATATAAGTTTATCACTGAGTGGTAATCAGTACTAGATAACCAGATGTTAGTAGTTACAGAAGATTTTTATGAATAACTCGACTTTATCGGTTCGTTCTAGAATGACCACGCAAATTTCCTATGAAGTGAAATTGTACTGTGTACTAAGTATACTCTGATATTGAGGATTGAGGAATTGCTTCAGATAATGCAAATATCCTTTATATCTTATGAATCACCAGAAATTTGCCTCTCTTAAGAAGTATGCCTGAGGCGGCATTCATTTTGTAGTCACTCCATACTTTTTTTGGAGATTAGAATTATATGTTTTCGGCTGAGAAAATTGCTAATATACAACGAAAAGTAAGCTAATAAAATTATAAAATGAAATAGTAATTAGTTAGGACAACCAAAACAAAGCTTTTAAAATCCACATATCTATGGGTAAGATAGCATATTAAAGTAAACATAAAAACTATGGTCCACAAGTGCCACAAATGCACATTTTTGTCAATCTGCGCTAGTACACTCGATATGGATTTTCTTAATAACAAAATGTTGAGGGCAGCTGATTCCAGAAAATACAACCTGCACCATCTACATCTTCCTCACAAAATATTTCTGAGGCATCCGAATCATCAGCTGATTCCAGAAAATACAACCTGCACCATCTACATCTTCCTCACAAAATATTTCTGAGGCATCCGAATCATCAGTTTTTCTTCGCTTTTCTAGTAGATTTTTTATTGCTTTACTCTCTTGGTTTGCTGTTTCTATTTCAGGTGTAGGATTGAGGATTCCATATTTCTCTCCTTCTCAGTTGATTTTCGTTTACTTTGGGTGGCGGGCGACTGGAAGAGGTGATATGTCAGCTACAGTAATGGACGTTGATGAGCGAAGTATTTCCACAGTTGGCCAGTTAGAAATATCTTGGAGTACAACGATTTTCCAGGTGTTATTTGAGTCGAGAGTAGCTTTCGTTGTATTTGGATCTTCTGCTACTTAAATTTTATCTGTACTCTTTGCTGAAACCAGTAAATGTTAACGGAAAATATCTGCATTGAGTGGATATATCCCTGTCGAGAAATAACACTGAGGGTTCTTCAATGTCGCAGCTTTATCGTAGCCTCTTTTCAACAACAAGGCAACTTGGTAGCGAGTGGTAGTTCATCCTGGATGATATCTGATTCAGCTATTTAGTGTTTGGTTATAATAAGTGTTTAAAGGCCCATAAAAACTATCATCAAGCGGTTGCACTCTATGAGTGAAATGTGGTGGAAAACAATATGAGGTAATTAAATGTGGGGTATTCCATTTATCATAGCTTAAGCAATCATCGATCAGAAAACCAAGTCTGATCCAATACATCCCCACTCCCATTTAGAATGAGGTTCTCTCCCAATTTATTTATTTGTTGTGTAATTGGCGTTTATTATTTAAAAGCACAGCATTAGCTGTCTCTCCCTCCATCTTTAAAAAATAAATGAATCTAATAAAAACTGAAGTTAAATAGGTTACTGCTTATGCACGTCTGTCTGGAACAACAGATTTCCCTTCCATTATTTTTATTCGATTGTGATTATTATAAAATTCCCATGTATGATTGAAAAATACATCAGCTGCTTCTACCTCAAACTGAAAAAACGAAATGAATATGAAGATAATTCACTAGTTAAACAAGTAATGCTAATGCAAGTATATTTGAAAGAACAGATTTCCTTTCCATTATATTTATTCGATTGCGATTATTATGAAATTCTCATGTATTATTCAAAAACATAACATGAGCTGTCTCTCCCTCACACTGGAAAAAATAAATGAATCTAATCAAAAGTTTTATAGATAATTCACAAATTAAATAGGTACTGCTAACGCACGAATATCTGAAATAACAGATTTACCCTCCATCATATTTATTCGATTGCGATTATTGTGAAATTCGCGTGTGTTATTGAAAGACACATCAGCTGTCTCTCCCTCAAACTGAAAAAAAGAAATGAATCTAATAAAAAGTTTTTATAGGTAATTCACAAGTTAAATAGGGACTTTTAACGCACATATATCTGAAACAATAGATTTCCCTTCTATTATATTTATCTGATTGCGATTATTATTAACTTCGTGAGTATTAATCAAAAACAAATCAGTTGTCTCTCCCTGAAACTGAAAACAAGAAATGAATTCACTCCAAATAAATTCATTTATACAGTGTGTCCAAAAAAGTATGCAACATATGGGAAACTTTTTTATTATTGGTTTCTCAGAAAATTTTATTCTTGATAAAAGTTGGTGCTTGCCCTAAAACAGTAAATGAGTATTTCAGATTTTTCGTACTGCTTTTAGTGCGGGCGCAAATATAATTTTTCGGAAATCGCGTCAAGAGTAAAGTACCTTAACTTTTCCTTATAAGATTTTGCTGTATAATTATAAATTAAGGTACTTTACTCTTGACGTGATTTCGGAAAAATGACATTTGCGTCCGCACTAAAGGCAGTACGTAAAATTTGAAATACTCGTTTACTGTTTTAGGGCAAGCACCAACTTTTATGAAGAATAACATTTTCTGAGAATACAATAATAAAGAAGTTTCCCATATGTTGCATACTTTTTCGGACACACTGTATAGGTACCTTATGATTTTGAAATATGACGATCTGAAAAAAGTTTCGAGCTAGCGTATAAGGACTCCCCTACATCTGAATTCAATAAAACTTCAATACGAACTAAATCACTACCTCCTATAAGTAGGCCTACTGGCTAATATTAAAATTTTAGTGACGACATCAAATGTAGTCAATTGCTTTCATTGAAGAGCCCAGTAAAAGTACTGATAATTTTACCGAGCGTATAACGTTGATTGTCACGCTGGACGACTGGAATTCTAATCTCCAACTGGCCGTCTTCGATGTATTGTGTATCCAGTGTTGCCAGATTGGGCGCTATATCGCAATTTGGGCTACTTCTTACTGTAGTTTGCGAAAATTTATTTTTCAAAGAAACGGTTACAATTTAAAATAAAATAATGCTGGAACCCGGAAAATATTTTGTCTTGTATTACTGGTTTACCCTTTCCAACGGGTTACCTGATACGGACAGTAGTAGTAGAGTTCAAAAATGCAAAATTTGTAAGTTGTCAGGTGACAGGCAATTGCCAATTTCGCATATTTTGTTTTCATTTAGTTAATTTTGGTCATGTGTATCTTGGTACCTTTAAATATCGGATAGTATCGAATATTAAACCACATTTATCCAATACTTTTTATGTGGATCTTGACTTGGATATGCTAATTATTTTATTGAATATAGGATTACAATAAAACACTAATATTGTAACATCAAATATTTGAAAAATATGGAAATAATAACAAGCGAGGCTTACTATCACAACCACAAATATATTAAAACACGAGGAGACCTACAAGCCCTAAAGCAAATAGAATAAAAATATTTAAATAAAAAATATTATTTCTTACTCTAACATACATGAGATGCTTAATGTAAAAGTTTGCTTTGGTAAAGTTATATTCAATATAAATAAATATTTAAAATCCGGAAAGTAAATATATAAAAACCGGAAAGTGAAGCATAACGAAATCAAAATCTTTAAGAAAATAAACGTTACTAACTTAATAACCTAATTATTTTCTAGAAATATTTAGTTCCATATAAAAACATAATTTTTTTTAATTTGGTCTAAGACTATGAGCTCTGCTTTGGAAAATATCCTCTCACCAGGTACGGATGTTGCTACAACAGAGAAGCAATTTTTGCAAGGCGAGCTACTCTTGGATAAATGAGCAATTAGGTAATTCCCTGTTTTTCCACCAATGAAACACATCTTCTTCTTCACGGATAGAGTTTCTAACTCCTCTTCCTACTTCTTCTTAAACTTTTAAATGCAATTATGTTGATCAAATGGCATTCAACAAATGCTGTGAAAATTTAAGTCCAACTAAATATACGTTAAATAATATATTTTTATAGTTGAGATAAGAATTTTGTAATTATATAAAAAAATATGTTTGATGTGGTTGGGCCATTTTGGGATACTAAAACTTGTAGGAAAATGATAAACAAAAAAATTTATTTAAAATTATAAATAGCATTTTCCAATTTCTACTTTAACAAAAAATGTAATTGTGGGCTACAAATAAGCAACAAGGATGTCGACACGAATTTTAAAAATGTGGCAACACCGCAAATGATTATTTCGAGGTTTTCTCGATTGACGTTAATGTCTGCCGTCATTTTATTGATTTGTTCTTAAATCGAAACTATTTCTGTGTTTTTGTGCATGAAAATTGTAGCTGATATATCGTGGTATATTTAAGTATACAATTTATATTGTTAAGTGTTTTTTTAAATACGTAAAACTGTATGTTTTGGACTTAAGGACCTATTGCTTTCGTACAATAAGAGTGGGATTTCTTTTGTGGCAGCCGGCTGGTTCTTTGTGTACACCAAGTTTATGAGTTTGTTCCTGTTAGCTAATTTTGGAGTAAGTGATATTTAGTGTAATTAGTAGGTCTGGGCAAAATAATCGATTAATCGATTAAAAATCGATTAATCGATGATTCCATTAACTTTTATGAAAATATCAATTTATCGATTATTCGATTAATACTTCAGAAAATATCGATCAATCGATTATTTCGATTTATCAATTAATAAATATAATTGTTTATTTCGATTACTCGATTAACTCGATTAATCGAATATTTCTTTTAATTGATTATTTCGATTAATCGATTATTTAAATATTTGTTAAAATATTAAACTTTTAATCGATTAATCAACTTTTTGCCCACTCCTACCGACGACTTTACAACAGTTGTAGTTTTTAAAAATCCAAATTAATAACACAGTGTAATTAGAATCTCTGAACACTGTTAATAATACGCGTTACAAATTTAGCCAATAGGGGATCCTCATTTCGACGCGTCATTTTCTGACATATGCTTCAGTTGTTACACAATTAGGTACAACACCAACACATAGCACGTTAGCAGTATAGTAGAGTAGAATGGGGCAAAAGTACGCGTGGGGCAGTAGTCTCAAATCAAAATTTCCAAGAGAAAAAGCTAAATCAGACAACACCGTCACAATATGTTCTGAAAAATACCAAACCTCATCGGCCAGTGTTTTCTTGGGTGCCTAGCACGGTGTTCTTGCAGCCATGAGGTAATTTATACTTTTATACGCTTTGCATGTAATTTTTGCGAATTAGTTTATAAGCGATTGTATCGTTCATTATTATTGTATTTTAGAAACCAATTAGTGGAATGATCTATGGCATGTGAGTGTATGTAACACACAGTGAATTTGCACGAATCTCATTTGGTAAAAAATGACGGTAAATTTAAAAATATTTTTAGCTTGTGGGGCAAAAATCCCATTTCTTCACGGGGCAAAAATCCGCGCGGACTTTTGCCACATACATCTTGTTTTCGGATGAACTTGCATGTCCTGGTTGCTCGGAGAAATATAGCGATCCGCCAATGGAAGATTGGGTTCAATGCGAAAAATGTTCAAAGTGGTGGCACGAGGAGTGCAGCGCTTATGAAAATATTGGAACATGTATTTGCGACTGTTGTGAATAATCTATTTTCCCATATTTTTTTTTACTTTTTTCATGATATTTGAATTTTTGTTTTCGTTGTTTTTTTTGTTTTAGTTTTTATCTTTGTTACTATTATAATGTTTACCTCATGTTTATCATGTGAGGGACTTTTGCCCCACACGTTTGAGACTTTTACCCCACTAGTGGGGCAAATATCCCATTTTGAGTCGGCTCACTATTTATTTTTTTAAGTGGTACTCTTTTTGTTTTTTCAAGTGAAATATATCACTTTTTGTACCTAAGAGGTTGTACTGTTAGGCTAAAAAATAAACGTTTGGTTTCATTAATATTTCTGGCTTATGTACTTATATTATATGTTATGTGCGTCCTTTTGCCCCATTCTACTTATAGGCATTATCTTTAAATTATGTATTGGGTTGTATTAGTTTGGGAGCTTCTAACATTACAAGCATCCATTATTCCCTCTGAAAGGGTGTTTGGTAAAGGCGGACAGATCGTAAGTGATCTTAGATCCTCGCTTACTGGGTATCATATAGAGCAGCTTGTTTTTCTTACAATATACAAGAGATTTGTAAACCTAGACAAAAAATAAACTTACGATTTTTATAAATAATAAAAGTTTGTAGAAAATATTCTTGTTTAAATTCTTCTCCGTTTATTAGAAGTTAATAGTTATCCCACTTTGCAAATATGTAGCACCTTGATCTTTCAACTTAGAATTGCTTGCAAACGCGTAGTCAAGTGATTTAACACTAAGATATGAATATAAAACCAATAAAACCATTTTATTCTCACTTTATCAGATATATTGTCTTGTCCGGTACTTCGATTAATCAATATTAATCCGCAAGATATTTGTATTAATAATTGATTATTTCGATTAATGAATTCTCTCGATTTTCGACATTCTAGGTGATATTCGTTAATCAATTGTTTTGATTAATCGATTAATCGATTATTTCAATAAGTCGATTATTTCGTTTAATCGATTATTTCCCACTTTGCAAATCTGTAGCACCTTGATCTTTCAACTTAGAATGGCTTGCAAACGCGTAGTCAAGTGATTTAACACTAAGATATGAATATAAAACCATTTTATTCTCACTTTATCAGATATATTGTCTTGTTTGGTACTTCGATTAATCAATATTAATCCGCAAGATATTTGTATTAATAATTGATTATTTCGATTAATGAATTCTCTCGATTTTCGACATTCTAGGTGATATTCGTTAATCAATTGTTTTGATTAATCGATTATTTCGATTAATCGATTATTTCGATATTAATCGGTCATTTTGATTATATCGATTAATCGAGAATAATCGATTATTAGAAATAATCGAAAATCGATTATTACTTTTAATAATCGCCCAGACCTAGTAATTGTGCCTCAAAAAGGCTGTAATGCAATGCTTGCTGTAAGCCCTCATTCCTATAAATATTCGCGTAATCATGCTCATATTATTTTACCTCATCCTAACACAGTAAAATTTATTTGTAACAGATTGTTAACAGATCCCCATCTTGATGAAAGATTATTTTACCTTTTTGACACTGTTCATCTACTAAAATTTATTTTTAACAACTGACTAACCAGGCTAACTAAACCTGAGCAAGCATTTTTCTATCCCGATTTTGAGACAGGTCAAAAAAAATGTGCTTCGTTTTCAGTAGTCAAAAAACTTCATGATCTAGAACGATTATTAAATGCGCGTCTAAGGGCTGAGCTTTAACCAGAACCAATATAATTTTTGATTAAAATAAAAATGAGGAATATACATTATCAGTTATTATAGTCGCGCTTAAAGTAATATTAGCCCAATTACGTTTCAAACTACGTATAAAAAAAGCTAAGTTTACAAAGAAACAGGTTTTTTATGTTTTTTTTTAGATTATTACATCTAAAATGGCTACTTAACTGTGAAATTTTAAAGGAAATTGCACATTTCAATATACGCCTGTAAATAACTGTTGACTAGATTGGATGACCTCACGCGTAAGGAGGTAATGACTAAATACGTTACGCAAGCGCAGTGTGTCTATTCATTAATTTATAGGACGTCTATTACAGATAAAATAACATGTGGTTCGCTCGTATTATTATGCACCTTATAGCGATGCTAAATTTATTGAAAATGTGGGAAAAATTTATTATGTCATCACATCCAGTACTCAGGCATAGTTCCCCTAAATCTACCAGCAACTAAATTGCTGTACATAAATAGTGTATCAAGGAAACTTTTAATAAAAATCTAATTAATGATGAATATCTACTTTTTGTTTGCTGTTATTTCCAGATCATGACAGTAAAACAGTGCTGCAAAAGTTTAACACAGGGTCTGATTCTACGTTTTAACTCAGCTTTGTTTTGTCGCATTTGGTACCTACTCTAAATTCATCTTTGTTTCCCCGTTTCTACCAACTAGAACAGCTGATGAGAACGTCAAACTCAGTTTCCTAGGCATATTACTACTATTGTTTAAAGTTAAAAGTTAAATAGACTATTAATTAAAATCACGAAAACAATTTTATTTCAAATTCAACAAAATCGCAATTTTACGAGTACATAATATGGCACCAAGCCATTAAAAATTAAATGTAATTTCGAAATCAAACAGGCACTATATTTAACTTTAATTATAAAAACTAACAAAACGAAACAACTCATTTTCATTAAACTCTAAAAAGTAGGCAAGCATTAACACACAACCCATGAAATTTAATTCAATTTATAAACATGGAAATTAATAGTACAATCCGGTGTACGAAAGTTATATGAAATTGTTGTAACATACATAATTTGAATTATTTTTTTATGAAACTTTTATAACAAAAATGAGACCGTTAACTTCTTTGATTTGATGTGTTTAGTTGTTAGTAGTTTTATATGATATGGGTTAATATAATTGATTTAACTAATGTTACCGCGCCAAGATTTCGTCCCAGCTTTTAGGTCGAGATTCAGAATGAGACTAAGAATTCCAAATTTTCGATGAGGAAATTATTAAATTACTTTTTGCATGAAGCATTTTATATGTAATCGGCTTTAAAATTTGAGGAGCATTTATTTTGTATTAACCATAATTTTCTTCTCTTCTATTATTTTACATGGCTTATTTTTTTATGGTTGCATTGAGGAATAGGGAGATAATAAAGTAACGGTCTAAACAAAGGCAGATATTTATGTATTTTCTTTTTTCTAATGTCAATTTCTTTCTTAACTCCGCTTTTGCCGGCTTAGGCTCGGTTACGTGAGGAAGAAGGGGATCATTTAAATGTAATAACCATTTAAGTGTAATAGCCAAAAAAGAAAACAAAGGTTTGTACATTTTACGGACAAATGAAATTTGATAAAATTTTTAAGTAATGCAAATTTGACACAATATTAAAAACACCCGATATCCTAGTCAATAGTGTCACGTACTGGTTTTTTGTTCGTGACGCCACGCCTTACTTAGCGTGCAGGAGAATAGGTCAGATTCGGAATCGCTCTACGTCAGGTGAGAAGAGATGATAAAGGAGATACGTTAATAACAACAATAACAAGGTTATTTACAAACAAACTTAACAACGGTTATATTGTACGCGAGCAATAATAAATGCGTGTCTTGTTTATAGATGAATTAAGAGTTTCCACTATACCCAATTAATACTAAATGCATGTCTTCTCGAGGGAGGCTTAGTTTAAAGTGTTTCTAGGCCCTTGGTCACTGTTTTGTTAATAAAGTCTATGCGAGCTGGGTTGTCTTTTATTTATGTACTTGTTTTAATATTTATATGGTAAGTGTTTTAGCGTCTCTCAATGATGGAGTAGTTTAATTTAAGTTTGGCACAAATCACTAAGGCACCTGCAATACTTTTAAAAATCCTCTTACTGGAAATTTTGATACTTTACTCGTAGATTCGAGTCTCACTACTTTTTAGAAACCCTCCGTGTGTCGTGTACCTATGTACAGGTACATCCAGGTTATGTGAGGAACTGATCACCCTGTACCTATGCACAGGTGCTCTCAGATATAGATATTTAGATTGCGGGATAAAACAACTACCAGAGTACGCACCTGTGTGCATGCATTCAACTAATTGAGCGGAGTTAAGAGAGACCCGAAAGTCTGATGAATTTGGCGTTTGCCTCCGTATTTATATTCTACAACATGCTGATGCCTGCAACGTTAAGGACTAAAATTGCTCCCGTCGAACGCTCTAGTTGTTTATAATTAACTGCGAATGCTTATATAACATTTTTCAAGTTCAAGTTCAAACTTAGGACAGGGCGATATTTACTTAGTTAGATTTATACATTTTAGTAGTCCACAATAGGCCATAAAATTTGCCCTAAGATTTTGGAAATCGCATTAAAAAATCTTTTTTTGGCTATACCTAGATTTAAATCTAGACTAAATTTTTTTCGTAAGCGTTTTATGTGAATAGCAGTTTAGTTTTTTTATCAAGCAAATATCAACTTTCGAAAATATTTCTGCTCATAGTTATTGCCAAAGCGTGTATGATTAAATTTTGCAGCTGTGTGGTTGTATTATTTAAGTAAGAAGAATTTGAAGACATATTTCGAAAGTTTGTTTTATTCGTGTATAAGATAAAGAATTGGAACCTTCCAATTCCATGAATTAATGTATTTCACATGTTATTATTTAAGTCCATATTCATCCATTCGCTCTTTCTTCTTATAATTCAAACAAGAGGCCTAAATATTTGATACGTCTAATTTTTCCAAAGAGGGTGAACCTTCGGGGCGTTTTTTTACAACCATGGTAGTAATACCGTAAAAAGCCATCAACTTATTGACATTTTTACGTACCCGGCAGATTTTAACACTAGATAACGACGTATAAAATTACCTGGTCGTTCGTATCAAAGCCGAGATACAAAAAGATTCAATTTCACCTGTCTTTTGTCAAGTTATGTGAAGGGGGTACAATGGTATCAAGATATATCTAGAGCGGGTGTCGATTTCTGTTATAAAAGAGAACAGATATACCAGATTATTATTTTTGGTTGATATTGGAATTTAAAGAAATAAGTTAAAATATTTAATCAGAGCAGAAGATATTTTTGTGGGCAATTTTAAAAGTAAATGATGGAGATATGAATTACATATAATTATTGAGCTATTTATATTAAATGCGATTTGCATGGTGCTTAACCAAGCACGTTTTATAAGTGGGTTTGTAATGTCGACTTGTGGCTAAATGACAAACTTAGCTGAGACAAAATAGCCTCGGAGTATTGTTTTGGGGCCTCCTTTGTTCATAGTGTACATAAATGATTTTTCAGATTACATTAAAAGTGACATCGATTTAAAAAACTCTCCATAAATATAAATAAAACACAGACCAGAGACTTTGTGAGAGGTGCTCGGAATGCTCACCACCATTCCGAGCATTAATGCAGTATTGTGGATAAAACTGTATTGTAGTGCATTTTGCCAAACGTACCAAACTTCAACTTAGTTAAGATAACTTGACGGTCAGCAGGAGTTAACCTTTTTTGTAAGTTTTCTACCAAGATTGGGGTAGTGAGTGTAGATATTTGGATTCTAATGTCTAATGTGAAAATAAATGGTTTTTTTTCAAATTTTATTGAAATTATATTTTATTAAAAGTGACTGGAGAGCAAAAATCTGTACAGTAGTGGCATATGTGGTCCACCCGCATGGCCCAGTGAAATACCACCACATTGCTTTAGGTGGCGTGAAATGACCTCTGGTTCATGTTTTGTCACCATGTCCTTGTCATACAGATCTCAGGGTGGAAAAGAAGAAATATTGCATGATGGCGCCTTCCAGATCAAAATACTTCGAAGGTAAAATAGCGTCCCATTCGGATCTCCGGATGGAGGCTGGCCTGGGGGACCACCAGGGCTGAACGTCTTTTCCTTGAAAATATGTCTGATTTAGGAAACAAAAGACCTCTGAATCTGCTGATGAGATAACTAAAGTTATCCTAGGTAGTATGGAAGCTTTCATGCCTCTTCTATGGAACTTATCTCAAACAGTAAAACCATGGTCTAGGAAAAGCTGCTCAAGATCAATGCTAAAAATACCGCCGAGATCCGACAGCCGAAAATCAACGACTAGAAAACAGTGCAAGCGGACCATTGGCGAGAGCAAGGAGGGATATAATGAGCAGATTAAAAACAAGCTTCTCAAACTGTCCTAACGTATCAGGATCCTTTTGGTCAGTTTCCAAAGCTGTCAGGGTTTCCCATAGACGTCAGTCCCACCACTGACCAACGATGATGGCTCAATAGCGGGAACGGCCAAAGAAAAAGCGACTAAGCTTGCCGAAATATTTGTGTCAAATTCTACCTTAGATCCTCAAGAAAATGCTCTCGAACTATCCCGATAGTGAATTCCTCAATGCAAGGTCTGGTATTTCGCAAACGCGAAGTGAAACGAATACTCAAAAGCCTAGGCACTAACAAGGCGACAGGACCGAATGGTATTCCCGCAATAGTGCTTAAGAAATATGCTGCTGAACTAAAAGAGCCACTATGCAGGCTTTCCTTCCTATCATATAGAACTACATGCTTTCCTTCTAGCTGGAAATGCGTTCAGGTACAACCAATCCCGAAGAAGTGTAAAAAAAACGATTTCAAATAACTACCGTCCAGTTGCTTTAGTACCCATCATGTCCAAACTCATGGAGAAACTGATCAACAAACAGCTCTTAAAATATCTCGAATTAGCAGGCATCATAAGCGACCACCAATATGGCTTCCGCAAGCACAGATCAATGGGAGATCTCCTGACTTACGTGACCTGCCTGTGGACCAAAGCCATCGAGAGCTACGGCGAATCTCGTGCAGTGGCTCTCGACATATCCATGCAAAGCATTCAATAGGGTGTGGCATGACCGATTGTTAAGCAACCACCAGCACTGCTTCGATGGGTTTCCAATTTCTTAAGGGATCGAAGCATCCGAGTTGATATATGAAATGTTTCGGAATTTAAAACCAATGCGGGAGTTCATCAAGGGTGTATATTATCTCCCAAACCGTTCCTGCTCTATATTAACGATCTCTTGGAAAAGACAAACAATTCTATCTACAGCTTTGCAGACGACAGCACTCTTATATCCTCATTTATCTCGCGGACTCCAATGGCTGCTGCTCGTTCCCAACGCGAGCGTGAAAATCAGATTGCTGCCATCAATAAGAATATGAACGGAATCGCGGAATGATGTGAGGAAAACAATGTCCACTTTAACGCAGGAAAAACTCAAGCAGCTGTCTTCCCAAAAAAAAGCAAGCACCGTAGGATCTGACTTATCAATGACCGGACAAATACTGACTCTGGCCTCATCCATAAACTTGTTGGGTGTTAACGTAGAAACAACATGTCTTGCTTAATAGGAGCATTCTACAGAGCAAAAAAAGTTGTATACACCTCATCAGCTTTTAGTGCTCTATAAGGACCAGAAGACCATCTCTGGAATACTGCTCCCGTGTGTGGAGCTCGGCACCCAAACACTTGCTCAAGATATTGAACTTGATACTCCATGATTCAGTTACGAACACCTAGAAGGTTGCTGTTACGGGACTACTTTATCTGGAGGACTGCCTCGGTCTGGAATGAACTTTCGAGTAACGTCTTTCCCAAAAACTACAACCTCCAGCGCCACAAGTCCAACGTCCACCATCTTCTCCGCACATGCACCGCTGATTGAGTGATATCAGATTTTCCTTTTGTGTGTGTGCCGAACATAAAAAAAAAACAGTAAACAAAATATGTTTGAATTACAAGCATACAGACTACATAAAATCCAACATTTAAATTAACAAATATTGAACATGAAGAATGGTGCGAATTCTAGAGAACATTTTTCTTAAGTAATTGATACCAAATATATCAAATAAAAGTCATCCACCAATAAGAAACTTAAAAATGCAGGAAAATGGAACCTAATTTTGATAGTTCTAAGGAAATCGTAAACATTGTAGAAAACCAATACCTACAATATTCTCGATCTTAGGTAAAGCTGAATTGGATCATTTAAGTAAGGATCTGATTTTGCATCACCTCCTGCAAATGATAATTACTCGATATTGTTGGAAGTATAGAAACTCTATTCAACATCTTCCTGACTCTACTAAAGGATTTGTTAGAGAAGCATGCAGAAATCAGATCTCAAAAAACGTAATTAATAATAAAAAACTATAGACCTGGAGAAGGAAAACGTATAATTAAGAAATTGAGATAAACTGACCGAATCTACACTGAAAGTTAGAGTAAGGAGGCATATAATTAAAAACTAAAAGGAAAGTGCAATCCAGGTTGTACCAAGTCAAACCGTTTCGATTCAACAGCCTCCCAAAATTTGCCTAAAATCTCAATCGATTGAATATGAGCATAGAGTATGTTATTAAAAATGAGCATAGAAATTTCCGCAGAATTCCATATTTACTGGGTATATTTTGCTTATGTGATTACAGGAAATGCTTAAATTAAAATTGTATTGTGAACCAGTGCAAATATATAAAGAGTGATCACGTATAATGTGCTACCAATCTAACTTTTTTAGTGCACGTGTTATAGGAAAATGGAAAATCTAGGATAATAGATATTTCCAACATTTTTTGAGCATATAAAGCAACTTCTAAACATTATTTACATAATATACCTAGCCTATTCAATCATTTTTATAATATTCGCATCTGATTCTGTATTAAGGAAGCGTACTCTGTATATAACAACTGCTAAACTGCTTTTGCTTCCCTATATGTTTAATAAACTTTAGAGAAAAAGCACCAAATTATTGTAAACGTAACATAAAATTCTTTTAAAATACAAGGTATGTTTAATATTAAATTAAATTAAAAATGGGCATAGTTCAAAAACGGTTGAATTTAGATTTATATGGCGCAGAGGGATTGTTATAAAGATAATGTTTAGAAATTTACGCAGTTTAAAAAATAAATTCTTATACATAAACTATTTAATGCCTAAAAATGTTTGTAAATATCTACAACTCTAAGCTTTCCATTTTTCTGTAATATGTAAAATAAAAAGGTGGAGGGAGGGGGCATTGTATGTAATCTCCATGTACCTATAGCGATAATTTTTTTCAGGTTGTTAATTTCCTTAATGTTGTTTGGGTATTAAGTATCCTGTTAACACTTGCAAGGTAAAAAGCCATAAAATATTTACTACTTATCCAACCGAGATTCGCAAACAAACATTTCTATGCGGCATACAACTTGATGACCACCAGGACGAATTTTGAAAAGATACTCATCTACTCTTGCCTTTTGTAACAAAATTTTATGGTAATTATTACGGGACCTCCCTTGGGTATTCTTTAATTGATCTCATGGATTATATTCTTCATCTCAACTGAAAATACCTGTGTTTGACCCCCGCCGTGAATGTCAGCAGCGGCGCTTTTGATTGACATGGAAGTTGGCCGAGCATGAGATTGGTCAAGCTAAATAGTGTGTATAGAACTTGAAGCAAGTTGTGCTACCGTTTTGAAGCTGCTTCCCGCAGTGTTTCTTATTTATTTTACGAGTTTGTTCCGCATGTGCCTTGTGAAGTGCCTAGCAGCTAATCTGAAAAAATAAATGATAAATTAAAATGTGGCAATGCGGGATGTAAGGGTTTAACTCAGGAATTAAAATACCGGTGGGCCGAGAAGAGTACAGTATTTACCTGAACAGGTTGATTACTTAGACATTTCTGCATAATTCAAAATATACTGGATATTCCATTCAAATGAAGTGCTTATGATTGGCCGCATGATTTTAGACCACCCTATAAAATTTAAATTTTAAATTGTAGATCGTTGGTTCATCTATCTACATATATGAATGTAACAAATAATATTTTCTTAGTCAATAGATAAAAGAAACTGCTAAAATTAAAAATGCATATTGAACCAATGCAAATATACACCACAACCAATACAATCACGGTCGATGGTTCCTTAGACGTTTATGGAAAACGGGACATTGATTATTCTGAAAATTTGGCTTAAGTAATTGCTTCTGATCTGTCGATGTAAAATATTTTTAGCGATGCAGCGTTGCCGCTTATATCAAAGAGAATCAACATCTTTGATATTTCAAATGAGGCACCCTGTATACGATTGCATTTTTGGATACCTAATACTTTTTTGTGATAGTGGCACACACACTAAAGGGAGATCCTATGGCGCTCGACGAGCGGTGTGTGTGCGAAGATGTTGATTGACACGGTTCTTGGATAGTTGTAGGTTGTAATTAGTGGGAAACAGATGTCCTGGAAGTGAGTTCCACAGTGATGCAGTGCGCCAGACAAAGGAGTTCTTGTAAAGCGATGTTCTAGGTGTTTCTAGTTGTACGACGAACTGGTGCGCTCCTGCCGTCTGTCGTGACTGTCTGACAGGAGTTGCCAGGGGCGGGATGATGCCGGCCAAATCCTGGGAACATCTGCCGTGAAAGTATCTGTAAAACAGAGACATCTCGGCCACATGTCTGCGGTGTTCCAGACTATCCAGATTCCGGGTCAACTCCGGGTCCCCGACGAGACGCACAGCTCTCTTCTGAATGGAATCCAGCAGCTTTAGGGTGTGCTTTGGTGCGGCACCCCAGATATATGAGCAATATTCTAAGCACGGTCTTATTTGCGCTTTGTACAGCAAGAGCAACTGCTGCGGCGTATAGAGTTTTTTGTTGCGAAATAGCGCACCAAGCTTCTGGGAGGCTGATTTTGTGATGTTAGCAACATGGTCATGCCATGACATATTGTTGTTGACCGAGACACCCAGCAGTCCGATTGACGAGGATGAAGGAATGGTGGATCCTGCCATAATGATGTCAGGGCCCGCTGTATTGGCCCTCTTGGTAAACATTGCTGCTTGGGTCTTTGCTGCATTGAACTGGACCAAATTTCGGTTGCCCCAAGTTTGAACTTTCTCCAGGTCTTGATTAATAGCTGTAATCTGCTCCTGTCTGCAGTGGTGAGTCTCAGTCGCTGGTAAGGGTTTTTCTGATCTAAAGTGGGAGACAAGGGTACTGTCATCTGCAAAACTGTAAACAGGATTATTCGTTTCGATCAGCAGGTCATTAATATAGATGAGGAACAGAGTTGGTGAAAGTATTGCGCCCTGAGGCACGCCCGCGTTGATGGTGAATGTGTCCGAGATGTGTCCATCGACTGCAACGTGTAGGGATCGGTTCTTAAGGAAACTGGCCAGCCAGCTGCAGAGAGAGGCTGGCAGTCCGAAGGACGGCAGTTTGTTGACCAGTCCGTCATGCCAAACTCTGTCGAATGCCTTTGAAATATCCAACGCAATCGCTCGAGACTCTCCGTAGTTTTCAATTGCCCTACTCCATATATGAGTGACATAGGCCAATATATCTCCTGTCGATCTCTCTTTGCGAAAGCCGTATAGATTATCGCTGATTATTCTGTTGTTCTCGAGGTACTTGAGTAGTTGCTGGTTGACTACACGTTCCATGACTTTGGAGATTATTGGAAGCAAGGCAATTGGGCGATAGTTTGAGGGCGTGGTTTTCTTGCCTTTTTTTGGAACAGGTTGCACTCGAGCGACTTTCCAAGAGGATGGGTAAATCCCTTTTCCGTAAGAAAGAGAAAAAAGCCTGGAAAAAACGGGTGTTAGTTCGTTGGCGCAGTTCTTTAGCACGATGGCAGGCATTCCGTCCGGTCCCGATGCTTTCTGCGTATCTAGTTCTTTAAGGATTTTGCGAATATCATGGTGATGAAACTTGACTTCTGCCATGGTAGTGTTGATGTTCGATATGGTGGTGAGAGCCTTGCCTTGGGGAACGTCTAAGGTAGAGTGCGATGAAAACATTTTACCAAGCATGTTTGCTTTTTCCTTGGCTGTAGTCGCCGTGATGCCACGTTCGTCCGTCAAAGGTGGGAGAGACGTTTTTGTAAAGTTGTTACTTCCTGCCCTTGCTACCTACCAGAAATTCCTGGAACCACTGGGACATTGCAAAAGTTTATTCCTGATCCTTTGATTGTGTTTGTCCTTAGTTTCGTCGATCACACGTTTGCATTCGTTTCTCGCTTCGACAAAATAATTGCAATTTTCAGCGGTCTGATTTTGCTGCCAGTACTTGTAGGCTTGCTGTTTCTTACCTACAGCTCTTTCGCATCTTCTGTCGAACCAGGGCTTTCCTTTTGATGGTAACTTGATGGAATTTGGGATGTATGCTTCCATTCCTGAGGAGATTACTTGCGTGATCTCTTCGCAGCAGACTGACGGGTCGTCAGTGCCAAAGCAGACGTCGAGCCAAGGAAAATCTAGGTAGAACTCCCTTAGATCGTCCCAGTTTGCAGAATTGCAATGCCAGATTTTGCGATGCAATGGTGGGTCCTTCTGTATGAGTGGCAATTCACACACCGTTGTAATAAGTTTGTGGTCGGAAGTACCTAATGGCGGACCAACTGTAATTTTGTACTGGTCAGGATTGGTGATTAGAAAAAGATCCAGGAGGGCGGCGAATTCGCCCCTCTCTGAGATTCGAGTTGGTTCGTCTACAAGTTGAGTAAGCCCGCAGCTGATGGCAAATGCTTCAGCTTCTCTACCTTCGTTGTCGGTCTTGTTGTGATGTTTGAGCCAGTTTGTGTTGTGGGCATTGAAGTCTTCCAGAACGATTATTTCTGGACTGGGGTGATCGACCTGTATTGAGTCAAAAGTGGTAGCTATAGTGTTGAGAAAAAGCTTTGGTAGGCTCTATCGCTCGGAGGGCGATAGGGACAACATATAAACTTGGTTAATCCCTTGGCGGTGAACTTGAGCCACATGACGTCAAGGTTGTTCGCTTCGAGTGTTTCCTCGCGGTGACATGAAAGGTCGCTTCGTACAAAAAGGCATATTCCGAACTTATGTCTAAATCGGGTATGTAAGTCGTAACCAGGATAGGGGTAGTTCACTGTTGTTGTTGTAAAACATATTTGTGTTTCTGTAAGGGCTATTATGTGTGGTCTATTTGCTTGTAGATGTTGGTGTACCGAATTTATGTTTGTATTTAAGCCTCTTATGTTGCAGAAATCTATTCTAAATTGGTTCGGTATCTTTGCTATCTGTGAAATTCGGAATGAAGGGCTCCCAGGACCACCCAGCGCCCGGAGATCCGAATGGCCGGGGAGTTTACTTCCGGAATATTTTGATCCTGGAAGCACCATCATGTCCATATATTCCTACTGTGGAAGCCGGGAACACCATCGCGGAAGCGGAACGTGATTTGGGAAAACCACTTAGCGCCTCCCAGTTCTGTTGGGGTGGTCTTTCACCGGACGATGCGAGTAGGCGTATGCATCTACCACCTGGGGCCGCTTCCACTGGAAGCATCGGCCTCAGACTCATTGCTGTGGTGGTCCCTAGTCTGACAGGGGTAAAAATGGGGTTTGTTGGATCACTCCCCAGTGATCAGCTCCTCACTTTGTAGTCTAGTGTTCTCCAGCCGGGAGGAGGACGATGGGATTTGATGGGCCACATCCCGTGGCAACTTGGAATGGCGGGGGCGTCACTCCCCGTAATCAAACTTCTCTCACCAGTTTGACGTTCCTGCCTGCTAATACAATGGAGCCCCTCTTGTCACAAACTGTCATTGATCAGCTCCAGACTTTGTACTTCGGTGTTCTCCAGCCGAGAGGAGGACGATGGGATTTGATGGGCCATATCCCATGGCAACTCGGA
>MU182123.1:317823-329816 GCA_016904865.1 Pissodes strobi
GCCTGCTAATACAATGCAGCCCCTCTTGTCACAAACTGTCATTGATCGGCTCCAGACTTTGTACTTCGGTGTTCTCCAGCCTGGGGGAGGACGATGGGATTTGATGGGCCATATCCCATGGCAACTCGGAATGACGGGGGCGTCACTCCCCATAAGATAGGTATTAGGCATAGGTGTTTTATATAAATAATGTTTAAATTTTACGCAATTGAAAGAATAAATTCCTATACATAAGCTCTTTGATTTCCCTTTTATACTAACATAGTTGCTTTAAATGCCAAAAAAATGTTTGTCAATATCTACACCCCTATGCTTTCCTTTTTTCTTTAACATCTATAATAAAAAGTTAAAGAGGGGGCATTATACGTAAGCAATGTGTATTTTTTTTATACATATAAGCCCCGTCCCATTTCAGTTGGTCCAATTAGTACAATTCGGATTTATTAGACTTTATTTCAAAACTCCAACAAGTAGCTGTTATCAATATGATTCAAACTTATAGTGTTTACCTCTAAAATAGTTTTTGGTTTATACTCTGAAATCGCGAAATTTGTAAATATGTCGAAATACAGTCTCCGTTGTCCGCTTATATAAAACAAGTGAAGCAATTGTACCTAAAGGGCATTACATAAGAAAAACGAAATTGACAGACTATGATAAGCGAGCATTCAAAAGAATAATTCGGGGAACAGACGAGACGTGCTAACTATAGTCACTTACGTATACTCTGAAGCAATGCAGGGTAGACGTGTTTCAAGATCCATAAGTATAATGAATGGCACCACAAACAATATGACATGAAATTAAATGTATATCGGTAGGCTAACAATAAAAGCCATTCGTACAGGTCTCATGATTCATAGTATGACAGAAAATTCGTGGCTTGCCAGAAAATTCAGTGTGTGATAAACTAAAAGAATGAGAGTCTGCTAGTACTCGAGACACTGATGTGTAAACATATCCTTTATCGACATGCACAAATGTTTGAGCAGCCCTCGTAAAATCACTGCGCATGGTTACAATGTCACATCGGTTTACACATTTCCGTCCCCACATTTATACCCCATTTGTCGAGATTTACCCTCATACCGCCGCGTAAGATGTTTACACATCAAAAATTAAATCCTACTGTAAAACATTAATGAAAATAATATTAAGTATATATATAATCAATACCACATATCAATAAAATCATTACTGAGGGACGTAATTTTTAGTTAAAGAAGGAGGTATTTTTTATTTTCTCTGTAAAACAATCCAGTCTCGTCTCTTTTATCTGTAGTGAAAAGCATGCAAAAACCCGACTCAGTGGTTACTAGGGACCTCCCTGGTTCCATGAAAATCAGGTCAGTCGCAAATCCGACTGTGCCTCGTAGGCTAGCCATGAAGATACGCATGAGTGAAAAATAGTTCAAGATTTATTTTTGGGTACTTTAAACATTGAAAAGAAAGATCAGCAGTACATTCTTCTTGAGATCCCGTAGTTAGCAATCCCGGAACCACATCCCAAACATGACACGGACGCACCTGGTCTGCAGCTTGAAGACCCTAATAACATGTAGCGAATGTCCCCATACGTCATGCTGATTTGATAGCCCTCCACAAAGAAAATCAGCATGCATCTCCCAAGTCAGACCCGGGTCCAATATGACTCCTAAAAACCTCACCTGCTTATCATAAAGGAGGATTTCCAGTCTTAAAGTTGAATTTAAAATTTTTCGTTTGGGAGATATTTAGGCTTAGTTTATTAGCCATTTCACTCAGTACAATGATGTTTGAAGTGCCATCAGCAAAGAGTATTGTTTGAATCGTTGCTGTAGTTTGCAAAATCATTTATATAGATTAAGAACAGTAGTGGTCCTAAGACCGACTTCGTGTTTCATTGTCTTCCTGCGAGAGCAGTTACCATTAAAAACATATGCTGAGTGCGGTGCGATGGATATAATATTTAGACTTACATTTTCAAAGTTGTAATTTGACATTTTTCATGTAGGATATTAGGAGATACACAATCAGATACCATCGCAAGATCATAAAATGAGACATATGAATTCAGTCTTTCCTGGACGATTTAATAACAGGCAACTATTCTCTAACATTGTTTTTCGTTTTTTGTGTTATGTATTTAACTTATGTTAATGTATCTAAAATATTTGGAGGAGAAAAAAAAGTCACAAAATTTGCCTATTTTTGATAGGTTTCAATTGGGCTAATTGAAATATAGCACGCGTGTATAACGATAATTTTATCGAAGTTCTTTTCAGAATATCTACGACGTTTGTTTCCTTTTATTAATGTTGTTGGGGGATTACGCCTTAAGTTAATACTTGCGAGGTAAGAAGCCATTAAAACATTTACAAACTTATCCAACCGAGATTCGCAAACAAACATTTCTATGCGACATAAAACTCGAGGATCATCAGGATTTTGAAAGGATACTCATCTAGGTACTCTTGCCTTTTGTATCAGAATTTCATGGTAATTATTACCGAACCTTCTTTGGGCATTCTTTAACCGATCTCACGGATTATATTTTTCATCCTAACTGAAAATACCTGTTCTTGACCCCCCGTGGGGAATATCAGCAGCGGCGCTTTTGATTGACATGGAAGTTGACCGAGCATGAGATTGGTCAATCTAAATAGTGTGAAGCAAATTTTGCTACCGTTTTGAAGCTGCTTTATATCTTACTTATTTTACGAGTTTGTTCCTCATGTGAATTGTGAAGCGGCTAGCTGCAAATCCGAGAGAAATTATAAATTAAAATGTGGCAATGTAGGATGTTTAGGACACTAATCACGTTCATGACATACTATACTGATTATTATAAGGTGCCTCTTAAATACCTTATTCTTCTCCGAAACAGATACATTAAAAAAAAAATTGTAATATATTTCCGGCGAGCTTCCATTCCCACTACCTATACCGTGCCGACCATCAGCTCTTCCATTGCAAATATCTATATAGGCACGATACACATATAACGGTATGCTCTTGCGCAGGCAGAACCTCCCACACAGAAACGTGTGACGTCACCCGGGAACGCCGCTTTCGATTCTGCTATGTAAGCGTGTATAGAACATATGTTTTGAAATGCAATATTCGCAGTTTTGGGGGATTTTAAAGGACATTTTCGATAATAGGTACGTTCCTAATTATACGTGTACGTGTGTTAACTAAAGAATAAAAGCATTTTCATTCCATATTTATATTACTAATTATAATTGATATATTATACATAGTTTTACTCTAGAAAATAATTTAAATGTATAAATGGTTATTTAAGTATTAGTTCAACATTTGAGAACTAAGTAATTTTAGGATTACCTCAACGGAGTACCTATATTAAATTACTATTTAATATTGTAAATTTTTATACCATAAATTGTTTATTTTTACAAGCTTTTATTTACTTTCACCTGTGGCTCTGTCTGTAATCAAATCTTGCAAGCTGAATTACTTGAAATTTGGTACACGTTTATAGTTGCGATGACAATACAATATTAAAATGCTGTTAAGTTTACACCTCCCCCCCTTTCGGGGACAGGGGAGGGGGCACTACTTAAAGTATGTCCGATTTCGTTTAAAATTGGTATATGGGGGTTTTTGGGGACAAGGAATATGAATTTTCTATCAGATTTTGAAAATTCAAAATGGCGGATCCAACATGGCCAATATTGGGTTAAATGTTGCAAGTCAATTTTAGCTGACTTCTACATATCCAATTGGCTTCAAATTTGGTATGCGTTTGTAGTTCAAATGAAAATATAAAACTATGGTCTTGCTTACACTCCCCCCTCCCTTTCAAGGGTAGGGTAGGGGGGCAATACTTAAAGTATGTCCGATTTCGTTGAAAATTGGTATATGGGGTTTTTTGGGGACAAGGAATTTGAATTTTTTATCAGATTTTGAAAATTTAAAATGGCGGATTGATTCAACATGGCCGATTTTGGATTCAATGTTGCAAGTCAATTTTAGCTGACTTCTACCTATCCAATTGGCTTCAAATTTGGGATGCGTTTGTAGTTCAAATGAAAATATAAAACTATGGTGTTGCCATTATTTATTATTATGGAGACAGTGGTGTTGCTTACACTTTCCACCTCTCTTTAAAGGTTAGTGGTGAAGGCACTACTAAAAGAATGTCCGATTTGGTTTAAAATTGGTATTATAGGGGGTTTTTAGGGACAAGGAATATAATTTTTTTTTATCAGATATTGAAAATTCAAAATGGCTGATTCAAAATGGCTTTTATTATATACTACGAATCTAAGTTTTATAAATCAAAATATAATATTTACTAAATTTGTGATTTTGCTATACCATAATACCTACTAAAAAGTAAAAAATAAATAAAAGTAAAAAATAAATTTTTAAAAACAAGCTTTTATTTAAATGCACTAAAAAGAAGAAAATAAATTTTGAAGTAAATCAAACCCATTATTTTGTTACATTAAACATTTTTTATATGATATAAAAGCTTGTCGCGAGAAATTTAAACAGGAAAATCTCGCGACAAGCTAACTAATTTCTTGTCTTGTCTTGAAAAACAAGGATCATTTCTTGTCATGATCTTGTCTTGAAATCAAGACAAGATCAAGACAAAATCAAGAAGTTGTCAAGGAAATGACGACCCCTACATATCGTACCGGATTTGGTTAAAAAGTAGTTTTTTTAAATATACCATTTTTTAAATATAATACTAATTAACAAAAAGGGAAGGCCTAAATGAAAAAAAAAATATTCTTCATAAAAGTTTCGCTTATGTCTTGACAAGGTAATAGAGCAAATCCCATATTTTTTGCTTGTAAGCTAACAAACATATCACAATAAAATCATATACATATCGTAACGGATTTCGTTAAAAAGTAGTTTTTTAAAATATACCACTCAATTAACAAAAAGAAAAGGCCCAAATGAAAAAAAATATTCTTCATAAAACTGTATAACCTTAAAAAAAATATAAGAAAGCAACGGGGTTCGAACTCAGGCCGCGCCGCTTCGCCGATAGAGCCGCCGAATCGAGACCTAGCCACCTAGACCACTCGGCCACGAGAGCTGTTGGAACAAAACGATTGCATCGCGAAGACATGGCGCGATTAGGTGCACAAATCAATGAGCTTTTGTAGCGCTACAGAACCTAACCGATTTTAGCACCCTGGTACCATCGTATGTGAGCATGTGTAAATATTCCTCCCGGCGCGCGTTAAGAAGTTTCACTTCAATCACACTTCAATAATACATGTTGCTTTATTTTTTTTACTTATTTAGTGTCTGGCTGGACCGTGAACCGTGACTTGATCGTGGTATATCTAAAAAGAATGTTTAAAGAACGGAGCTAAGGCACAGCAGCACCCGAATGTCGTTGAATTAGCGGCAGCTAAAATCACGGTACGGTACGTGAAATTAGGATCCATCTCTAGCCATAGGATCTCCCTTTAGAGTGTGTGCCACTGCCATAAAAAAACATGTAAATCGTGGAAATATGTAATAAAAATAATAAATAATAAAGTAAAGCTTTAATAATTAAAGATACTCACCATCTTTTATGTTAATTCCATCTTCTCTTCGACAAGCACGAATCCACTGATTTGCTAACTCATGTTTAGGAAAACGAAAATATTTAATATTACTCCCTTTGGTGGTCCGATTATTGTTCTTACAAGTAGCCACAGCACAGTTCGGCATAATTATACTATAAGTTCTAAATTTAAATAATCCTATAACAATATAAACACAAAACAAATCTAAAAATTCACTTAACTAAATAAACTATGACAGCGTCAAATTTTCCCGGGTGACGTAGATGCGCGGGTGAGTCAAAAACGAGTCTAGAAATCAGCATACCGTTATATGTGTATCGTGTATATAGGAAAGTTTAAAACCCAATACCTACTGTAGATTTCATTACCGACCTAATTTATGTCAAACATATTTCTAGGATTTGACAATCGCAACACGTTTAAGCAATTAACAGTTATCGATATTTCTCAGTCCTACGCCATGAAGCTCGTCTCGTACCTACCAATATTAATTCAGCAATGTCCAATGTGCAATAAACTGGTATCAATAAGCTGCCGGAAAGTATATGTTTTTAATATGGACAAGCCGAATATATATCAATTTATGAATATGTAATTTATGTATTTTGTTATTTATTAACGTTGCTAATTTATAATTTTGCAATGAAATAAGATGAAACAGCCTAGAGCTAGATAAAACCGAACTGATTTTCTGAGGAGCTTATGTGTTCCCACGAGAATTCGGCTTGTTATTATCTAGAATTGCAACACAGCGACAGAACAGGCACAAAGTAACATATATTTTTTCATGGATGATGATTCATCAGATGACTCATAAATTTAATTCTTGGAGCACTTTATTTGCAAATACATTTGTAAAGTTTTGACCACTTTTGAGTTTCTTGTAAAATTTCTCTACGTTATCGCTGTGGTTCTTTCAATAATTGACATAGTATAGAAGTTTGTCGTATTGAAAGTATCAATTTAAATCATGTTTTGCTTCCTACATGGTTTTTAAATCAATTATATGAGTTTATTTTCTTATTTCAGCAGACGATCCAAAAAATGTTAGGGAAATGATTCAGATAAATATAATAAGCCCATGAATTGAAAATGGTCAACATTCTCAGTTTCTATGCAAGTCGCAAAACTGTAGTTCCAGTTTAATAGGTTTTATTAATTAAAACATCCCTCATTCAAACATAACTGGCATTTTCATAAACCGTATTATAAGTTGCAATATGGCACTAAGTGGCGTTCAGGTCATACAGTCAATTTTGAGTGCTTGAAAACTAAAAGTTTTGGAAGTATTATGCGTGTAAAGTGTGGAAAGGTCTATCACGCTTCATGTTTAACAATCTATTGATGTAACAGTATAATAATTCTCGATAGAGCAGACCGTATATGTGCCGACCATAACTTAATACTAGATTCAGACCTGGGCGAGAATGACACGATCGCGCTTCTACAGGAAATAATCAGAGGCTTGAGAGAGGAAAATGAACTTTAGCAGAAAACAAAAGCCTGTTGGAAGCAAAAATTCAGGAAATGAAAAAAAGGCAAAAAGGTAGCACACGAATCCCACGAACGTCAGGAATGTGGCAATGACTGTAGAATGTGACACTAAAAAACTACAACATGTAAACATTGCAAATGTAAACGTTGATTTTGGCGAAACCGCAACAGTGCAAGAACGTACTGAAGTATTTAATCCAGAAAATCCGTCTGTCGATCGATAAGTCGATCGGTAGTTCTGAGCAGCTGGAGCGTATTCCGGATTGACCGAATAAGCTAAAAAACATATCCTAACCGCCAAAGGCCAACGAAGCACAATAAAATAATGATACAGGGCCAAACCTGGAAACATTAAACGAGAATAATATTGAACCTTCTACCGAACCCGAAAACGGTGATAAACAGACAGAGAAAGGGAAAAACCCAAAGACAAAAACATCACTCAAACGAAACGCCCTGAGTCTTTGGAGTAGACTAATAATGAAAACCTTATGCTAAAGGTAAATCAAAAAATTACCACATTGTTTGTCTACGGCCTTGCGCCCGAAGTGAATGGAGATAATAGTATGGATTATTTGAAAAACAAGAACCTGCACACATTGTAGATTGGAGTAATGAAGATTGAGTTTCAGAATTCCAGGAAGAATCATTCTTTTAGTGACAAATTTAACATATTATATAATAGGAGCGCATGTGTATAGCTACAATATTTACGTAAATCAGGGGGCAATCCATCTCATCCAAGATTACATAATATGGTGTAGACCTCAAACAAAGAAATATCACAATATAAAATATTTCTATTATTTAAACTAGAACGACCAGAAATATCGCATGGTTTTCCACAGTATAGAGAGCAATATCCTGGCCTGCAATACACCTCTGCTCACCACAAAACTAACTCCTTACGGATACCGTCTGCCTTACGTTACAAAATTCTAGAAAAATTTTATGTTCTGCTGATGATTCGCTTCAGTCAGTCTATCTAACATAACTATCATAACAAACTAAAGTTTTTCACAATGTTTTCAGTGTTGTGAGGTCCAAATAGCCATTTTGCGATCCAGTTCTTTTGTAAATTTTGTCAGCAATCTTTTCTTCAAAGGTGCAACTTTTAAGTTGTTGAGTATACCAAAGGGATTTTTTTTACTAAAATGTGTTGCAAAAAAAATATGCAATTTTGATGCACTTGTGCAATTACTTCTGATAATTGGCTACTTAATGGTCCCGACCTAAACAAAATAATTTCGAAAATGTTTTTAAGTCGTTACGATATTCAAATTATTTAGAAAGATTCGACTACAAAAGCTATTTTGCATGCTATTTTCCGTCCCACCATCTATAGAGTTCAAGAATCGAATCTCAGTTTAATGATGATTATTACCGATCCGTGAAGATTCTCACTCTTCTTTTATTGGAAACCGAATTCAGATGGATACGTTTTATCATCCACTTTATTGATTATCAAGTTTATATCTCGTTCTGAACTCACTTTTGTTCGCGTTTGTTTTCTTTTTCAATGGAATAAGAACGTTAATTTTATTGCTATATGTAAGTATCTATCTATCTCTACATGTTCTTTTTATGTTTCGAAGAAAATAATAAATGGATATATGACAAACTACTTCTACTTTTTTTGTAGTTTTAAGGGTTTACCTAGCCTCTATTATCTACATTTGATTATGAATCCTTATAGTGATTACAAAAAATTGAATATATTATGGGAAAATTTTCATACAAATGGCGTATTTAAATCTTTAACAAAATGATATCTCAAGAAAATGATTTCCAAACAATTTAAAATAAAAAAAAGATTTAGGCAAAAAATATATGAAAAAATAAATACGTAAAAAATACTCCCACTTGTTTGTAGTTTTGAGCCTTATCGAGCCTATATTACCTAGATTTGATTACGAGCCGTTATATAGTGACCAATAAAAATTTGAATACATTATGAAAACATTTTAATTTAAAGCAGCTAATAGAAGTTCTTTTAAAAAATTAATTAAATCATTTCAAATAATTTAAATCATTTCCAAAAAACATGCGAAATGCGCGTCGAGTGCAAAAATTTTGTTTCGGTATTGTGGATAAAACTCTGTTTTAGGATTTGAATCATAATGATCCGAATACCTTCGTAAAGGGAAAATTATCTTTGATTTACATAATTTTGTTAGTGCAAAAGTATATTCGATTTACGATATAATATTTTTTTTATTACGCATGCATCATAATCAACGATTATCGCACGCTGCAGCGTGCTTAAAATGATGTTTATGATGCGCCTACTCTTTTAAAGGTTGTTATAGAAATATTTGATCATGTCAAATGTGACAGGTTAATATATTCGTCAATATATTCCTTAAGTTTAATATTTAAAACATTTTTGAGATAATGATGCATTCGTAATAAAAAATAGCGTATGATATACGTGTATAAGAAGCCTTTAAAGCCCTTGCGACTTACAAAACACTCCGCTGCGCGTCGTGTTTTGAAATATGTCGCGCGTGCTTTAAAGGCCCTCTTATACACTTATATCATAATATACTATTAAAATGATTCGTTACTGCTCTGGTAATACACATTTTTCTGGTTTTTCATATTTTTCCTGGACAAAATTTCATACCAATAATTCGACACAGGCATTACGTTTTACTCCCTATATATACGTAATGGTATTTCCAACATTCAGATCAAGATACAGACGAGCATTTGTTGGAGTTGATATCATTTTTGTACATTTTTAAAACATTCTTTGTAAATAATTCACACACATATTAAATGAAGATGAAGACAAATAAGAACTATGAATATTATAATTTGTAATTATTTTTTTTCTATATAATAAAAAATTGACGAGTTCCATAGGTTGGTTTTCGTTTATTTTATTGTCAAATTCTTTAGCGATATTTTGCAATAAAAATAGCATTTTGATACTATATATCCTTTGCCAAATTTTCAAGAAATACTACATCATTCAAGAAATACTGCATCATTTATAAGAGAATGGGTCACGTATGTTATGTATACCTACCATTGTGAACATTATAATTTTTTTAGAGGATTTTGCTACATTGCTTCGATAACTGAGTCAAAAAATAACTTTGTTTTTCGATTGTACAGAAACCTAAATTCTACGATAAAAACAACAAATATTTGTTTTTTATTTCAGAAAAATGTAAATGTCTGAACCCGTAAAAGTTAAATCATAGGCTTTCCTTCTCCTCCTACATCTGATAATGACGATGACAAAGAGAAAGTCTTTTATCATCTAATGTCCCCTCACCTTCTAGCTCAATTGCAGAACAACTTGATGAGATTATTTTGAATAGTTCAGATACCGACGCGACGCGACGCGACGGACGGAGTGAAAAACCGAATATTGATATACGAGCAATAGAAACACACACCTATCAAATACATTCCGGAAGATAATACAACCCCAAAATAGTCACATGTTTTTACTCCATTGAAATCAAGATATCATTCAATGAAAAACTGCCAAAAAAGTAAAGAAACAGAACAAGTTCAAAAGAAGAAAGAAGATACTAAAAAAGGAAACCAGTAAAAGACGTGTAAAAATCCGAATATAACATAGGTATATGGTCCAATAAAGAATAACCTAAAACGGCCTCTAGACTATCTATATTATTGTTTATTGTGCAATATACTAGTATTATTGCGAATGCGAAGCGATCACAGACGATGCAATATTTTAGGCAATATAATTGAATTGTAATTAGTACCTATACAAAATAAACTGTGCCTTAAGAGCGTGTGGAGCAAAATAGAGATTTTTTTTTTATTTTTTTCAACGGTTATAGATATCTACATTAAAAAATGTAGAAAATGTTTTTTATTATTTATGATTTCATAAAAGGACAAACTATATTTTAAAATGATAGGGAAATAAGAACAATTTTTGATAAATTAAAAAATATCAAAGCAAATAGATAGCTTATCAATACAAAAAATTATCAAATCAAGAACTGCAAAAATGAGATAATTTTATATTGCACCTATAAAATACCATATTAGATTTTGCCACTGTCAGTGCCATCTGTAGGGCAAATAGCAACCAATACTTTAGTAGAAGAATATTTTGTATGATTATCGGTGTTTTAGTATCCTTTACAGCCCTACGGCACTATGCTATATTAGCCGCTTCTAATCCGTGAATTAACGTCACTTTCAATTTTCAATTTATTCACGGTCCAGTCAGTTTATTCCAGCAGGTCTAGTTAGTGTATTGGTCAATACAGATGCCCCGCGTTCGGTTCCCGTCGGGAGCAAGATGTTTTTTTTTAATTTTTTAAAGGTTATGTTTGTTTATTTTTGCAAATTTGGGTTACTCTCAGTTAATTTTGTCTGGTTGTGCCCCGGAGCGAGCGAAGCGAGCTAAGGGCCATGCGTGAAGAGTTAACAGAACTCTACAGTGACGTTAACCCACCAACCCGAAACGGCTAATATAGTATAGTGCCGTAGGGCCGTAAATCATCTTATAATCGTGATCATCGAGCAAGGTTTATTTGGGTCGATGGTATGGTCTTTTTCAGTTGTCATAGTGTAGTGGTAGATGGCAATACTATACAAAATAGTTATATATATTCTCAAACTCAATACAGTGGCTTTATGCAAGGCACTGTCACAGAATAATAAAACAATCAGTCAGAATACGAACAGAAAGAGAGGTCCGATACCGGCCGCTATGACCTCGATCGACGGATATAGTCAAAAGCGATCTTATCGTGCGGGTTCAAAGGTCACAATTTTCAGTACAAACTTCATTCGTGACAGATTTTGCATGTAAAATCTGTCAAAGGAATGACATTTAATGAAAAATGTGACCTTTGGACCCGCACGATAAGACCGGATCTGACTAAATGTGCCAATACGTTCTTCCAAAGCATCGCTCCCTCTCTTTCTGTTGGTATTCTGATTGTTTCTTATTCTGTG
>MU182123.1:338895-359700 GCA_016904865.1 Pissodes strobi
AACAATCTTAAAACCTGAAAAACCATGTAACGAATTATTTCGTTACAATATGTGTACATATTTTCAGACAGCCAGGCGGCTCTAAAAGCTTTCAAGTGCGTGTCAAAGCTAGTTTGGGAATGTAAGCAAACCCTAAAACAATTATCAACACGCAACCAGGTAACTTTAATGTGGGTTCCTGGCCATAGAGGCATAGAGGGCAACGGAAAAACAGACTGCCTTGCGAAAGAAGGAGCTGGAACACCATATTATGGTCCAGAGCCCTAATGTGGCCTTATGAAGAGTCACATCACCGAAGTATTAAACAAATGGGAAAAAGACCAACTACTGTCGTCCTACTGGAGAAACACACCATCTCTGCGAAAAGAGCAGAACAGCTCTTAGGCATGAACAGAGCAGATATTAAAACTGTCGCCGGACTGCTCACTGGACGCTGCCTGGCAAATTACCACCTAAAGGCAATAGGCAAAGCAGAAGACGACCAATACAGATTTGGCAATAATGTAACTGAAACCGCAGAACATCTACTCTGCCAATGTCCAAGACAACTCTGCAAAAGGCTCAAGTACCTTGAAAGAGTACATCTATCACCTCAGGAAGTGAGTCAACTAGCTCCCAAGAAAATAGCTTCGTTTGGAAGAAGCCTACGTCTCTTGATTATGCACAAAATATCTGTAAAGGTAGCAGTGCCGAGCGGCTGAAACTAGCCGAAACGACTCCCTAGCAATTTACAATCTACAATATTATTCGGAAATTGCTTAACTTTCCTACCTGCCCTATCAAGGAACTTTTTGATAACCATACGTAAATCACATGCATCTAATGGATGGCTCCATTCGGTCCACATGCTGTTGCGATTCACCCCACGAAAGTAATAATTTAGTGACCGTGGAGAAAAAAAAATCTGATTTCTGCAAAGAATGACCTAAATTTTTGGTAGCTGGAAAATAGTTTATAGGAGGGTTTTGTTCAATGCTTGCAAATTAGTATAATCATTTTTCTCCTGCCAAACCCACTTCCACGGTCTAAAGTTTTTCCGCATTAAAAAACGTCCAAAAATTTATTTCTATGTCCAAAATAAAAATGTTATCAGAAAACAGTTGTAGTCTGATGGCTAGGCAATTATTCCCATTCTATAAGGTGTCAACACCCTTAGAAAAAAGTGGCGCTGACTTTTATACATACCCAACGGGTGTGGAGAGGAGAAAAACTTTCCGAGACATTGTTGTTATTCATACGTCAGTTGCTATTCAGTATTCACCCCATCTTACGGTAGGTAATATTCTAACCAAATTATACCAAAGAAAAGTTTAAAAGAGTTTAGGAAATATCTTTTTCATCCGTACACAGCATGCATGCACATATAAGTCTTCCTTTCTTGCCTTCGTTGTAATAAGCTCAAAAATGATAACTTCCTATAAGGAGTGTGCTGGTGATTGAAAGACATGCCTGCATGTACGACAGTGCGGCGCTTATATTAAAATAAAATAATGGCCTACAAGTTACACCCAAACTAACACATGAGAGGTGTTGTTTCGCGCCCTGTTCCGACTAAGGTCATAGGGAAATATTGCGAACTGTATATAATATATACATATATTATGTCATAAACCATATTAACATTGAGAAAGTTTCCTGTAATATATATGTAAATTCCATTTGAAAGTTAGAAATAAACTATTCTGATTTTGAGTCGATGTTATTAACACTATTTTACAATATTTACTCGGGTGAAATTTTTCATCATTGATATTTTCAATTAATATTATAAAAGTAAATTTTACAAATTTACCGACATAAAGATTTATTTTGACATTGTCATTCACGAACTGTCAATTATTGCTAACCTTATTACATCGCCCATAATTTTTGCCAAACCAAAGTGTTGAAATATAAATACTACTTAAAGCAGAATAATTTAATTATGAGAAATTGGTAAGTAAGATTCTTTGATTAACCTTAGTGTGAGGTGTTCTTTCAGCTCCCTTACACAAAGTTCAATGGCATACGTTTCCGCCTAAAATATGGTAGAATAAGTGCCCAAAACTGATCGAAATCGCAGCCTTTGAGGATTTTCCACATACTCCAGCACCGACCTCCGGCTCCGTACCGATTTTGGATTCATCTGTAAAACAACAGTTATCTGCCAGCAGCAGTTCAGGTTCATTCCGAACCCAAATTATCTTTCCCAGGGAAGAGCATGTATAGGGCAGATTTGTTCTGTCGATTGTCATGCAATTTCCAATTAAGCGGTTTGCCCAGTACAACTCCTAAATATTTTACCTCACTAGCATAAGGAATAATTTTACTGTTCAGGAGGTATTGATTTTTTTAGCTTCCATTGTTTAGTGAAAAGTACAATTACCACTTTGCAAGAGTTAACTGTCATTTCCGCTCTAACCTACCTTTGATAATTAAGGATGATAACAGTTCCTGAAGGGCGTTAGAATTCATCACTTCAGATTTTTCGTTTATTTAAATAACTCAATCAACTGCATACTTATCCTTGTATCTCAACCCCCAACAACATCCCCATCCCCCCCGCCCCCCAACCCCGAGCGAAATCACGGGCAGCAGGTCCAGCACGAGAGACAAAGCATGGGCAAGAGTCACCCCTCAAGAGAACACTTCCTATGGGTAGGTTGTTATTTGGTATGCTTCTATATTCAAGTATAGCTGGGATCCAGTCACATTTGACTGGTTCAATATCTTTTGAGGCAATAGCCGCATAGAAGGAGTCTGGCAACACAATATTATTCTCTGAGTCCTTTTATGTCTAGAAACACAGTCACCGCAATATCCCTATCTTCCAGGGATTGGGTAATGATTGCGACAAGGTTATGAGTGCTAGTTTTGTTGATTATCCGCTCGCGCCCCTAACGTGTCCGGCCAGGTTTTACAACAGGGAACAGAGGCTAATAGGCCGCAGCGACATGGGCAGTGAGTCTATGCGGCTCACCTAATCGTAATGTAATACTAAGTAATACTAGACTCTGCAATCCAAAGCTGAGGAGATATCATCCCCTCTTTCGTATCGTCTCTGCAATAATTACTTTGTTGGTCACTAGTCAGTCACTATTTTGAGGTTGTTTGGTTCGCCTTTCAGGATGAGCAATTAGCTGGCAATTTAGAATCAGGCTGCCTAGTGCTAAAAACTCTTACGTGTCTTTCCTAGAGTCTTTTTACCGAGCTTCTGAGCCAGGTCTCTGGATGGAATCTTGTGGATTCTGGTGAGCAATACTGCTAGGTATATTAGATACATCCTCACAGAACCTTCTCCAAGACTGACTTTTTGCTTACCGGATTTCTATGTTCCAGTTTGGAGGACAACCTTATATAAAGACTTTTCAATCACCAAAAACTGTCGAACTTCTTTTCTTATCTAGGTCGTTGTTCCACCAAGGTGCATTTCTGTTATTCTTTCTCACTTTAAGTGGACAGTTTTCATGATAAACTGAGACTACTCCGGTTCTAGTTTGTAGTAATCTATTTAATCACGACTGTTTATTGTGATAAAACCGCGTTACAGATGCATTTCTAGGAACCGTTTATATCGGTCCCAGTCTATGCATCTTGCATCACGGTACTGTACCACAGGTCTAGACCCTACTTCAATATTAAATTGAATATGCCTGTGATCAGAATAGGATTTTCTAGATTATAACTCCTATTTATAGCTACAAATTTTGGCTCCTAGAAGTCTCCGCCTGTATTATTTGCGATGTTCTTCACTTAATAAAATAATTAAAGAGTAAGACCTCTTTGGTTGATGTATGTGTTCCCTTAGCCGTGCGGTGGAAATTTGCATCAGACCCAATCACCAATTACATATTGTATCTCTTAATGTAGAGAATTAAATCACCCACTACAGATGAAGGAGGGTCTTCGATTGATATTTGTCTCCAGGAAAGTATACCGAGCAGATGATTATGTCCACCATGCCCTCGAGTCCTGGAATGGCTACCACCTCCCAGGTGCTGAAGCCTGAAAGTATAAAATAATTAATATCGTTTTTAATCAACATGAAAGCCCTGAGTTTTATCCCAAAATTGATCATTATTACCTTACCAAATTTATTGCTTAGGGTATTTATTCAGCCATTAGCTGATTTGCAGAATTCCTGGATGTTGATTAGCTTCTCTTTAAATAGGTGGAGACTTTGACATGTTGAAGATTCGCCTGCAATAGCCTGGCTTTATTGTCACTGAACTTATTTGCAGACAATATCTACTTCTTCTCCGGTCAACTTCCTTTCCTGCTCCTAGGTGATGCATCTTCTTCTTGGGAGTCTTTCCAGGGATCGATATGTCCTTCCCTTTCATGACCATCCTTGAGCATCTTATAGGAAATAAAGGTTGTCTAAAGCATGTTTAATATAATTTTTTTCAATTACTAACACATCATAAGATGTTGCAATTATTAAAGCATTAATTATATAATTATATTCCATAAGATTGCTTATCTAATTATTATTTCAATCAAGTTACCTTTGCTTTGAACTTTTGTAAGAATATTTGTTCGTGTCCCTAGCCACAGCCTACTTTAAGGGTCTTTAAGTAGGCTGTGCCCCAGCTGAAGGAGGTCGGTTACCCTCGCTCCGCGAAAGGGTTCCGAAATGAGATTCCTAGAAGAACCTGGTTTTCAGAGGCGCAGCTCCATCGGGTACCATTAAGGTAAAAAACCTAGGACATTTATGTTTTGATTCAAGTTTCCTGGCTATTGCAAATTATTTGTTGTTCATTGTCAAATTTATAAGAAGGTTGATAAGAGATTTCATTTTATTCGTCATATTATTCGTATTTCGTCTTGTCAATCACCGAATAAACCGTCAAAATGCCTTTATAGTTCGGGTGCTAGAATTGAGTGTCCTAGTTTTTTATCGCAATGGTACGTTTTCCTGTAAAATTATTTTTTCGTCCAAAATTTATGTTCTTCCATAATTTTACCTATCAATTAAATCTTTTAGAGTCCTAAGGTGTCAATGTCCTTATTTAATGATAGTATGGTCATCATTATGAACTTTAATAAAAATAAATTTTGATGTAGCACGGCCAATGCAGCGTTAACGCAATGCGTAATAGACAATTATTTTTATGTAAATAATTAATTTTGCGTAATAATAATAATTTAGTTATATTAATTTCGATTTGTACGCCAAAATAAAGAGCTGTAATTGTGGGTCAATGTCACTTTCGATATTACCAAATCGAGTCCACATTAATGCGAACTACACTGGTCTGTGGACTGTTTCAGCGCGATATATACTTTTGACTTAAACAGCATTATGCAATAGTTCAATCGATTCAATATATTGAACCAGAATAGCGAATAATATACAAATTTTCAATCAGAATTTGGAAGCTACATTGCTAGAATTCCATGGCATTCATTGAGGTAAACTTGTACAAACAAGTTACTATTAATCGAAATAGACAACCAATTGAATATTTACCTTACATGCACGAAAAGGTTATGACGGATTTTAAGAAAATTGAGTGTCCTTGTGGACATCGCATCAGAAGTGAAACTTCATCCACACAGAATAGAAACGGAGAATAACCTGCAAGCAAGCCTGCAGTTTATTAGGTACCACACAACTCTCTCTCCCCATAATTTAGGACCTGTTTTCTGTTAAATTATAAAACAATATCTTTATTTTATGCAAATTCGCTGATTGAAATGTTAGAGCGTACTATACATTGAACCCTGGCCCGCTCAACGATAAATTCTTGTCAGAGAAAGATAGAAGAGTTCGGCGCGGATGGCATGGAAGAGATGAATATAAAGGATAATAATTATTAGTCCATGCTTTGAATTGTGTATGGGCTTCCGGGGCTTCTCTACTTTCGCTCTCCTCACCACATCACATATTTCCTAACGTTTGCCGTATCACGTATTTTATAGCGTTCGCGTCAAACATTTTATAGCGTTCGCCTCGACGTATCACACATTTTATAAAGTTTTCGTAACGGCGCGTTCACCAGCTTACTCTCCAGGTAATAAAAAAGTTTCAGATCAAACAAGTGAGGTGCTAGAAAGCCATGTCGATTTTGGTTATAGCTCAGGTGCTCGAAGCTGTAGTTTTAAAAATGGATAGGAAAAGGAAGCTTTCATGATTCTAAGGCTGTTAGCGAGTTAAGTTGTTTTATTCATACAAATATATGCCCATTAAGTTAAAAACCTACAACACAAGTATCTCTGGTCTTAAGCTCTTAAACTCGTACAGCAGATTAGGGTTGAGGACTCAGTAGTCGACAGTATGCTGGTGACTGTCGGGAGACCTCTTCTCTTCTTTGTTTATACCAAGCCTGATACGGGAATTAAGTGGACACTTTTTGTGGTGTCGTCACCACTCTGATTTGCAAGCATAAGGACAAGAGTGTTTCGCAGAAAAGATTGATGGAGACAGTCTAATGCTGAAAAATGGTTTGCATTAAATGTGCTTTTCTTGAACGCAGCTAAAACAACTAACATTATATTCTTCATGAGACAATTGTCAGGTGATGAGTTGGATGGTGGTGCGAGGTGTACACCTAGATCCGAAACTGCGATGAAATATTCATATTGAATATTTTTAAAAACTTAGCACTAACATTATCATGCTAAAAAAATGTCTCAGTGTGTGAATTATGCTCTGCTGCAGGAATACTATGCTCTGTTTCACTCTCACGTGGCCTATGCGATCGTTGATTGGAGACATGGTGCTGACTGCTAATTCTGGATGGGTGTTTGTTCTGCAGGGGAAAGCCATAATAATTATGTCGGGTCTCTCTTAAGGCTAACTGCAGAGAGCTTACGTGCACTTGCAAAGTTTGACCTTACCATGTCTATAGAAACTAAATAGCTTGCTTTATCTAAAAAAAATCAATCCATCTATCGGATGCATGTGGACGTCCACGAACATAACACAAGATGCAAGCTTAATTTTATTTCGAGCTATTGTCGCTTGAAAAGGTGTAAGATCGACTCTGGGTACTTAGCCATAAGGGTCTTCAACAAACTGCCTATAGATGTAAGGGAACTCCCTTTTAAGGATTTTACAGGAAAGATCAAATATTTGCTGCTCCACAATGCCTTTATTCCTTGGAAGAATTTTTGATGCAGGTATGGTGCAGAATGTTTTTAGCTGTGTGTGTGAATGTATTTTAATGTTTATTGTGTGTATTTTACTGTGTTGTTTGAAGAAATCTTTGTATTATTTTAAATAATTGTATTTACCTAACTGTCCTTACATTCCATTTATTGACTTGTGCAAGCACTATACATATGTAATATTAACACTAGTGAAGAATTGCTTAATTGATTGATTGACTTATTATGTAAAAAAAAAAGATGTCAAGGAGCTTCCACTTGGAACTGAATTCGAGGCCTTGAATTTTGCAATTTCTTTTCCATGTATTGTTTTATACTTACATGGTATACCATACCAAATGTTTGAACCGTGAAATTCGCTCATAAAATACAATTCGTGCAATGAAAATATATCTATGACAAATTTGCTCTTATGCATTTTAACCCATGAAGGACGAAGTTTATGAAAATATTTACCTCGAATAAATGTTACAAAAGATCCAACATAAACTAACAAAACTAACTAAAAAGGACAAAAATAATCATAAAATATGCCAAATGACAACGCCAGGCTCCTACACATCTTACGCATTATCGATTTGCATTCTTCACCTGCCCATCTATTTTTTTTAGATTTGGTCCTGGTTCCAGTAGATGTGGGCCATCTAATGTCATATGAAATACTATGAGAAAAGCGACTTGGCGCTGATCAGCTGGTCGGCCACCCTGCCTTGCAGCAACGCGGTATTTGATTTAATGTTAACAAAATTTATCGCCTGAACTGTAATTGTGTTAGCTTGTTTCCGGATTTCTTGTGTAGGATCCATCATGCATTTTGTAGGTTATCAAGCTCCAGTGCCACTTTTTTGCCCTCATCTCGATTCTAAAGCGACTTATATTATCGTCCGTCAGGTCGGTACCCCCCATTGCATGATTATATTTTCCAATAAGACATGGGGCGTGGTACCTGGATAATTTTGCTTTCGGCTTGTGAATACCTCTTCATAAGCGATTGCGATCTTACACCATCACATGTTGACGGCACACTTACAATATTGTTATCTAACCATTTCACAATGATAATACCAGTTTCTCTATCAAGGATCGACTCAGTGTCATCTATCTTGCGTTTCTTCACATTATTCTTTGAAGCCATAGGACAGGTTTTGGGCAATACGATTTTCGCATATTGTTCCTGTAAGGGCAAGCCATGATCCTTTACGTGTGCCAAAAGGTGAAAGCTCGTAAATAAATTATCGCAATAAACGGTAATTTAGATTTATCGTCGGGTAATTCATCGAGCGTTGTGACGAAATGTGCCACACAGGCTCCAAGACTTTGTAATAACCGTTATTTGCTTTGGGATCGGATCCTTGGTACATGTTGAAATTCACCAGACATCCGCTTTTAGTGTTGAAGCACATCTTGTAAACAAAACGAATCGGCTTCCCTCTGACGAATTGTTTAGATGAGTGACGCCCAAGATATTTCACCATCGACTCGTCATAGTTCAGTTCGCATTCCGGGACGTAATATTGTTCGAATTTATTTTGCAAACGATCGGCTAATCGATGTTTTCATTATTTGCAACATGAAAGAAACGCCAAATTGCAAAAAATCGATCTCTTCGCATGGTGCTCATTACCATCTTATTCCCCATGTCGCCCTCCGTGTCACAGTATTTTTCCCTGGAAGCCAATTATATCCTGAAAGAATCAAAATGGCAAGAAAACATATAATTTCTCCTATGAATATTTGTAGGGTCGAGAAAGCTTTTCTGCGGAGCATAACCCGCAAACTTGCTCAGGATATGGCTAATTATATCGTCGTCAAAAGCAATTCAAACATCTCTACCAGCGTTAAAATTTTGTATTGTTCGTAACTCTGCTCTGGAAAATTTGTCTGGTTGTCAACTAAAGTCAAAATTATTCAGTCCAAGAAGTCGTAGTCAATTTTCTCTACTTTACATGGAGTTTCTCTGCCGTGTGTAGAACATCCACTTTCTTCTTCAGCGATATCCATTGCTTTAATATCTCCTTGTACTGCTTCACCTTTGCTTTTTGCTTCCTCAAAAACACATAATTTATCTCCTTCTGCTCTTCTTCCTCCATTTTGTCTGGTTCTTTGCCATACTTTTACAGCTGTTCCCTTGATAGATTGTCAACGGACTCTCCTGCATCTTCCTCGCCAGAATCTTCATCTATGAGGGCTCCAGTATCTGGGGGCTCAATATAAATATTTCTAGCGTTGACGTCATCTTTATAGACCATGTTCAAAGCCCCTTCTAGCGCCAGACTTCCTCTAGAAAAAAATCAAATGGAATCCCAATAGATACTGGCTTTGCCATATGACAACACCAAGGTTGAAAACAAAATTTTGCAAAAGTAGATTTATTTCACGAGTTGCTAGTTATCACAGTGAAATAAGTTATCTTTCTAGTGAAGCATCAATGTTATTTGAGCCAGTAATGTGAGGTATTTATTCATTCTCACGCGATCTTAGAACCACTTGTTTTCTGGTGGTCCAGCGCATGCATGGAATCATAACAAACTGACTTAACTTCAATAAGGCTGCTTGTGCACAACACTGCCAGTGTTGCCATATGGCAATACCAGTCCTTCATGGGTTAAACCGAAAAAGGCATTAGTGCACAGCGGGCGCTTTTTCAACTTATTTCCTAAAGGTATCGATAATTTTCATTGTACGTATATGAAAAATCAACATAGCCTTTCTTTTGGTGAGCATTTTAGGTTTATGTTTTGTTAAATTATCCCTAATTTTTGGATTTTCTTAAGAAATCGATCCAATGATTCCTGAAATATTCAATAATTTATTCAAATTCATTGAAAAAAATTCATAAGCTATTTTATTTGTCTGTTAGAATGCCACTAAAAGGTTTCTTAAATTATGTTATTTTAAAATTAAATCAAATGCTATTACCTGTAGAATCAGGCTTTTGTCACTGTTAAGCAGCATTCGTATAATCATCAAAGCATCAGGACACAAAACTTTTCCTGTGCTATGTGGATTTCACAACGCTTTGTTTGAAAATAATAATTAGCATTAAATCGGTCTTGGTATTAATTCCACCAATGAAATGAAAATACAGCAAAATAAAAACTGTACTATATTTGAACATGAAATATGTTATACAGGGTAGGGTGTGTAAAAAGTACCTAAATCAAACTACGGATTGAAAAAAAAACAAGATTTTTCTTAAATGAAATACGCTGATGTATTTTTATCGTGAATCGCAATGGGGGATTGAATTACCTGTTAAATGATATAAAGTGCTCCTATGCTTAAACAGCATGATCAAAAATAGTAAAGAAATAATTTTTTCACTATTTTTAACTAAAGTTTTCATATTATGCCACTTTATTTCCAATATATGATGGCACATTAAAAGTTTTGTGTATGTTTTGTGTATGTTTATTAGTTTAATTTATAATATTTGTATTTGTATATTGGTCAAAAGACCTAAAGTTTTATACAAAACCCCTTAATTCGGCTGAGCCTAAACCTATAATCAAGATTTTCAAAATAACAATAATAGGTACTATAAAGGCTGTTTGGAAAGAGTGGCACTTAATTTTCATGGTGGATCGGTCGACTCAAAATTAAACAAAAATTTCATATAGGCATGGGTTCGCAAATTCACCTATGGGAGGTACTTAGGCGTCTTTGAAGATATCTTTGAATAAATGGTTTATAGTCAATAACTTTTTTTAACTGCTTTCAAGAAAAGGGATAAGCTTGGCGTGATACGTTACTATTAAGAAACATGATTATTTGGGGTTATTAGTTGATTCAGGTTGTAATAAGTGGTGTACACACATTTTTATTTAAAAAAGTATTCAGTCAATTTCTGGATATTTTAGTACTACCTAATAATTCTTTGCTCTTTTTACGCAAAAAAGGTACTTTTATTACAATTCTCGAAAATTGGCAATTTTAGAGAAAAGCCTAAATTAAAGATTTAATACAAGGTCAAAAACTTTTAATAATTAACAATTAAAAAAACGATGTCAACAATTTCAATGAAAATAATTGTGTCAATAACTAACACTAATTACAATAGATGCTGAAAATGTAACCCATTCCCTATTTTTCACTGATCTTCGGATTCTGCTAAATATCTTCGGAGAATTTCTTATTCTATCACAACAAATCATAACTCGCAGCTCCAATTCTTGTACGTTACTCACTGGTGTAGCGTATACTAAAAATATCTGCAATTATCCGCAAATATAATAATCCAACGGATTAAGATCTGGCAATCGAGCTGGCCAACCGTTGGGACCCTCACGATCGGTCCGCCTCGCTAGGAAGACTTCACCAAGGTGATTTCTAACTAAAATACTAATGTGAGCCAGCTTTCATGAACTACAGAAAAGCTCTTGTTTGGTACGGTATGTCGCCTAACAAACCATTTAAAAGTTGTTGGAGAACATCTAAATAAATAGTCCTGAAACACAAAATGTTCTACTAAGTGGTCACCAAGAAGATCAGGCCACACATTTATGAATCGCAGAGAAGCGCTTGTTTGATGGGTGTACCATCCTCCAGCAAGCCATTTAAAATATTTTGCAGAAAATCTCAAATAAATGGGTCCGCAAAGTCTGTTGGGTAACTCTAAAGGTCCTATAAAGTAGTCACACCAAGAACCCCAGCTCATACGTTTATGGCAAGCTTATTTTGATCACGAAATTCAAAAATGGCATGTGAATTTTCATCGACCCACATATGACTATTATGAAAATTAATGATACCCTCACAGATGAAGAAAGCTTCAAGCCTTCTTCTTCTGTGAAAAGGATCATTTGAAAAATGATGCGTCTTCTCGACATCTCTGTCTTAACCATTCTGAGAAGATTAGCTTCGGTTGCAATGCTTGTACTCTTTAAATATGATAGGAGTGGAGCAACTGCTCCTTTAGGACTTTCCAAACAGTAGTTTTGCCTATATATGGTTTCCTACAAAGCAATCCTTGATGTCCTAGTTGTGGGGTAAGCATCTACTCTATCCAGCACGCACTCCTCAAGCGTTCGTGTGGTTCGGGATCGGCCACAATGGCCCACAATCACTTTTATTATGTTTAGATCAACATGTTTACCTAAGTCGCTGGTGGACGCTGCGAAATTCGCCTAGATTTATGCGAATTATCATTAGGTTTTCCGTAAAAGTATTGGATATCAATAAGCTCTGCAGACGAGTATTCCCATTTAATTAGTGTTGTCTACTGTGATACTGCAGCGACACTTTTGACACAAACGTCGACAGTGGCACTCAAGATACTTTACGACATTTTATACCAAAGCTTCAGCTTATTTTCGTGCATTTTAATAAGAGTATACCTTTTTGGAGTAAAAAAGTTCAAAGAATTATTTGGTAGTACTAAAATATCCAGAAATTGACCAAATATGTTTTTATATAAAAATGTGTTCCTACCCTTACTTTGCACGCCACTTGTTACAAATTGAATCAACTAATATCCTTAAATAATCATGTCCCTTACTAGTAACATATCACCCAAAACGTATCCCTCTTCTTCCAAACAGTTAAAAGTTACTGACTACAAAAAATTAAAGCCATCTTCAAAGGCGTCTGCTTCCCATAGGGCGGAAATTTTTCTTATTTTGAGTCGACCGATCTACGCTGAAAGTTAAAGAATAAGTACCACTATTTTCGAAGACCCTGTATAGGCAGTTTAAGAAAACTATATATAATTATATGGTACCAACGAATTAAGGACGGTGACAAGTATTTATCAGAACTATTAGTACATACACTAAGACCGATAACATTGTTGTTATCGCCTTGAATATGTTTCGGTTTCAAGGCTCTTTCTACCTTTGACTTGGACTTTTTGATTTCAGCAGCTGGAGCAGCAGCAGTACTCAGCAGTCAGTCGTGTGCTCGTGTGTAGAATGTGGGGTCGCGCGCGGCTGCTCGTCCTGCTGGTGACCGCGCTCTCAATATACGGCGACGGCGACGTCGGAGATGAAAACCATCTGAAGGTCGGCAAGTCCATCGACATCTTCACCAGGTTAGATTACCCCTTGATTTACGTCTTCGGTTTTAAGGTTAAATGTGTATCTTCACCTCGTTAGTTTATTTCTTGATTACCAAAGTTTAGCTTTATCTCGTTCTTTGTTTTGTTTTTTTATAAGCAATATAATATCCAGGATGAGATGCACATAAAGCGCAACATTTATTTTTATTATATGTTATTTCAATACCTAAAAAAATAAAACAATATGAAATCAATTGTATAGTACAGTTTAGTTTAGCTTAGGTTCATCGGCATCTTTATCAGATCTTAGGGTATAGGATTCCCTTACCTTCTTATATACAATATATCATCGTATTTACAGTAAAATATGTATCTTCATATTGTTTGCTTCTTGTTATTTAAATCTTGTATTTTGTTTCATACTTCATGTGTTTATTTAAATGTCCTAGTCCTATTAACGTTTATTATAATCGTAGAAAAAATATCGATCGTATGTAATGATTTTATTCACAAATAGCCAAATAGCACAAAATTAATATATGTAAAGTTTTTATAACAATTTTATTATCACATATAAATAAAGCAGCAAAGAAAGTTGAACTAAACAATTCTTGGGTAGTTTGGGTTAGTGATACATTTTTACTTTGATTTGTTTACATGGAAAAGCAATTATTCTAAAGTCTTATTAGTGTATTTTGGTGAATTAGTGACAGAATAAACTAATTTAAAATTCCAACTTGCCATATCTGGATATAAAAATAATGCCGCTTACTAGAAAAATTATTAGATTACTCGGCTACAGAAATCCTATAAAATGCGATGATATAATAAAAACCGTGTCAATGGATTGGGTGAATAAGGACATAAAGTTAAATTAATGATAAAAATGGATTCGTTAACCCCAAGAACCCTGACCTCAACCATACCACAAGATATTTTCAATCTAACTTCCCTGCAGACTCATCCTACTACTTTATGCAAGATTATAATAGCATTTTATAATAATACATTTTAATAGTATAATTGAATTCATTTGCGCTAAAGACATTAAAAATTATATGGTACACCATGTTTTCAATTAAACTGACGTCAAGATAGAGTGGAAAGTGCATGGAATTAATTTATCATACTAACACTAGGTATAGTACGTAGATTTAAATGCAAAATTTGATTTTTATATCGATATACGTTTACCACCAAACGTTGAACATAAACGGCAATATTTCTTTCGTTGAGTAAAAAGTTAGTTCTGAATTTAGGTTAGTTTAGGTTATATTTTATATATGAGCATTATTTTATAGCCGCATCCGATCCATCGAAATTTGTAATCGAATTTGACGTTTTTAATAACTTTTTCCCAATAGGCTGCCTTGAATGTTTGTTTTTTATGTTGTACGGAATGTTTAGTTTAAAAATTTGCATCTCCTAAATTAAGAAAGATGTTGAAATGAATAGAAAAAGAAAATGTTGAGAATGAATTTTTTTTTGAATAATACATATTGTACATTGGTTCGCAAATGTAGAATAGTAATAATAAAAAATATAAACGAAACAAACAATTGCACAAACATACATAAAACAGATCATAGCTGCAAATAACATATAATACAAAATGATATTATGAAACACTTTCACAATTCCTTAATTCTGATATTAAAAAGGACTTCACTTTTCTCTTGAATGAAACGCCCCTTAGTGATCTTAGACCATCTCAGGGGCGTAGTGATGCCGTTACGGGCCTGTGCTTCATGGAATCTACGGGCCCCATACCCATTAAAAAAACAAAGTACCTATTTACGTTTATTAAAAAAAAATCAAAGAAGCATAACAAAAGCACAAAAATTAAAAACTAAGCAATATCTAGCAACAACTGTATGCAACATGCAACATAATACAAATTAGGTAAAGTATTAATAAAATGAAATTACTGACATCTAATTAGTTTTTCCTCGCTTTAATATTCGCAAAAGTCGACACTATGGAAGACACGTTTATTTTTCGCGCAATTTGGTTCCCAATTAACAAAACTGACAACCCCGACAGACTCTCCTGTCCCATGGTGTTTCTGAGAAAGCTCTTTATCGAGCTCTTTATCAATGTCAACTTGGAAAATGACCGCTCGGTTGTTGCTACAGATACAGGGATAATCAGGAAAATGTAAAAAAAACATTTACTTAAAAGGGCCCCTTGAGGTACCGGTGAACACCGGTGACTGCGCCCCTGGACCATCTGGTATAAGCTTATTATAAAAGGTAATTGCCTTATATGCAGGAGACCGCTTGAAGAAGGCGGTACCATAGTTATTATTACTCATTGATCATTCGTTATACATACCTCTATTTTTATTAAGGTGCAATAAGCAATTTAATATATATAATATGTCCACGGATAGAGGGCCCAAGAGGACAAATAAACCAAAAATTTCGTTGTTCGACCAAAAGTCATTCTTGATAAAAGTTTCTGCATCTTGGAAAATACAGTCTACGAAGAGAATTTAGGACTATTTTATACGGAGTGCCCAAAACCTGCGAAAACATGCTTAATATTTCATGAAATGCGATTAAAAGTAGATAAACTACCTTTATTTTTTATTTTGGATGGCAAATAAAAAAAAATCAAATACTGTCCAAAGTTTACATAGAAAATTCCACTATTCTAAAATGGTTTATAAATAATTCAAAATAAAAGTTATTTATTTAAACACACCTCCTTTGTATTCGGCGCATTTCTCAAACTGCTGTCTAACGTGATCATAACTTCTTCTTATCTCCTCAAGTGAATAAATCATTTGAACTGACTAAAATTATCTGTTTTATTATATCGATATTTAATTGCCTTGAAACGGCCCTGCAGACAGCCCAATTGATCCATTTCGGCTATTCCAACGATCTCAAAATTTATTGTTAGGCCACTCTGTATCTTCGCGTGCACAATGTGCCGGGAGCCCGTCTTGTTGAAAGTACATTTGTCTTTGGTACTGTAATAGCAGCACATCTAACTTGTATGAGAGAAAAGTTTCCAACATGTCCATGTATGAATTTCGATTGCATATATTAAAAAAAAAAGAAATGGTCCCACACCTTGCGCTAACTTTTTTAAATATTGGTTACGTGCAGGAAATCTAAATTCTGGATTTTCTATGTTCCAATATCAAAGTTCACGTACCATTTGTGGAAACAGGTGATTCGTCTGTAAATAAAATAAGTTTTTAAAACGCGATATTTTCATTTAAAATTTTACCCCCTATCCACAAACAAAAATTTAATTGTTGTACATGGTCTCCATCTTCTAATGTTTGGTTAAAATATGGTGTGAGTGGGAAAAAATTATTTGCTTTTAATTGTTTTTTCAACTTGACTTTTTGGACGATCTGCAAATTTTAAGGTCGTAGGTAATAGAAGAGTATTTTCCATAACAAACTGCAAGACAACTGTAGTTACATCATCATCGTCAAAACTTTCTTCTTCTTTTATAAATTTTCCATCAACACAATATTCTTCAATCTCTTGGCTAACTGACGAATTACATGTATTGAAGCAGAAACCCCCGAAACTTTTCGACAAATCGTTCTTGCAGTTGCTAAAGCTATGACCTATTTCATAACACTGCACCACAAATATTTTTTGTTCATAAGTTAACATTTTAGCATTATTTTTCAAAACGAGGTTTAAAAATTAATATTGTAACATTTTCTGTCGTAAAGGATACGTGAAATGCAGTGACAAAAACTACAAATTGTTTGAATTTTAAAAAGAAAATAAAACCTAGAATAACTCAGTTGAAATTTTTAAATTAATCTTTGGATAGAATTTGAATTTTTTTTTTATTTGATATGTTGCTCCAAAATGAGCAATAAAAGCTTGCTCTTGATAGTGTTTCATGTTTTCGTAGTTTTGACCACCCTTTATAAAAAAAGTCCAAAAGTCTCTCCGTAGACCGTGTTTTTTCAGGAAGCAGAAACCTTTATCAAAAGTGACTTTTGTCGAGAAACAACATCTTTTGGTCCATTTACCCTCTTGGGCCCTCTATCCGTAGCTATAGTGTATGTATGGAAAGGTGAATATTTTTTATTTATAAACATGGGTTTGCTGCTACTTCTATGATTCAGATTATATGTTAGCCTTAATATCCCTATTTGCACTGTCAAAATTCCACTAGAGCTGGTGCAATCCAAGCCTTGACTTTGTATGACCTAGCACTTATAGCGATGGCTTAATATTCAGTTAATATACCTGCCTGTCTGATAGTGTTATTAAGTTTAAAAATACCACAGAAAAATGGAAATTAATTTTGAGCAAACATGCATGATCTACATGCAGAAGAAATGAAAGCGCTGGATCCATGTAGGTGCAGGGCCGGATTCACGGCGGGGCAACCAGGGCGCAAGCCCCGGGGCCTCACATATTGAGGGCCTCCACAAACCTTGGATTCAAAAATTTTATAGCAATGACAAAATAAATATAGTGGAAATGTAAAAATAAAATTATCAATATATATTTACTAATTGAAAGGGCCTCCACTTTTTTCTTTGTCCTGGACGCCGGGCGGCCCCCAAATTCCTGCGTCCGGCCCTGCAAAAATGTATAGTCATTTGAGGCTTGCATCGGTGGTTTTCGAATGTACATATTCATAAGAACAGTACTTTTAGTGTTCAGTATGAAATTGTTGGCGCTACACCATTTTTTAACACTTGGTAAGCATGCTTAGTACTGACTTCCAAAGCACTCGGGCTACCAGCCATAATCACAGTCCATCATAGTAAGGTGACTTTTCTTCAGTTATAAGTAAAGATCATTTACGTAGAGTACAAACGATCCGATCCTTGTAGAACACCCAGCGTAACAAATTTTGGTTCAGAACAAACTTGACCACCATATATCGATCAGATATGTTTGAATCAATCCACTCAAGTATTGTGCCTCATACATTCATATAGGATAAAACGCTTGCTTACCGTATCAATAGCGACCTATGCATCAAAAAACAAAATGACAACGTATTTTCCCTAATCAAATCCAGAGTATATATAATTAAGTAAATCAAATGATGCAGTTTCGGTCGATTTTTCCGTGTAGAAGCCATGGTGACATGGGCTGATTAACCCACATGTTCCAGCAAAATCTATTAACCTGTCACAGACTTTTCTAATATTTAAGAAAAATGCTGAGAGGGGAAATTGTTTAAAGATTTGGAAAAACTCCATTTGTTAGACTATTAATAATTGAACAAGTTAATGGTTAATGAGTGTTAATTGGGTTTAATAAATCAGAATTTATATCATCAGAACTAGCTGACTGACTAGTTACTTGAAGTAAGTATCAATATTCCTTTTAGTATTCTTACATCCCAATTTATATCTTTCACTTACTTTGATATTAATTTGATTTTTATGTAGCCAATATAGTTTATCCAAATCGCTATTATTCCAGGGATCTAAGTTTTTGCTTCACCCCATAAATTCACTCGATACGTAATCCGTACCAGCATCAAAATTCTTCTACCCGGTTTTGTTGCATCGCCATATTTGAAAACCTGAAGGTGTCAGTGCAGGACAGTATTTTTGAAGTTGTTATGCATTTATATCACTCACACAATAATAAATTACAATCGAACACTTCAAGGAGTTTAGCAAATGAACCATTATGAAAAAACGTAAGATTAAGCAAGATAATTTTTGCACTTGATGCGCGTTTCGCCAACCATTTTATCATCATCAGGATATGATTAAAAGAGTTTTAAGTTTTAGTCATCTTCTGATGATGCTAACTTGGTTAGCGGAATGCGCGCAAACTGTGATGTAGTATTAGATAAAAAATAAATTGTTAAGAATGTTTATGAATCATTAATAAATAAAGAATTCATCAAGCAACAAGGAAACCTGTTTACTTACGAGAATGTCAATATCGTCTATGAAAGGTATTGTAAGCCATAAAAGAATGAAAAAAAGAAACTACACATTTTAAATATCATCGTTTGGAGGATTGTCAGCAAGATGCCATAAGAAGAATAATCTATGACCTCTATGAAGAACAGGTTATTCCTACTTTGGACAAACTTAAAATAAAGCTGGAACGAGATGAAATAATCATAAATAGTAGTCGTGCCCTACCGCAAAATGAGTAACTAGTAAGAGCTGACCTCTTTCCTCACTTTCTGTGTAGTGACCGTCTGGCTTCTTCTTCTGCGATATCGACTCTACCTTTTGTCATTACTTTATGTAATCTTGCCGCGGCGAATGTAGAGTCAGTGTCTTCGCAGAATTTTCTGAAACTATTACTTTTAGCTTTCCTTACTTTATTGTATGTGGTAAGTTTCTCGTTATAGCTCTGCCAGTCTCCATTACACTTGGCTCTGTTATAGAATCTCCGTCTTTCGGATCTTAATTTTGGCAGATGATCATTCCACCAACATATCTCTGCTATTTTTGTTTTGGTGTATCGGGCAGCCATTGATGATAAGCATCGACTATTGCCTCATTCTTCTACTTCTCTTAGATCCTCCTCCAGGTCTAAGTGGTGTCTAGCCTTCTTGTTCTGGATATGTGCTAAGTTTGTTTTTAGATTCGTATTGTGTTTTTACCAGTCTGTTTTCCTAGGATTCCTTCCGAGAGTTGGCTCAGGAGGGTCGGTCTCTAATCTGAACACAATTATTCAGTGATCATAAAGAGAAGGTTCACTCGATACTCTCCAGTTTGGCACTAGATTATTTAGGCACGGTGTATTTATTTATTGTAATATCTAATAATTCTTCCCTTCCTCTTGTTACAAACATAGGAGTATTTCCCACGCTATGTACGAGAAGGCTTCTTTTAAAAGAAATTCTAAAAGTTGCTCGCCTCTTTGGTTGGTGTCCTTGCTACCCTAAACAATGCTGTAGACCTTGGCATCACACGTAGAAATTTTGATTTTCTGCATTAGCCATATTCTTACATTTTCTACATCAGAAAATGTAGATAATTAATATTTTAAATATAAAAATGCGCAAATCTCTGTTTATTTAAATAATAAAATAATAAGAAGAAGTTAATACATTTTTAAAATAGTTTTATATTACTAAAAATTAGTTTTACTAAATAAAAGTTAACATAAAAAGTGAAAGTATTGAGTTAACAAAAAGCTTTTATACATCGTATAACTACAGTATTACCAATACAAACCATAAACAACTGATAAAACTTAATGATAATAAATAAAATACAGTTCCAACAAAATCAAGATTTATCAGATTTATTTCTAACTCTAATATTCAGGTGGTGATAATTTTCAAAGTCTTCCCGCTGAGCTGAAGAAACGGGAGTTGTGTTTCGCTTAATGACCGACCTGAATGTTTTTCTGTTAGCTCCTAAAAAACTCTTGTAACTTTTTTCGCCGTTGAACTTTTGAAATATATTTCGATTATTCCTAAAATCTTGAAGACCATTCAGTGAATAGTCATTTAAGGAGTTTTTGGCGTCTTTTCAAAAATAGAATGAATTCATCAAAACCTTCTGACAGGTGCAATTTCAACCATCCCTAGGCTGCATCTGCAATTGAAGCCTGGGTACTTTGCATTGCAATGAGTAAATAAGTTTGCAGACTGCATCCCATAATTTGACACTATGTTCAACTTGTTTCTTAAAATTGCGAGTTTCGTTATGTTGGGTTAGTGGTAACGAAATTACAAAGGCTGAGGACTTTGAGATTTAATTAGTTACAGCAAATTAAAAAAGAGGGATCAGA
>MU182123.1:360250-408213 GCA_016904865.1 Pissodes strobi
TACCATGAAAATATAGACCCTGCATGTCATCTCCTTATATTGGAACCTACCGGTTAAAAAACCGCGCGGGCGCCTATTCGCCGGATAGGTCAATATTGACTTATTCGTCTGTTGTAAGGGGCGGCTAAATCCTGCTCGCCTCGGGCGGCCTAAAGCCTGGAGACGGGGCTGAGCATGTTTGCCACTCGTGACGCAGTGTCCAACGGATGGGTCAATTCTAATGTAAAGTGCCAGACGAAAGCACCTTCAAGTAAAGACATTAAAGACGAAAGAATTGCAGTAATTCACGATGGATCGGAAGATGGGTGGGTTCCAAACTGCTTTATGTTGCTTTTTGAAAACTGGTTTGAAAATTGTACATTAAACAGTATCCCAAATATGAAGTGTTATAATGCATAACTCAAATTATCACAGTAATCTACTATATACAAGAATATTTATTAGAAAATTAAATCTTTCTTGAATCTAGTAACAAAAGAAAGCTACTTTTAGAAGTATTAACATTAAAAAACAATACGTACCTATATGATAACTTGACGGAACAGATGGGTCACACTGTCTTACGTCTTCCACCATATCATTGTATATTTAACCCCATAGAGCAACAAACATGATATCCAATTGATTTGGCATACTCAAATTTAACACAAATTTTATCAATAATTTTGATTTTTAAAATTCTTGCTTTTGAATCAGATTTGTAGTCGAAACGGTTTTTTCGGGGTTTTTTAGCTTCTATGGGGTCAGTTAACTAGCACTCGTCTCATTTTACACCCTGGGATTTGGAGCACGAAAGATCGCCATCGGAAAATATTTTGCGATCTAGATTGAAGAAGTCCTATACTACCTTATTCTATCTTATCCCAAAAAGGTAGTTATTTGACACAAAAAAAAAATTAGTCGGATCGGATTCAACCAGCATAAATGGTTGTTGCAAATTTGCGAATAGTGCAAAATTTAAACAGTTTTTCCATAAACTGCAAAAATCAAAATAATCTCGACAAATCTCTCTACATTCTACAATATAAAAAATTAATTCGAATCAGCCAACATGACGGGTAATAATATTATTGAACATGAAACTTGATCATTTGGATGAATCGAATTTTATGCCGGTGAGCCTAGAATTTCGTTTTTTTATTAACCTCTATATCAGAGAAATATGAAATATGAAAATGTATTTGTATGAATTTACAGCTCTAATGATAGGTAGATAGTTATTTAATTTAATGAAAAATAAGTAAATTGCGAAATTAAATATCTGAAAGTACCTATATAAAAATACGGTTTTCCTTCTTATTTTTTAATCACATTATCATATTAATTCGCCTTCTTTCAGAGAACGCGATATATTGGATTTCCTGTTCAATGAATTTTTGTATTTATAATAAATGAACGCAGAATAATACGAGTAAAGGGGGATATTGAAAAAATTGTGCCGTTCCATACATGTATGGAACGGCACAAATAAATTATAAGGATATCGAATATATCTATAAATAATAATACAAAAAAATAGTTGATCTGGAGCGTCAATTTTTATTTATGGCATCCAAAACCACACCTAACCTAATAACACCGATAAAGCAGTTGATTATATTCTATTTACCTTGTGTTAGTTACAAACGGTAGAAGGTGAGATTTTCTTAATTAGTTGTGTAGACAAACAAAATCATGACTATTAATTTTTAGTACTTTCCGCATAGTCTGAATCGAGATCTGAATATTACTAATAATATAAGATATAACTCAAAGGTGTTTCACTTCCGTCTCAGTGAAACTTTCTGCTCTCATAGTAACTAAAAGCGGTGGATGGGACCTCTTGGACCATCGCGGGATGTTAAGTAAAATGGCGCCTTCACCAGGGTACATTAAACGTAACTAATTTTTTTTACGACAACTCTTAAGTAAAAAAATCTTCTACACATTACATTCTATGAAAAACACATACTTAAGTAATAAGTTAACTTTTAATTATAGACATAAACATCACATAAATAAAAAATAAATCTCCAATTTTCAAAATAAACCTTACATAGACAAAAATAGAAGCTATTTGTTATAAATATAAACGACACAAAAAAAAAACTCTTATTTTTAAAATAAACTGCATATAAATAAAAGAGGATCACTTTTATTGCAAAACAAACCTTACATAAATAAATAGAGAAACTATTATTTTGTAATATAAATAAATAAAATAAACAACAAACAAGCAAATAAGAAGTCTTAATTTTTTAAATAAATAAATATCACAATCAAAAAAGGAACTATTAATTCATCAATAACATTAAACAAACATCAAAAACACTAGATAAAAAACTACGTTTTAAAATGATTACCTATGTATGTTATACATAGGTATTCATACAAAGTTATGTTAACATCAAAATAAAAAGGGACTCTTAATTGCTATTAAAATAACAATTTCTTTGAAAATACAGTACTGGATCTTCCCAAATTGTCGATGACCTCTTGACTGAGAGTACTTCTTAGCATGTTCTTTAAGTACTTAAGTTTGGAAAACTTTCTTCGCAGGCTACTTTGGAGATTGGAAGAGTCAGTAAATATTTATATACCAATACCAGCACTGGAAAGCGTATTAGTACTTCCTACTATGTGACAACATGTCAAAAGATTGCTACATGGAATATAAAGAGTATGTATGAGAGCGGTAAGGTACATAACATAGTAAAAGAGATGAAGAGACTCAATATAGATGTACTGGAACTCAGCGAAACGCGATGGCCCAATTCCGGAGAATGCACGGTTCACGACTATACTGTTTACTACTCTGGCAATAACAGACCCCAACATAGGAATGGAGTTGGTTTAATAATTGCACCACATGTTAAGGCTAAAGTCAAGTCCTTCATACCTTTCTCTGACAGAATGATGCTCCTCCGTCTGCATGCAATCCCAATAGATCTGAACGTAATACAAATATATGCGCCAACTGCGGACAAAGATGAAGCCACTATTGAGGAATTCTATGGACAATTAGAACAGATGATCAAACTGACTTAGAAATATGAAATTAATATCATAATGGGCGACTTCAACGCAAAGGTGGGTAATGGAAATGTAGAAAAAGCAGTGGGAAGCTTCGGACTGGGAGAGAGAAACGACCGTGGAGACCGGCTTATTGGCTTTTGCCAAGAACACAGCATGACACTGAGCAACACCTTTTTCAAACTCCCTGCTCATAGGTTATACACATGGAAATCACCAGCAGATACACCGGAGAACAATATAAGAAATCAATTAGATTACATTGTTGTACCAATAAGATACAGAAATGCAATAAAATCTGCAAAAACGTATCCAGGAGCCGATCATAATCCAGGAAGCTCTCTAACGTCAACATTAGGCAACAGGTTCAGGAGTCTATAAGTAACGAAATGAACAGAATCAATGAAAATACAACCGAAGTAACTAAAAAATGGGGTAAGATTGAACAAGCTATTCAGACAACGTGTTCAACACTATTGAAACAAGATCGAGTGAAGAAAAAGGGATGGATGACTGAAGAAATCATTGATTTAATGGAAGAACGACGGAAACATAAAAACTAAAATATACCGAAATACACAGAAGAATTAAGACAAAAATTAGAGAAGCTAAAGAGACATGGCTGTCCGAAAAATGCATTGAGATCGAACAATGTGAGAAGAAATATGATTATCATAACATGCATAAAAAAATAATACAAAAGTTTTATCTCAGAACCAACAGAGATTCTAAAGGTATGGAAGCAGTACGTTGAAATTCTTTTTGACTCAGACCGCCCTAACGACCCTCCAATACATCCAACCGAATACGCCAATACAGATACTGGTCCCTCCATTCTCAAATCGGAGGTAGAAAAAGCTATAAAGTCCCTCAAAAATAACAAGTCATCAGGTCCCGATAATATCCATGGGGAAATACTAAAGATTCTATATGAAAAGAACAGCCAATTCTTGAATACCTTGACCACTCTTCTGAACAGTATATATGACAGCGGTAAGATACTGAAAGATTGGTTACAATCAACTTTTGTGGCCATACCCAAAAAGCCAAACTCCAAACTTTGTGATCAACATAGACTGATAAGCCTAATTAATCAGATCACTAAAGTATTAACCAAAATCATATATCTACAACAAATGTGAATGGGAATTAGGCAAATCACAGTTTGGGTTCCGAAACTCTCTTGGCACAAGAGAAGCACTATTCTGCTTCTAAGTTCTGATACAACGGTGCAGAGATGTGAATAAGGATGTCTATATATGCTTTGTGGACTACACCAAAGCTTTTGACAACGTAAGGCACGATCAACTAATAAAAACACTCCAAAATGTGGGCATCGACCATAAGGACATCCGAATTGTAGCAAATCTGTACTGGAACCAATCAGCTAGGGTAAGAATTGGTGGTTCGTTCATTGATAATATTTAAATTAGGAAGGGCGTACGGCAGTAGTCTATCCCCTCTGCTTTTTAATATTTATTCGGAACAAGTCTTTAAAAAAGATTTGGATGAAAATGTTGGAGGCATCAAGATGAATGGAGAGGTAATAAACAATATCAGATACGCCGATGACACGGTTGTGCTTGCTAACAGTTTGGATGAACTACGATATCTCATGGAGAGGGTTCAAGGAATTAGTGAGGAGAGTGGACTGAGCTTGAATATAAATAAAACTAAATGGATGCTAGTAAGCAAAACCCAGCAGCCTGCTAGACAGTTGACAATAAATAACCAGATAGTCCAACATGTGAATTCTTATGTATATCTGGGGACACTGCCTAAGTCAAAATAAGATCAAACAATCGAAATACGTTCTAGAATTGAAAAAGCCAAAGCATCATATAACAGCATAAGACATTTATTCACAAACAGTAACATATCTCTACCACTAAACATAAGACTGGTCAAGTGTTAAGTGTTTCCTGTTTTGTTGTACGGTGCAGAAGCGTGGACATTAACGGAAGCACTAATGAGGATGCTGGAGGCATTTGAAATGTGGGTGTACCGGCGCATCTGCCGGATATCGTATATTGAACACATCACCAACGTAGAAGTACTACGTCGAATGGGAAAGGAAAAATAAATATTAGTCACTATTAAAAAGAGGAAAATTGAATATCTCGGTCATCTAATGAGGCATGGCAAATACCGTCTACTACAACTAATAGTCCAAGGAAATATAGAAAGTAAACGTGGACCCGGAAGAAGAAGACACTCGTGGCCCCACAACCTAGGCCAGTGGTTTGGACTGACATCAATCCAATTATTCAGAAATGTAGCCAACAAAATTAAAATTGCTATGATAATAGCCAACGTTCGGAACGAACAAGGCACATGAAGAATACTATGTGACAGCACGGTCATTGTGCGTAGTAGCAAAACTGAATATCATAGCCATCTTGTGGGGTTTTAAACTATATGCGATGTATTGAAGTCCAGGAGAAATTTCTAAGCATTTGATTATGAATTCATACTGCGCTGCAACACAGCAGACAGGTGGAATTAGATGTCTTCGCAATGCAATCAATTTGCAGCAAGAGCCCTCGTGGTCGAGAAGTGAAGATGGTTAGGTCTCAAATCGGTGGCTTTCGGCGGCCCGGGTTCAAACCCCATGGCATTTTTGGCATTTTTTTTTAAGGTTAAGTTTTAAAGCAGTTTTTTTTTATCTTGGGTATGTCTTGGGTTAGTTTGGGTTAGCATCTGGTTAGTGTCCTTTTCTTGAGCCCCAGTAGCGAGCGAAGCGAGCGGAGGGCCATGCGAAAAGTGAATATGTCTTGGGTTAGCACCTGGTTAGTTTCCTTTTCTGTTTTTTTTTTCTTGATTTTGGGTATGTCTTGGGTTAGTTTGGGTTCGCATCTGGTTAGTTTCCTTTTCTTGAGCCCCCGTAGCGAGCGAAGGGTCATGCGAAAAGTGAAATATTTTGCTTTCCTGTATTTTAGCACATTGGAGTGTTGCAGCGCAGTATGAATACATAATACGCATTCATAAATCCCTACGTGATTTCTGTGCTCGCGCACGGTAGGATTTTTAAACTATCTTGACAAAAATGGTTTATTTAATTCCTCCTGTATTTTAACACATTGGAGTGTTGCAGCGCGGCATGAATTCATAATACGCCACTGGGAAAGCCTCTTCATACATACTGTATTTGGAAATGATGGAATAGCAGCGCAATGAGCAATTTCTGCAACTTTTGGATTGCATATGGTAATGCCGTGGTCCTCTTCATCAGAAAATTTATTTTCAAAATCAAAACCTTAAACTGGATCAATGTTAAGTTTAAAAAGTCCCAATTGGCCATAAAGTTCTCCAGCTCATCTTGAAGTTTTTGGGAGGTTGCAAGGGAGTTTATTTTTATAAGCTTTTCAGGCAGATCTCTAAACTGTTGCGGGGAATTCCCCCTTTCAAGTCTTTGAGTTAAAATATTAAAGTCTTGCAAATATTAAAATTTTTGGTGACCCTTTTGTCCACAGATTGAATTATTGTATCGAGGATTAAGGTTTCTGTTGTAAATCTGTCGTTAGTATTACTTAATTATTCATCCTTGCATTTTTCTCCGGGCATTTTTTGACTCTTCTTGCTCTTACTTCTACTAAACTAATTTCGATGTCAATGTCTCCAACCTCTACATCGGAATCAACAGTCTCCAATTTGGTTATTGCCCACTTGACAAACATCTCGCTAGTTTCTTGTATATTATTATGTTTAAAACCTCGTTGAATTTGTTTCAACTATTCAGCTGCTTGTGCCATATTGTTTGCCTTCAGTAGATCTAGGCCTTGATAATGGACCTGTTATTGAAAACTTTTTTAAAAATATATGGGCAGTTAAATTTATCTCATATTTTTGTAAAGATTCTCGCTACGACTTTGCTGTTGAACGTCATAATTCATATTATTTGAACTTGCGCTGGTTTTTAATCCCAGAAGAAGTTCAATGTACAGAGCAGATTTAATAATAATGAGAATAATAATAATAATGCTTTATTTTCCAAAAAATTTCACAATTTGTAGACAAAGCTAGAGCTAGAGTACGAAATATATAAAAACACAAGCAGAAACATGCAATGAAAAGAAAAATAAATTTTCTACGGTACAAAATTTTCTGAAATATTATATAAAATATCTAAATATTTACTATTTAAACATCAAATACTATACACTAAACACCGAACATTAAACTTGTGTGTAAGATGCTCAAAGTTAAGTATTAATAAAAAAAAGTCGTTTACTGCGTATGAGCCTCTCTCCAGTAAGTATGATCTCAAAACTCTGCGAAATGCGGGAAAATATGTTATTGACTTCATTTCAAATGGCAGATAATTGTGCATTTTTTGCATTGTACAGTATAGAGCTTTTAACTAACTCTGAGCGTGGGGTTGGCAGATAAAGATCATGCTCCGTATTCCTAAGTGGGTAGTTGTGAGATGGCCTTTCTGGCATAGCAGATACGTGCTTGCGGATTATCAAACGGTTTCAAATATGAATAAGTGAGGAAGAGTTCATATTTTAAATCTTTTAAAGAAATACTGCAGTATACTGTTTAGTCCCAATGAGTATCGAACAACTCTCTTTTGTAGTTTGAAAATACGCTCAAATTGAGTCGCACATCGCGTACCCCAGAATGGAAGGTCGTATCGGAGGTGCGACTCAAGAAGGGCATAATATACTGTTCTGACAATTAACAAGTTAAGCTCCCTTAAAACCGTTCTTAGCGCAAAACAGGTAGAACTTAATTTTTTGATAAGGCATCGATGTGCAAGTCCCACTTTAAATAGTTGTCCACAACAAGCCCCAAGTATTTCACAGATTCATCGACCTCAATTGCAGTGTTATTGAATACAAAAGATTGCAACGTACTTTTATGTGACAAAAATTTAGTTTTAGAAACGTTGAGGCACAGGAGATTAGAATCGCACCATGATTTATTGGTAATTAAGTCACTAGGTGAGGCGCCGCGGTAATATCCGGGTTGCTCCAAGTGAAACTAGTATCGTCCGCAAAGAGACAGACTTTACCGCTAATGTCCAGACAAGCAATGTCGTTGATAAACAGCAGAAACAAAATAGGGCCTAGTACTGAACCCTGGGGTACTCCACAATCTATTGGCTTGCAAGAAGACATCGACGTATCAACCCTCACAAGCTGACTTCTGTTGTTAAGATACGAGTGATACGACTAAACAATTCGAGAGGCACTCCTCTCAATCCGTAGTACTGTAATATGTTAATTAAGATATTATGATTTACACAATCGAAAACTTTAGAGAAATCACAGAAAATTGTTGCTGTAGAGTGATGATTGTTCAAGAATGAAAGAGGGGAAAACATAGCATCATCTGTGTATTTGTTACTTAAAAATCCAAATTGATGGGTATTTTATATTTAGAGATAAAATATAAAAGCCTTTTTTAACCAATCTTTCAATGGTCTTTGATAATATGGAAAGGAGTGCAACTGGGCGATAGTTCGAAGCTTGGTCTTTATCTCCTCCTTTATGCAAAGGAATAATTATTACCGTCTTAAGACAGTTTGGAAAAGCCCCATTTTGGAATGGCTTGTTAATTAAAGCAGTAAGATGGTTTAATGTGCATTCCGACAGGTTTGTGAAAATTTTCAGAGTAAGCCCATCAGTCCCAGATGAGGATTTGTTTTTATTGCCTTTAATTGTACTGCGAAGCACAGCTAATGCTACAGGCATAAAGATGAAACTGTGTAAATTCACATTAGCATTAGAGAGATATGAAAGTGGATCATGAGAACGAGTTACGGTGTTCATTAAATCTTTAGCCACATTTACAAAGTAATTGTTTAGGTTCTCAGGTGAATTAGCGATTGTGCTAGACGAAGAAGTCTTATTCCTTCAGTCATTCACATTAGAACATGATTCTTTAACAACGTTGCCAGATTTAGCCAGCCTCTCATTATAATAAATGTCCTTGGCAGCCTTTATAGCCTTATGATAGACTTTTCTGTAAAGTTTTACGTAATCATGGAAGAAGACGCAATCTTGGTATTCTTTTAGGTGAGATAATGAACGCATGTTCTTTGCAGATGTGCGTAAGCCTTTAGTTGACCAGGGTTTATGCTGTTTAATTTTGATAGGCCTAAGAGGAAAGGATTTGAACGCCAGAGTAAATAAAGTTTTTATAAATCTAGAAAATTCGGTATCGACTTCATCAGAAAGGACAACCCAGTTAGTTGTTGGACATAGGTGCTTGAAATTTAGAAAATATTTGTCCGAAAAAATACAGCATAATTTCGCATTTTTGCATTTGGATTTTACCGAAAATTCTGTTAATACTGCCTCGTGATCAGAGAAACCCGGGTTAAAGAGAGCACAGCGAAACCCGGGTTAAAGAGAGCACAATCAACGTATGTATGACACGACAAAGTCTATAGTACTAGAAATAGTTTTAGTTATTCTAGTTGGTCAGTTAATATGCATAATTATACCAAAAGTGGAAGATGGACCGAAGAGATTCTTGAGCATCACACACACCGGGAAAGCCAATATTAAGGTCGCCACACAAAATTAATTTGCTTTTTAAAGGCAGGGACTCACGTAAGCTCAGTAACCTTTGACTGAAGATATGCATGTCAGCGTCAGGTGTTCTGTAAATACAAACAATATAGAGGTCACAAGCATTATGATAGACGATGGAAAATTCAAATACTTTCTCAGACAATAAATTGTCGAACTTAATTACTGCCGAAAAGTCGTTGTTAATAGACATTATTATAGTACCTCCATGAGATAAATAACTTCTATTAAATCTAGTTACTGTAGTATAATTTTTGTTAAACACAGGTTCACCAACATTTAACCAATGTTCAGTTAGGGCAATGATTCCTAAAAAATTGAGCTCTTCTAATAGACGAAATAATTCATCTGTTTTGTGTCTTAAGGACTGAATATTAATAAGGAAAATACTAGGCTCTGTTCGCGTCAATCTACCTAGAAATTTCCCGTCCCTAATTAGAGAGTCAGTAGAAAAATACTTGCTATGACTTTCCTTAACCTCCTGAAGATGTTGAAGTCTTTCCGATGAAAAGAAAGACCTGAAGGCAGAGAGATCCGCTTCAACCTCCGCAATGCCGTAGGCGTCGTGGAAGCGATAATACAACTTACGCAAGGAGTTCACGTCACTAGGAAGTCCCTCTGAAGCTAGAGCTAATATGATGCTAGTGTTGGTGTGACTTTCAAAACACACACTGGATGGTTGGTCATGCAGATAGGCAAGGAATAGCCGAAGAGCCTTTAATATGGTGGGGTTCCTCCGTCTAGCCAGCAAATAACGACCATTAGCCGGATCCGAATCTCGCGACAGCCGCACTATAGGTGGAGTCATCGGGTCCATATTATCCAGCCCACCATCCCTCTTCGCATTTTTCTCCACAACAACCTCCAAATTCTCCAGCGCAATTTTGTGCACCCTTTTTGCGAGAGCTGATTCTTTCGCCCACCAACTGTCTGTAGTTTCCTTTCCTTATCATCGATCTTAATTTTATTCCAGACGTCCATGAGTATATGTGATTCTGTGAAAAATACTTCCAATAGTTTTAAAAAACGCGGCGTGTCCCCATCCGCCGCTGGTAACTACATATCTATTTTCTCCGGGAGTACCAACATCAACAATATAAAATGTGTCTGTGCAAACGAAAGCAAAACAAAGCGATGCCAACATTTTCGCGCCTTAAACATGTATGTTATTTGCGCCATTACTAATTAAATCAATTATTATAAAGCTTATGAAGATTAAGTGTGGCCACTTTTTTTCAGTATATTCTTATAGAAATTCACACGACCCGGATATACCGTCAGCGAAGCTGGTGAGATGTTTTACAATTAAATTTTCGTGGAGTGGTATTTCTATACCTAACAATTAGCCAAAAATATTAAAGTATACTCTAACAAGAAATAATTATCACGAGTGGTATATAAAAACATTATAATGTACTATTACTGAATAATGAAACATTAATAAACATGTCAGGTAGGTATTTTATTTATTCAACACTCAGTTGAAGGGCCGGCCCTGATTTTGCTGGTAAGAAAAGCCATAGATATGAGATTCTCGATCTCGATACGCGAATTGCGAGGTCAATAATCCTCATTTAACCTTTTGCTGCGATTCTTCTTCACATTTGAAATTCTTCTTTAAACTGGTTCATGAACACTATAAAGAGGTTGTGTGAAATCGTTCGTGATGGATTCTAAACTATATAGATTAACAAACTCCAGTGTAAGAAAGTGTATTTTCTGAAAGCTATGAAATTGGAGTCTTATTTCATATATAATATTGAGATTACTATTAGGTCCCATATAATTAGGTAATATGTGGACATCATTCGTCTCGTTCCGATGGTAAAAGTGTTTAATTAACACGTTGTCCTAAATTTTGCGTAGATTTTCGTCTACATTGACATAAAAAAATTGCTTGTGTGAGTTTATTTTTATTTAGATTATGGAGAGAGACAATTTGAAAAGTTACAATAGCTATATTTTCTACATGAAAAAAGATATTAAGAAACCAAAAAAACACCACTTCTACAAAAACACGGGGAATAAAAATAAGGTATTTTGCGGGCCTCTCTCACCCACCCTTGAAGCACTACCCTCATCCACTTGAAAATCTTAAATGGCACTACCTGACTTGTGACATCTCGCTCGAAAGTTATCAAAAATGTTTTTCAGCGATACCAAGTACGAAATGTTGTAATTATCGTAAATGATCAAAAAGGATTCCTAAGCCTAAATTAGAACACTATTGTAGGGCTGAAATTCTCAATTTTTTGCAATAACGCAAATATTTGTTTTTGCTCTTTTTTGTAAAATCTTCAATAGAATTCGCATATTATTTTAAATCATTTAAGATTTAATGTGTTTCCTCCGCCGGAGCTTTATTTTTCACTTTTCCGCCGGCGGAGGTAAAAGTGTTATCATAGCAACATAGATACAATACAAACAAACATCAAAATAAGCGTCAACAACTCAAGAGTTATTAAACTAAAATTTGTATTTATCACTCAATGTGTGACTGCATTTCTAAAAATCACTAATTTAGGAACAAATTGGTTATTATTTAATCGAACTTACTCAATAACTGCTTATCAATACGGAATTAAAACGCAATCGAATACGCAATTTTAAAAATATAATTATTGTTGACAGTGTCCACTGACAGCTTTATGTTACATTACTATAGCAACAACCTGAGCCTATTCACCGACACCGCACCGGTCTAAGCCGCCTTGCGAACCCACTTATCTTTAATAATAATTATTATTACTATTAAAAGGAGACTTTTTGCATTAATTTGTCGACATTTGAAGAAAAAACAGCATATTTTATTTGGAGGAAAAGTTACTTTTCATGGCTTGCTCTCTATTACCAGCCTCACTCCGTTCGGCTGTTAAACACGAGCGCGCCATGAAAAGTTTTACTTTTCCTCCATATAAAATAATATACTATTTCTTTACGGTGTTAAGGGTATGTCGCGGGGAATTTCAGTAATTAACCCTAATTACCGCAAGAAGTACCACTCAAATTACCATTAATTTTCACTTATAAATTTCCACTAATTACCACTTAAATTACTATTTCCTTTTTCGAAATATTTCGCTATAGAAAAATCGAACGTGGGACAAGGTTAAAGGGAGCCATTTACATGTTACCATAATAAAAATAAAATTTTCAAAAACGTATACAGGGTGATAAAAAAAAATAATTTAAAACAAATTTTCGAAAAATTGTTCGGAAAGTTAACTATTATAAAACGAAATAAAGAAAAAAAATTAACAAAAAAAGTTAGAGAGTCGCGGTTTTCGGCGAAAAAAAAATTGAAAGAAGAGGGAAAAGACAAATAAAAACTCAATTCCTAATATCTCTTTCACTTCAGTTGTGTGCTTATAAAGGTGGGGCCCATTTTTTTTTAACTTACACGCCTCTCAGAAACATAGTTTAGTTAAAGCTATGTTAAATAGTTTAGTTAAATCTCTGTTACTTCCTTTAAAACAATGCAAAATCGAAGGCATAGCATAATTTTAATATTGCAAAACTACGACTTATTACCCCAAAATTTCCAAAAATTATCAAAAATTACCACTAGTTACCAGAAATTACTAGTAATTGCCAGTCATTTCCCCTACAATTTACCCTAATTATCACGACTGTGTACACTAAATTACCACAATGAAATCTCCCTCATGGTATGTGCTATTTGAGAACTGCTATTACTGTTATCCTCACAACATAATACGGACAAAAGAATTCAGTGTTGTGAAACCATGATAGTCAGAATTAGAGCAACTCTCAAATTAATAAAAACATTTGCTTCAGTGATATTTCTTTTTCCCTAAGTGATCATGTGAATTGCCATTAATGGAGAAACGTTAATGGACATCTTTTTATAGAGCGCAGTCAATATCCCTAAAAAGTCAAAGGTTAAGCGGAAATATTGAGGGACAACACTATGTTACTATGTCGAGAGGTTGGTTGGACCAAAATTATCCAAACCAGTGGATTGGCAGGAGAGATACAATTGAGTGGCCACCAAGATCACCTGACGTGACCCCTGTGAACTCTTTTTTATGCGGTTACATTAAATCACTAGTTTATAAAACCCAGCCGGCTTTTCTGGAAGATTTTAATCGAATTAGCCTTTACTTGATGGAGATCCATAACTAAGAACCACTTAAATTAGTAAACCACTTAAAGATTTCCATTAATTTGAAATTAGTGGAAATCTGTAAGTGGTTTACTTATTTAAGTGGTTTTCTAGAAGAATTGCGTCAGAGGACACATATTTCAGAAAGTTAGAGACAAATTTGAAAATCGACTTTGTTTCTGTTTAGAACGATATGGAAATCATTTTAAACACTTAATAAATTAGTTTAAAAAGTACAAAAAATAAGTATGTGTTATTGCAAAATAATGGGCAGTTTTAGCACTACAATAGTTTTTTTTAATTTAGGCCTGGGATCTTTTTTTACCATTTACATAGTGATGAGCTAGACTGGTCTGTGTGTGCCGAACAAGACCAATATCAATACCATGTCCTGCAAGAATCTTGCAAACTTCGCAAGTTTCATGAATCTTTCAAATTTCGCACTATGTGATAATATCAAGGGATTGTTTGTAATAATATTTTATTCCTCTATTATTTATTTACATTTAAATTGTTTGCATATTACATTAAATTTAATATCTTGCGTGGAATTTAGGCTAGCTTTGTAAATTAGTATTACCGAAACGAATATATATGTATATTTCTGAATTATTATGTAAAATCATTATTACGTAGCTATCCTAAAATTAACATAAACATATATTCGGGTTTGGTAGAGACTTTTTCCTATGGTGCATTATTTGACAATGAAAAGGTACGTATCAATAATTAATTCGATTTTTAATTACTAGATAATTGGTGTGGTATTGGTAAATGTTCGATTGTTAGATTTTTATGTTTTCGAAAAATTAAATTATCAAAATTTTACTCGTTTGTCTTGTTTATTTTATGCCTTTTTTAAAAGCAAGACTTGCAAGACCAAGACCAAATTAGCACGATAGTTTACAAGACCAAGACCAAGACTCTATGTGCAAGAAAAGACCAAGAACAAGACCATGCAAGTTTTAGTCTTGGCCTTGCTTTGCTCATCACTATATTACGTTTATATTCAAATTTATCCTGTCGCATTTTACAAAAGCCAGCTTTAAAACATTTTCTCAACGTACTAGTGGTCTCAGTAATCTTAGTATCGCTGAAAAGCATTTTTGATAAGCATTCCAGAGAGGTGTCACATGTGAGGTAGTGCCATTTAAGATTTTAAAATGGATGAAGGTAGTGCCTTGGGGGTGAGCGAGGGTGGTCTGTGAAATAACCATACATTTTCAAATTGTCCTTCTGTTTAGTTCCTGCTTACGAGTATACTAGTATCCAAAGTATAATGACGAGTCCTGCTCTACATCGTATTACCTAAATGCACTATTATAAGTGTTACCCAATTTCATTATGAGAAATTGTTTTTATTGTTTTTTGCGTCTTACAAGCATGGGACTTCTCACAGAATCAAGAATCGCCGTTCCTCTTCATACGTCATAAATGTGTGCCAATAAACACGATTTCTTTGTTATTGAAATTTAAATAAAAATACATATCATTAACGCTGCTAGGTATTTAATTATGCATTATGGGATTCACCTGTAAAAACTGTTTATATTATACTAATTTTATGATGTCTTATGTAACTTTTCAAGGTTGGTTTTGGGTTTTGTTTTTCTTTGGAGCGGAGCTTAATAACCGCAAAATAAATATTTCCGGGTATGCTATGTATTTAGGGAATTTGGCCGATTTGTAATTTCTCTCGCATGTTATTATTAATGATATCAAATAACAGACATTTATTTTTTGTTAATTTCTATCAAATCTTTTTTAATTTGTTCTAATGACGGAAAAGCAGCTCGTTTGAAAATATACCCCCCCCCCCAAGCAAGGACTGAAAAGATTCATTTAATCGGGCCTAGGGCCCAAAGGCAAGTGGGGCCCAAAATGTGCAACATAAAAAAAACTACATAGTTATAAAATAGTTATTTTTGTTACAAGTACCTAAAATGGAGTTTTTCAGGACGAGTCATTGCCGGAATAGCAGACGAATCCTGAAAAACTTCATTTAGGTACGTGTGACAAACACTATTTTTTGTCATACGCTCCCAAAATTTAATTTTTATTTATACGCTTTTTGCAATTCTTCAGAACGCCTAAGTTAGCTTAGAATTTGATATCGTAGCAACTATTTGACAATTTTGTCATGTCATTCAAAATTTGACATTTAGACATATTCAGGAATTTTGGAATAGTCCGTAAAAGTTGCCATGGCGACTTTTAGGGACTAGGCCTAAAAAGAAGCATTTTACGGACTCAAATGAGTCCGTAAAATAGCTATTTTTGGGAGCGTATGACAAAAATATTTTTTTAAATATACATTTCCTCATGGGGAAGAAAATATAGTTTTGTTTCTATTCTTAATTATTCTTATTCAGTTTTAAAGTAATGTACGGACTATGGATCACCATTGTGTACTCGTGTATGAAATTATTTACCCTAAAAGCTAAATTTAAGGTAAGTTAGGTATACCTTCTATGTAATTAACTAATAGATTTTTTTTGGTAATTTGTTTATTATTATCTTGAAGTTTAAAGTAAAGTAATAGAAATCATTTTCACTTTGTTTTTAATTTCAGATTAATAAGTATGATGAGTTACAAGTATAAAAGTGGTAGTGAGAAGCGGAAGAATAATAAATTAATGGAAAAAAAAAGAAAAGCAGAAAAACGCAATATTGGCATATCTTCTGACGGCACAAGAAAACCATCATGTATTGAAAGAAACGTCTCCTGAATGCCCAAAAATGTTCGAGAAAATTGAAAAATACGTAAAATATTGTTCGGAAAGTTAATAAAAGTACATATTATAAAACGAAATAAAAAAAAATAATACAAAATCAAACGCGATTTTCTGCGAAAAAAGGAGGAAGAAGTTGAGCTATGAGGTCGGGGATAGCAAGAATAGAAAGAAAAAAAATGCCCTATATGAAAAAAATATTGAAAAAAAAAACAAAAAAAGTCTTGAAAGGCACAAGCTGATGAAAAAAAAACTTAAAAAAATTAAAACTCAATTTCTAATATCTCTTTTAGAAGTTTCTTCTTATAAAGGTGACACATAAGTTTTTTTATTTTTACTAATTTACGTTTTGGTGCATTAAAACTTTTTTTTATCTTATTTCGTGTTTCATTTCTATTTTTTCTGAAATCTGTTATTTTCTTATTAAAATGAATTTACAAATAAGAGAAAAACCTAATTTAAATCTGAATAAGAAACTACATTATAAATAATATTTTTAGTTCGAAATTGAAATTAAAAAAAAACAAAAGGGACCCGAAGTCATATTGGGGCCCGAAAAATTACTAGGGCCTATAGCCCAACTCCTTGGAGAATACGAGTGTTTTCTGAAAGTCCAGCAATCTGGATCCTGGGATGGTCGACCTCGGCTACGCTTCGGTCCCCAAAATAAGAACAATAATTAACAACGGATTCCCCCGGTCATTTTTCGATCTGGTACACTAAAATCAGATCGACTGGAAGTCGCCGGTTTAAAAAAAATTAAACTCTCTTCCTCTAGTGTTTTTAAGAGCAGGTATACTAAGAACTATACCGGCCTAACTAGCACTAGCTATCTACCACGTACTATCTATCTACCGATTCATATCTTCAATTCGTCACGATTTCGGAGACTAAAGGTTATCATTGTTTAAGTATTTCTTAAACGCCGTAAGCCTTGACATTTTTGATCTTTTAATGGTTTTTGTTATTTATGATCAATGTGCCTAAACATTTGTTGGGAAATTCTAGCGGCTAAAAAAAACTAGTTGTTGAACCTAGCCAATAAGTATCATTTTTATCCTTTTAATTCCATATCATACTTATATTAATTTATTATTTATACCATATTTAAATTTTACAGCTTTAAGATATGACCTTTTGTTATCTTTCAATGGGTTTTGTTTGTGTTTATTAATTGAGAAACTTCTAGGAAATAAAACCGTTTTACAAAAATATTGTTATCATTTCGAAGTAAATTAATTGTGAAACCTAATCAATATAACTTTAATAATTTATATATCATATTCATATTTTTACACTTATACCATAATTTAATTTAAGATATGTTCCATCTTATTATGGCATATTTAGGGGCCAGTCGAGGTAGGGTGAAGGGTGCCCATACCATGCTGCTTATAACAATATAAAAAGGGCCTTCTTGGCCATGAATAAATTCTAACAAAATAAAGTTTTATGCCATCATAGTTGAAACAACCATTGATATTGGTAGAATATATCAATACCGTTAGTAATTTTGCGATAAAAACGGATCTCTGTTAGAAATGTTTCTTATAAATGAAAAGATGAAAACCAGCTAATGATTGATGGTCGTGTATATTCCAAAAAAAAAGTCTAACTAAAACTAGTACAAATTTGGAAACTGTAAAATCATTCGTAAATAATTTTTTATTGGCCAAAATTGAATTCCTATAAATAAAGTTCAATTACATTAAAAATGAAATGAATAACTCAAAATGATGAGCAATTACTTTGTTAATGGGTTCAAAATACCACGACTAAAGATCAAGATTTATTATAAATTTGTAATATTTACGGACGAATTGACATTTATAGAATTGGGTTTGTCGTGAGGCATAATTTTCTGTAGTAATATCTTAACGTCATATGAACTTGTTCGAATATTTTGCCTGAAAGTTTGTTGACTTAGAAAGAATTGAATTAATTTTTATCGGCATTTGAGTAAAAGTGCCCGAAACGAAGTCGATTGCACCTTTTTAGTCAAATACCGATAAAAATAAATAAGAGCTGTTTCTTTAAGACAACAAATCTGGATGCAAAATGTGTGTGTTCTACATAGTTCATAGGACCAAAATATATATTATGGAAAAATTTCCGAACATCAAAATGTACATAAAAAATATAAAGTATAACTTATTTAGAACAATTCAATGTCTGACAATTAAAAGTTAAATTTTTATAGGCGATTACAGTTTGGCTTGTAGATGAGGTTGTCTCCATAACATCATTTTTCTTACTTCCTTGAACATTGTTTAATTTTCACCTCTCGTTTTATTGATAATTTTTTGCGATGTTCTCTATCCCGTTGTGATATATGGTTGTTGATGAATGACCTGTAATTTTTAGAAGTTCTTCTTCTTGTATCCCGCTTTTCGATAGTTCTGAAATCGCAGAAGCACGAAAAGAATGGTTGGTATTTTTTTTTTTTTTTTGAATGTCCATACCGAAATTTTTTGCAATACTTTTAGTCCATTTTGTAAAAGTATTTTGCAATGAGGCTCTTTTTGTACCATTTTTTGTTTATTGGGCAATTGAAATTTAAAGTAAAGAAAAACTGCCATACTCCGTAAGATGATTTTGTTTTTCCATATATTTTTAAAAACTGGGCAGACCTCTGGATTTTTATGGTTAGAAACTAGCCATTTGGAATCGATTCAATTTTTTGTTTCTCTTTTGAGCTGTTTTTGCGAAAATTGGGTATATTAGTAGTAATGCACTTTACAGCCTCACATTCTCTCCAGGCCAACCTGTACGAAAAAATCCAGGAAATATTTTTTATAAAACTATCTGACGTTTCTTCGTCGCACATTCATTATAAGGTAAAGCCGCAGAACTCACTTTTCTTTGACTGGTATTACTTGAAGTTCCTTTTTTTCACGTTTCTTGCCTCCCTGGCCGCCTTAAAGACAATATCTGTGAAGGGATTTATTGTGATATTTATCCATTAATATATTAGAAATAGTATTCCACATATGTTTTACTGTTCTCTTCTTGTAATCCTGCTCATTAATTTTGCGCATATTCTAAACCCAGTCTTTTAAAATGATTGCCACATCTACTGAATGAAGGTGGCAGCATTGAATTTATATACTTTCGTTTCAAAATGCCATAAATAGATCTTCTTTTGACTTTTTTGCATGTTTTATTGACGGGTTTTTTAAATTTCTTATATATTTCTAATGATTACGTTCGAAAATGTTCCATTTTTCCAAACTTTTACATTTACGACAAAAAATTACATCAGACTTTAGATGTATGTCATGTCTTTTCATTTTCATTGTCATTTTTAATAGTGCTTCGGTCTCGCCGAGACGAGACGAGACTATTGAGGTCTCGGTCTCGGTCTCGCAAAGTCTCGAGTCTTCGAGTCTCGTCTCGGTCTCGCCGAGACTAGACATTTTGTGGTCTCGGTCTTGGTCTCGGTCTCGCCGAGAGTCTCGTGCATTTCAAAAAAATTTTTCTTTTTTTTTTTTAAATCGTCCCAAGAATCGGTATTATAAACTCGATCTATTTTGGGATATTACCACGTTAATGAATAATAATTAGATTTTTTTGATTTTTCAGATAAATTATTTTAATAACCTCACAAAGTGTCGATTTTTTAAGCAAAATTAATTTAAACAACAAAGTCACAAAAAAATCTTTATAGAGGTAACAAAATTGGAAGGGAGGTTGGCAAGTAAAAAAGATATCAGAGAGTACAGTAGTCACTGTATTTTAGTCAGAATAGTCTGCTCTACATAATATTTTATATTTTCGAAAGTAAACCTAAGAACTCTTTGATGAGGCGCATTCCTGCGCAAAAAATATAAATGATTGTAAATAAACCTGGCAGATTGCAGAAAGATTATTGGGTATTGGCTGCAAGTGAAGGCTTCTGTTTGAAAGGATTAATTTTACTTAAAAACATACCAACCTATGTAAGTAAACTACTTTTTTATAAGAAAAAATAAACTAAAAACATTAAAATAAAAAAAACTGCATAGTAACGCTCCTCTGGCAAGTCTATAGTGTTTAGGTAAATCCCCGGCGGGTGGGTGAATTAAAAATTATTATAAACTATAAACTTAAGAACTGTTTTGAAAATATTTTTTTCTGTTATTCATAAATACAGGTAGGCAACTAGTAAATTGTACTTTAGATACATACCAGGTGGCCAACTAAGAATGGCACTCGGCTATATCTCGAAAAGTAATTGTCGTAAAGACTTACGGTAAAAAAAATTATTGTAGAGCGGCCAAGAGAAAATTTTGGAAATTATTTTTAAGTTTCCAAAATGGCCGCCAGGAGGCGTAATAGCTATATTAAATTTTAAACCCCGTTTTTTGAAAAATTTTCTTAAATTAATGATAGTAGAATGCATTGCCATTTTAAATCCGAGATAAATTCGATTCTTTTTTGTTAAATACTTTTTGCTCCATCCCTTAAAGGAAAGTGGTGGGGGGGGGGGGAATTAAATGTCAATAACTTCAGAATAAATGTCAATAACTTCAAAATAGCTGAACGGGCCTTAATAAGCTTGGAGTCGTTGAAAAAGGCTTTCCTTAGGCTATCAACGGTGCCTTGAGCGGGATGATTGCGATTTCTTACCTGGCCGGTAGAGGGCGTTTTCTGACAGAACCGCAAATAAATCAGATTTTCTCATAAAATTTAAATGCAACGATACCACTTTTTTTAAACAAAAGGCAGCCAAATGAGAGCCTAATACGTCAGTGAAAACCGTGTCTCGATATCTCTTATATATACCTAACCTAAAATATAAGTAAAATAAATCAAAACTCGAAAAAACAATCGGATTTTGGGGCAGTTTTTCGGTGGACCCGTTGATATTAAATCCTAATTATCGATATTTTACCACACTATATTAGTTTACTGCTAAAATACCAACAACATAATATTTTAAATCTCAATAATAATTAATGTTCATTCAATATGTGTCCAGACAAAATTCGAACTTATTAAAGAAAGCAAGTATGCTGTAGAAAATTAAATCGCAAAAATTATAATGGCGATACCTAAATGACAATCATATTAAGACTGCAGCTATTTATAGTGTGTGGGATATTTCTGGGGCTTTAGTTGAAAGAAAAATAATTTTTTCTTCAAACGTCAGTAAATCCGTCATTACTCGACTGTGTAGGCGGCCGTGAAGTTTCGTTTTTCCTCCGCCGGAGCTTTACTTTTCACTTTTCCGCCGGCGGAGGTAAAAGTGTTGTCATAGCAACATAGATACAATACAAACTGACAACAAAATAAGCGTCAACAACTCAAGATTTATTAAACTACAATTTGTATTTATCACTCAATTTGTGACTGCATTTCTAAAAATCACTAATTTAGGAACAAATTGGTTCTTATTTAATCGAACTTACTCAATAACTGCTTATCAATACGGAATTAAAACGCAATCGGAGACGCAATCTTAAAAAAATAATTATTATTGACAGTGTCCACTGACAGCTTTATGTTACATTACTATAGCAACAACCTGTGCCTATTCACCGACACCGGTCTAAGCCGCCTTGCGAACCCACTTATCTTTAATAATAATTAGATATTATTACTATTAAAAAGAGATGTTTTTGCATTAATTTGTCGACATTTGAAGAAAAAACAGCATATTTTATTTGGAGGAAAAGTTACTTTTCATGGCTTGCTCTCTATTACCAGCCTCACTTCGTTCGGCTGTTAAACACGAGCGCGCCATGAAAAGTATCACTTTTCCTCCATATAAAATAATATACTATTACACCTGTAGAAGTGTTTGATATGTTTCGTGCTTATTTTCAATGCAATGACAATTAGGGATGGCAACGATGCATCGATGTTTTTAAAACTTTATCACGATTTTGAGTAAAAAATCTAATAAACTGGTTGTTTTTAAGGAAAAGAGGTACTAGTCTGATCTCGATAAACCGCCTGGTTTTCAAAAAATTCGAACTTTAATCATTGAATGACTATGATATCTGCCAACGTTATTCGGTTACTAACCCAAGTAGGCTTGACCATTGACAAAAAATATTATTATTTAACATATATTTTAATTAAAAAATAACAAATTTGCAACAATAAAGTAATATTATCAATAATAACAAATATTAGTTTTCGTTCTGGAAACAAGAAGTATCAGGAGATGTTATGTGTAAGAACTAAAATGCAGATACTTTCGATACCTCTTATTCAGGCGAAATACCAAGACAATCTTAATATTACAGTTGTTTTTGACTGTTGCACTCTCTAGCGAGCATTTTGGAAACTCAAAAATAGTTTTCAGCGTTTTTCCTTAACCGGTTTTACCCAAAGCTCTATGATAACTAGTTTTTGAAATATAGCCGGCCATTCTTAGTTGGCCACCCGGTATGAGATATTTTGATGGCCTTATTTGTAACAAATATATGAATTTTCCACCCGTAGAAAGTTTGTGCTTATTTTCAATGCAACGATAATGTAGCGGTAAATTATTATATGGTGTGGTAATTAGGATTTAATAACAACGGGACTTCCGAAAAAATTACCCAAAATCCTATTTTATTTCCAGCTTTGATTTCTTTTACTCATATTTTAGGTTGGGGTAAGAGATATCAATGTGCGGTTTTCACTGACGTATTAGGTTCTCATTTGGCTGTCATTTGTTTTAAAAAAAATGGTATCGTAGCATTTAAATTTTTGAGAAAATCCGATTTATTTGCGGTTATGTCAGAAAACGCCCTCTACCGGCTAGGTAAGTAATCGCAATCACCCCATCCAAAGCGCTGTTGATAGCCTAAGGAATGCCCTTTTCAACGACCTCAAGCTTATTAAGATCCATTCAGCCATTTTGAAGTTACTGACATTGATTTCCGAAAATGTTCGAACACCCCCTCCACCCACTTTCCTTTAAGGAATAGAGCAAAAAGTGTTAAAAAATGAATCAAATTTATCTCGGCTTTAAAATGACAATGCATTCTACTATCTTTTATTTAAGAAAATTTTGCAAAAAGCGGGTTTTAAAATTTAAGATGGCTATTACGCCCCCTGGCGGCCATTTTGGAAACTTCAAAATAATTTCCAACATTTTCTCTTGGCCGCTTTACTCATGATTTTTTTTACCGTAAGAAATTAGGATAATTACTTTTCGAGATATGGCCGAGTGCCATTCTTAGTTGGCCACCCGGTACATACTTTCCTAGATTTCTTTGATTTTCGTATACTTAAATATTTTTTTATTTTTTGTACGTTACCTATAATTTAAAAACAAACAAACCATTATTTTCGTACTATCCTACTTATAAATTATTTTTACTTCAACACTCGAGACCCGAGACTATCGAGACTGACGTGACGAGACTCTCGGTCTCGAACCTTGAAGTCTCGGTCTCGGTCTCGAGTTATAATTCCTAGTCTCGTCTCGGTATCGGTCTCGAATTTCGAGACGAGACGAGACGAGACCGAGACTAGTCTCGTCGAGACCGAAGCACTAATTTTTAATATGACTATCTACAGGAAAATGTTCGGAAGTAATTGCCCAAGTGCATCAAAATTATCGATAATTTTGCATGACAGCGTGTTGTCTAAAAACTGCATGGGTTCACTTTCATATTTTGGAGAAAGAGCCCGACACCGAAGGTGGAGGGCGTTTTTCCAAAATATGAAAATAACCGAATGCAGTTTTTTTAAGACAACACGCTCGAATGCAAAATTATCTGGTTATTTTGACGCACGAGTGTAATTTGGGGGAATATTTCCCGAATAAGGACATGGTTTTAAAAAATAAATTTTTAGTCTTTTTTTAATACAAAAACGTACATGTAACTGTAAACAAAGTAAAGAGACGCAAAAATACGATTTTTATCTGATCGGACGAAAAACCTTTCCAATGTGTTTTCTCACCGCAAAAGTCATGATTCCAATATATTGTAGTCGTTACTTGGCAACATGCAATAACTGTCCAAGAATAGAAAATAACTGTCCGGGAATATAACATTCCCGTCCTAGGCCGGGAATGTAACATTTCTGTCTTATTCGAACGCCTTATTTGTCAGATCTGACGTCTATCAAATGTAACATTTAGCTGTAGTTTCCGTAGCTACGTAATAAACTTCAAGCTTGCTCGATTCAATATTATGTGATGATATTATGTTGAGTTTAAATTTAAAACACCGTTTTTATTTAGAGTAATATTTGGCTCTATGTTTATAAGTACGTATTCTTCTAATTAATTTCGATCGGATAAAAAATAGTATGTGCAACTCGTAGGAAAAGCACATTCCTGGACTCCTGTGTTGCTGGCCTCGGCCGTGCCTCGTCCAGCAACTACCACAGTCGTCCAGGAATGTGTTGCTTTTCCTCCTAGTTAAACAATATACTATTTTTTAATCCAAAATGAGACATTTTTAATAATATATATTCAGTTGACTTTGACGTTATTTATAAATTGTCGCTGTCATCGTAAGTTTACAATGGAATTACCATAGATACGTACGATGCAATTATCGACGTGCTCTTTCAGATAACAGTACAATTATCGCTGTAATTTTCCGAGAATTTCACTTCTCTAATGGGATTTTTTATACATGAAGAAATATTCGCGAATATTTAGTCCGGCTAACGGATAAATATTCCTTGATATTTTCCTCTACTTTTGTGTATATGAGGGAAATAGTCACTTTTATGACATTCGAATCCATTATAAATAATTTGTTACTAAAGAACATATAAGTTATGTCGAATTGGATAGTAACTATTGCAGGGAGTCTACTACAACGGAGGGAGTCGGAAGATCTTCTTTGTACATTATAACTAAATCCCAAATTCCTTTCTCTTTCTCTGATGACATATCCTTAAAATTTGCTGGGTTAACACTTCGAAAAACAGTATTAAAGATTGTTAATCTTGTTTTTGAATGGCAATACAATATTATCCAGCACTACAAAATAAACTTCTTTATACAGTCGAGCTTTAAAACTTACTTTTAAGTTTTCTTGAAGAAAACACTGCCCTAAAGGTGATATTAGCAATAAATTACATACTACAATATTTAATGAGCTAACATAATTTAGATTTTATTTTAAAAATAGTTATTACTATACCAGTAGCCTCAGCAACTAACTAGTTTTGCTTCACTCAGCTCAGGAACTGCACTCAAGATTCAAGAACCGGTCCATGACGTGTGTGAAATATTATGTAGATAAAATTGTCATAGTTCGAAAAGCAAAATAAATGCGTTTAATTTATTTTGTGGTTTTTACTTGTTTCGGTTCTCTTTTATATATATTTATGTTTCTATAAATTTTTGCTGGTTATTTTCTTAGGTTAACATTTAATTAACACATAATTAATAGAAAAACTCTGCTATTTTGGTATACTTGTTTAAAAAAATATATCTAAACACATTTTTTGCGTGAAAAAATTGTTCAAATTACGATTCGTCCGATGTACGAATGCGTCGAACTTTATTTAAAGTTCTATATTCTAGTTAAAATCTCATTTACCTAAAAAAATTAATGTAATATTATTTCTTTTTCGGTATTTTATAACTTAACCCCGTTTTAACGAAAATAATTTGGATTTGACTTTTTGGCCGAATTCTTCCATTAACGTACGGAATGTAAAACTAATATCAAAACAATTCTTGTAATGGTACTGGTGGAGACAGATATTTTGTTAGTCACAAATCTACATTGAAGCTATGAGAGCATTTTATGGCGCAGTGTTGAAAAATATATTTTTTTATGATATATTTTAGCTCATCATTATAAAATCTTATAACATCAATATTTCGAGTATTTTAATTAGTTTGTTCTTAGCACTCCGTTACCTGACTTATTACAATTATATCTACGAATATTTATTAATTTCGGTATATAGTTTCTACTAACTGAATTTTATTTAAGCACCTTATTGTAAAAAAACTAACACGATTCGAATCTATTACATAAGGCACATACGTCATTTTCACTTTAAATAAATAAAATTGCTTAATTGCGTAAAGAACTAGATTGCGAATGTGACACAATTATGGAGTTTAAAATTAACCATTCTTAATTATTATCATTGTGGCTTAAATTATGAAACATATTCATTAACATGGAATTGCTGCTTGGGAGCATACGACGGTAGCATGGTAACTCTTCTGATTTTGGAAAGAGCAAACATCAACCGAACAAGTCTATTTTTAAGTATAATTTCCTGGATCTGAACTACATTTATTATAATGTGAGTTACGGGAAAAGTGCGAAATTCAGTCATTGTATAGAATATCTAGGCAATATATGGTCTGTCTAGGTCCTTTAGGCAATCTATGATTTGTATTTTACACTTTACCTACGTATTTGCAAGAATACGTAGGAATTCCATACATTGGATGGATGATTTTGCTCCCGGAGCGAGCGAAGCACGCGACCTGTCATGCATCTTTATTTACTTGCAATGAGGAAAATGAACACCACCAGTGTCACGCGATCTATTAACTTCAAACTTGCGAGCGCAAGGGTGCCGCTTCTATCATTGCCACATGTACATTGTTTAAAAGTAATATAGTCAATTCCCAACAGCAACTAAATTCAGAATAAGTGTAATTTTCTAATAAATTTTATTGCATTTAAGTTTTAGTACTTGACCTGTTTGGCGCTCTATAGAGAGCAGTTTTCAATAAGTTCCGCACTTGTGTCTGCATGGTAGTCCAAGCTCAAATCCTTAATACTCTTCACCAAGCAGTTTGAAGCTCATCCATCTTCCGATCGAGCAAGAATTACTGCAGTTATTTTTCGCTTATTTGAAGGTGCTTTCGTCTGGGACTTTGAACTATAATCAACCCAACCTTTGGACACTGTGTCGTAAGTGTCAAACCATGTTTCATCCAGATGAAATATAGATCTGTTTCCTGATCTATATTTCTTAAACTCCAAGTCCGCAGTCCTTCTGATTCCTTTGTCACTTATTTTTGTCTATTTTGCGGTATTTAAAGCCCATTGCGGAGGCAACTCTGTGAAGGGTGACATGACTAATCTTTAAGTGTGTTTCATCTTGTTATAGCTTCACTTTAAGTTTATTTATCCAAAGTGGGGATAGACACATATTTTCTTCTTATAACATCATGTTGACAATCGTCCAAATAATGATGTTAAAAATCACTGCGCTTTTCCTTTTTGTCGTTCTTTTACGGCTTATGTATAATATTTTTAATAGACGATACTGGCAGTTTTATAAGTAAACAGGTTTCCATCAAAGCATCTTGCTTAATGAATATTTATTTATTAATGGTTCATACCACATTCTTAACAATTTGTTTTGCATCTAATGACAAATGAGTTCGATTCCTTCTACTAGATGCAGTGCGATTATTTTATTATTACATAATAAAAACCTAATTGATCACACACACTGAGCACTTCAAAAAAATTTTTAAACACACAATACACAGGTTTTCTCAAGACTGGTTAGATTATTTAGTGTATCCTAATTGCACCAACCCTGTAATCATTTAACAAGAGCGCCGGACCTGAATAACAATGAAACACTTATTGAATACTGAAATGACTCTGCCCCAAGGCACGTGGTACCTAAAAACCAAGACTCTTTGGACGTGATCATAAAAATGATGAATGGTTTAGCGCCACTGTCGGTTAAACCCCTGTTAAATTTACCTTGTATGATAGTAAGTTCTAAAGTAGATGCTTGTTAACCGATTATCTTGAATGATTACAATCGCTTAAGTTAAGTGACCAGTAAATACTACTCAATACTGGCAATAAAACACAAATGGTCATTTTTATTCATCTATTTTTCTTTACTTGTAGAGTTTGGGGAAAACGTAGTATTAATTTACGCAACATATACTAAAAATGAAGACAAAATGAACTGAATGTTTATATTAAAGGAAAAATGGACTTAAAAAAAGACTAATTTATTTACCAGAATTTCAATCCGGCCCTCGCACCAAGAAGTAAACCGTGACTGTTTAAAAAAAATAACACATCCGAAGTGTGTGCCCTTACACTGTGCTCTACGCTCGATACATTCACATTACTCATACGGGAGACTTATGCATACCACCTAGTATACATGTATATACTAAAAAGAATTTGTAACCAGTTAAGAACGTAGCAAGTAAGACCTGAGTAGGACGTATATAATATATCAATATATGTAAATTTTTAGATACCCTCACGGAGATTACGTAACATTGTTCTTTTGGTGGGCTGTCCCGAAGGAGTCTTTTCGTGGCCAGTAGGACCATTGTACCCTTTCCACCATTAGCCCAGCTTGTTATTCGGAGATAAGAGGGTTAAGGTCTACTTGAACTTGACCATATTTAGTCACAATAACCTCCCAGTCCGAAACCTAACAAAACCGCGCAACTTACGAAAACCTGATCACTCTAAGGCACTAGATTTAATAATTCGACCCTCCCTTAAAATGATGTCTAGCTATTAAATCGCAAAGAATTTAAGTGAAACCCAAGAATTTACCTATTTGTAAGGAAACCATCTCAACTTCTCTGCGAGTTGGTGACTGGGATTTTAGGATTTGTTCTTAATTTCATTTGGCTTAGATTTCAATTTCTTGTATAACTGAGAAACTAAACACGCTACGGAAGAAACTCCTCTCTGGCTGAAGCGAGTGGATGTGAGAATCAATATGTGGAAATTTGAATGGGAAACCAGTTTCAAGCTTTGACGAGTGGAATTGGGCCAGTCTCTAGCCAAAACGAGTGGATTTTTTTAACCCTTGTTGCTGGCTTTTTATATGAAAAGAGCCCCAATTGATGTGTGAGTGCGACAAGAAACTATTAAAATTCCGATCCCACACATTAAAAAAATATATATTAAAAAGAGAAGTAAATAAGGCTGTCGTATGAAGTCCCGATTCCCAGCGCCCGGCTCGACCCTTTTTACCTGCTTCTCGAAGGTTTACATGTAAAAGTGCGTTTTTTTAAAGATGTTTTTAATACTCAGTGTATTCAAAGTTTGTGGGCGAATTATATTATTTTAGAACTTTTCCTTGTTAATTTGCATGGGTAGGGTCGGCCTGTTTCATTAGTAGACCTACCTGCTTTCTTGAAGGAAACAAGATTTCAGTGCAAAAATAATATTGAGAGTGACCTAATTAAAATTGTACTTAGATCACTATGTAGGCCTTTTAAATATACAACAATGAGGTATTATTATAACACGATATACTTTGAGATACACTTACTTTTCCTAACCACGTTTAGGTATTTCATAGAATGCCTAGGTATTGTATAGGTTACCTGATTTCATACTTTGCCGGTAACATATGCATATTCTAAATAAAAAACCAACAGAACGTTGTTATTTTCCTAACAAGTGCCGAAAGTGATTCCCAAACGCAACTAACCCGCATGAAGTAGAAATATATTTTTTTCTACGACCACGTATTAAAACAAAAATAAAATAATTTAAAAATTAATAGGAATAGTAATGCACTAGCGCAGGAAAGTGACACTTTCTAAACTAAAATAGGTACGGAAAAGAGGGCAAAATACAGGTTTGTCGAAAAAACATTTGTGCCCGGTAGCTGCTGTGATCGTCTCGAAATCTTCCTTCTTCTGGATATTTTTTCACATTTGACAATAGGTAGTAGTAATTGCAGGAACTTTAGGTTTGTACTACAACTGGGATAATTATTGCCTCCCAAATGGCTATTAAGAAGTAAAAATATTATCGCCTTTATTTTAGTTTTTAATTTTGCAGGTCTGTTTGGTGAATCCACGCCTCGTCACCAGCTATGCAGATTATTAGCCCGTTATCTTCACATATTATTACTAAAAATGTTTATATTGGAAAGCAGTTAACATTTTAAGGATTGTATCTCCCTACTAATACAAACACGTTCCCAAAACGCTCCTGGAACATTACATCGCGACATGTTCCCGGAACATTCTTCAAAATAGCGCGACGACGCCGACGCTGGAACCTCCTGCGAACCAATTTTGTCGTAGAATCTCAGTTACTAGGAAGCCCCGACTACACGAAAAATTGTATCAAGTGCCAAGAACATTATATTTATCATATTATATAATTTAGTTACAGTAAACTAATCGAAACTCCGATACCATATTAAAAGTCCAATAATATCCATAGGTTGACTCTTGACACACATCTCTGTTATTGTACTGAGACTACTGGGAGAACTAAAACTAAATGACTATATATGGCGGAACAAATTCACCCATTCGCCATTGGTATGATGAACATTTATTTCATCTGAAAAGTCAATTGGGTTCCTTAGTTAAAACGTGTACCGTTAATAGAACCGATTGAATGGAACAAATTTGTAAATATATCATTCGAAAATAGGTTTATTCATTTATTTCGTTTAAATAGACTACAAATGCAATACAAATGGTTTAATGTTATACACTGATAATTTTAAACTTCACTTTTTAGTAAAAATTTATAAAATTGATAAATTTTGTATCGTAAATATAAACTAATTTATAGAAAATTTTTGGTAGTAAATTTTATCTAAATAATCTTTTTTAGAATGTTTCTTCCCATAAAAAGGATGCTTAAATGAAATTTTCTCACTAAATAACTTTCCGTCATTATTTAAATAGAAATATTCTCACTAAACATCAACTCCAATACTTTTATTAAATTAACTCAATAATAAACCGTCACTTTTATTAACCTAGTAGAAATTCTTTAAAATTATATAAAAATCATTTTAATAGCTTGAGAAATTCTTAAATTTTAAAAAATTATAAAAATTTTTTAAATTAAAAAAAAAATTTGCCGCTCAGAATTATTTATTAATTAATTAATTATTAATTATTTCAATAATTTTTTTAATAAATCTATGCTATGCTATGAAAAATTTATCTAATATTAAAAAAAAGTCTAGATCTAGATAAATTTAGTTTTGGATAAGCTGCACTTCGATTCTATTGCTCATTAGTGATGTTTTTTTTGCTAAATTATAGCTTAGTTAGTAAGCACGTTTTCAGAATTAGTAAACCTATTTTCAGAATATGCCAATTTTTCTAAGGAAAATTAGGAAACCGCTTATCATCTCCTCGATTTTTTATATTGTAGGGAAAATTTTCATTTTCTACTACTATACCTATACTTTCGAGCCTACTTAGTTCGAAAAAGGTCATTGTTTTCTGGGGAAACGATTAAGGTTCCAAATATGAATTATAGGACAGTTTTTTAAGTTTTTAACACGAATTTGTGCGCCTATAAAGTTGATTTTTAAATTTTTAAAATTTCGTAAAATTTACATTTTTTTCTACTTCCGAAGGTGCTGACTTCGAAAATGGCAAACGTTATCTGAAGAAACGATCAGTTTTCGAAACATATTTTTTTTTGAAGTGGAAACCTTTTTAGGTGAACTGGTGTCCCGCCGGTACATGGAGCCATGATCCCGAATTCAGCTGGCATGGTGCTACATGGGTTGTTTAATGTTTACATTATTTGTATTTTTACATTTTCACTTCGCTCGCTGCGAGGCGCAACCAACAAAAACTAACCCAAGGCATGCCAAAAAACTAACTAATCCAAAAAAAAAAATCTTGCAAGTGCCGGGCGTCGAACCCATTACTTTGCGTTCTAGATGCGAGCCTCGCCACCTGAGCCAACCTCTCACTTCTCCGGTTTTCTCGAAAAGTCTGATACAAAGACGAGAAGTAAAAAAATCTGTAAACAACATTGACGCGCGGAGTTCGAGATCAAGGCTCCCTGTACCGGCGAGACGCTAGTTTTAAGTGAGGCTCAGCACATTTTTCCTGAGTGGCAAATGAAACTGGTGGTGAAAATAGATAAATAGAACATCGATTTATATGTCAAATAAGTGAAGGTTAAAATCCTTTATCCTACGAGAATTTACGTAAGACGTACGTGCCAGAAGACACTTTATAAATGATGATGCATATTACACGGGATGAGCTAGGTGTATTTAAGCTTTTCGACATTTCGAATTTGATAAGACACGTCACCACATAGTATTTTATTACAAAAGAACCGAATACTGTGGTACAAATTCTCGCCTTTTGAAGTTTTCACTTCTAAGCACACACCGTTTTTTTTTTTTAATAGAGCTTTTAATTAGATTTTGAGCGCCTATAAGAGACATAAAACATGATATATCAACTTTCTACTCTGAGCAGTGGAAACCACAGATGGCTATCATATAGGGTTAATTTTTGACTCACGATTGACCAAGGTTATACAGGTTTGAGAATTTTTGACACTGCTGTCGATCTGTAGCCGATATAGTGACGAGTTCTAAGATTTTACCCAGAATTATTCCTTTTTAGTCTCATAATATCTTTGACATTTATTTGTACGAGGTTTTCTCAAATATTCAGTTCTCTACCTGGAGACACTATTTCAAGAGATATTACAAAACTTTAAATACAAAAGTTGTAAGGTGTTGGATGAATCGGCAGGATTTTTATCAAAACACATAAATGGGCGTCGCAAAGCTGTCAAAAAATATCAACTTGTTTTTTTAGATCGCCCTGTATACGGGTTGATTTATTGAGTTTATCGAATATACCAAATTTGATATATCCATCTTTAAAACTAATGGAGAAAAACTGTATAACATTAATGGTAAAGAAAATGGTGAAAAATAATATGTTCTAATCCATTAGTCGTATGACATATTTTTGTACTTTTTCTCTATCAATTTCAATGATATAGGTATCAAACCTGGTATATTCTGAATCAATAACAAACGAACTATCCCGAAAAATGAACAATTTATTTGTTTAGCCAAAAAAATTGTTGGCGGTTCTTGAAAAAACCTACAACTTTTGTATTTAAAGTTTTTAATATCTCTAAAAATAATCTATCTAGGTAGGAGTCTAAATATACGAAAAAAAACCTGTACAAACATTTTAAAAGCTTCTTTAAGCTTGTCAACATTCGAATCGATGTTTCAAGTCTCAGACGAACCGAAAAAACTTAATCCATTTTCAGTTCTAAACTGAACAGATTTGACTCATGAATGCGCATAAATGCTTTTTATACGACTGGCTTGAAAATGATTAAAAATACACTAATACCTACTCTTGGAAAATATGCAAATTTTTTTATCAAAAGAATAAACGGTAAAACAAGACGTAAAATAGTAAAGTTGCAGTTGTAAAAAAGTAGTGTGCAACACGATAATAAAAAACTTATAAGAAATGAATATGTTTAAAATGACCTCTAAATGTTTTTGTTTTAAATCACATCTTAAAATCTTGCTTGTCTAATCTATTTTTCCTTCTCTTCCTCTCGCTATGCGTTCAATATCCACCAAAACAGGATTTGTCATATTCCGATTTCAACAAATAATGCAACAGAATATTATGATTGTGGGTTACAGTTACTTTCTCAGATTGCCAGTTGCTTATGCTAATTAATTGTTATTACTTAATTACATTTAAGTTAGACTGGACACGTAAGTAAGACATTTATAATGAGCAAGCATTTATTTTATTATTAGATAAGTATATCAAAATCGAGACATGTAACAAGTACTTTGTAAGGTCGTTTTTAACCAAGGCTGTTTGCATATTTTAATTTTATTCCTCTAAACAAACATCCGCTGATCGTAATAGTTCAAACCTTCGTAACTAAATTGGTGGTAAAATTACGATTCTCCACATTTCAAATAAAGTAGATTTGATACTTAAAATTATTTAGTAACGCTAGGACAGCATACAATACAAATCCGATATATGCTCTAATTACCGATACTAATTCTTACATTTATTTACCTCTTTTTATTTTCAGATTCGGATATCTAAGCCTCAGTATGAAGGTTGTGCCAAGAAACGACTCGGACTGGATTTTCCGTGAACCAGCCGAATATATCTTTAACGACTTGGACCAATATTCCATCCAACCAGAGCGCTCATCCAGAAAGCAACGAAGAGTCTTCGACGGAGACTTCCACATGGAATTCTGCGACACATTAAAGCAGCTTGTGCAAGCCTACTTCAGGGACTTCAATTTCGAGCTGCTGGATCAGCCGTGGAGAGCTTTCACTTCAAGTTGGAGTGCAGAGACTTTAGCTAGAAATTTCGGAATAAATTCCTCCTTTGTGGATAAAGACCACTGTTATGTGTTAGTGAGGTTGTCACGGTTTCGTGAGAGTGTGAAACTGGGAAGAGCACCAGATAGTGACAACGTGATGAACCATGTAAAGGAAGAGATCGACGATATTAAATTGGGCGATGTGGCTAGTGTCCTAATGTTCATTAAGCGGTATGGATCGCATTATATCCACTCCTATGTGACTGGGAATTCTTTGTTTCAGGTAAGATTTCTGTTTGTTGGTCAATGTGTTCACTTGAGTTCTGACAAAAATTTATGAAAATGTGTTATAAATATCGTTAATTTAAAAATATTGAGTGAATGCTTTAGACTATTTTGTTTTGATTTTACGTAAATCGAATCGATTCGGGTAATAAAGTTTGCTTATAATAAATAATTCATCAACTCGTTTTCAAAATACATTTCAAAAATTTTAAATTAATATGCATTAAGACATAGTTAACCAGATGATCAGAAATTACAGTAAATGACACCATTTGATTTTTGCATGTCAAAGGAGAACTTTTAGGAGTTGTTTTAATTCAGTATAAGATGGGCTACTCTGAATACGATAAACTCGATGGGATTCAATTCAAAACTTCTCATGAGTTTCAAAGGTTTCCAGATAGGATAATACCAAATCGTATGGCAACAATAAATATTGTAAAAAAATTAAATGAAAGAAAAACATTTAAGCGAAAAGTAAGAACAGTGAAAAGGAAAATAAAGAAGGTTTAAATATTTTACCCCATTTTAAAAGTGTCTTTCTGTTTAAACGTTTGCCTTATTTGCTATTTTTCGACATCTTATCAAATAACCCCGATAGGTGGGTATTAAAATATACGGAAAAAGCCTGTAACAATATAAATAATTAAGCATCAATTATAACAAAACAAAATAAATTAATGAAATTATCCATTCAGTAAAACTAGCTGGTACCCTCGACTTCGTTCGCTCGTCATGAGTTAAGGTCACCACTTGCTTTGCCCTCTCAGATATACAAAAAAATATGTGCCTCACCTTTATAAGCACACAACTGAAGTGAAACTTCTGAAAGAATATTAGGAATCGAGTTTTTATTTTTTTAAGCTTTTTTTTCTCAACTTTTGCCTCCGGTTTCAACACTTTTTTTTGAATTAATTTTTCTATTTTTCAACTTTTTTTTTTTCGCGTTTCTCTAGCTTTTCTTTATTAATTTTTTTTTATGTCGTTTTATAATAATTTTATTAACTTTCCGAACAACATTTTTGTATGTTTTTTTTCACTTTTTTCCCAGTTTTTGTCCAGGATCCTCATTTTACCCCTACATGGCCTGAAAGCTAGCTATACTGGAACATGCTTAATTAAAGAGGCGTTTCACTTTGATAACCGTTTCAACTTTGATAAGCGTTTCATTTTTCTGGCTTTACCCTCGCTAAAGAAGCTTCACTTTTTGCATGGTATAGCAAAAAATAACACAAAATTGATATGTTTCCTGGTTTTCCAAAGTAACAAGTAGGTACTTTTGGAGATTCAAAATTAACCTGTATAACAAAATTCAGCATTAAAAAAGAAATTTTTTCAAAAGTTGTTTCAACTTCTTAGAATATAGATTTTGCAAAATTTTATATTTCTGTTTAACTCACGCCTTAAAAACAATAACTGTAGATCAAAATTTAACATTATAGTGCAAGAACTTCCAACCAATTTCGCGTGTTTCACGATTTTTTCAAAACAGCAAATACTTTTCGAGGTTTTTTTTATTTTTGTGGGGGAGGTTGTTTCAACCCCTTGGAATTTAGATTTAGAAAAAGTCAGGTAAATAATATCAAATACAATGAAAATTACCTAGTTTCACAAGGACTAAAACACGTATCAAATGTTTTATTGAAGTGCAAAATAAGTCAAACATTGATTACAAGCAAAAAAAAGTTACATCAAAAGACAAATAATATAAAACTGAAGATTTTACTCAAATAACTTAAAATCTCTATAAAACGTATATTGAAAAAATAATGTAATGCTTATCTTATTTTTAAGTTAACTTTGAATCGGTGCAACTGTTTGCGGGCTCTTGAAAAAGCAACTTAGAGGATATGATCGTTTGTGGCATCAGCTGATACATCTCGTCTAACTTATCTACTAATCTACTCCAATAGAATCCGATATAACAATCAGAAGTAAAGAATCTGAAAGTTGAGGGTTCGATTCTTTCGATGAACCGCATACAATTATGAATCGAATCGCTTTTGGCTATCCCTAACGTGTATCCAAGATTCTAACCCAAACTAACTCTACTCCCTACCATATCGTTTTACATGTAGTAGTACCGAAAAGGGATTTACCCATCTTCTTGGAAAGTCGCTCCAGTCCAACCTGTCCCAAAAAAAGGCGAGGAAACCACGCCCTCAAACTAGCGCCCAATTGCCTTGCTTCCATAACTTTCAAAGTGATGGAACGTGTAGTCAATCAGCAACTACTCAAGTACCTCGAGACCAACAGAGGCAGCAGAATAATTAGCGATAACCAATACGGTTTTCACAAAGAGAGATCGATAGAAGATATATTGGCCTATGTCACTCATATACGGAGTAGGGCAATTGAGAACTACGGAGTATCTCGAGCAATTGCGTTGGATATTTCGAAGGCATTCGACAGAGTTTGACATGACGCATTACTCAACAAACTTCTGTCCTTCGGACTGCCAGCTTCTATCCGCAGCTGTCTTACCAGTTTCCTTAAGAACCGATCTCTGCATCTCTGACACATTCACCATTAATGACCGAAACCAATAATCCTGTTTGTAATTTTACGGATGACAGTACCCTTGTCTCCCAATTTAGATTAGAAAAACCTTTACCAGCGACTGAGACTTATCACCGCAGACAGGAGCAGCTTACAACAATTAATCAAGATCTGGAGAAATTTCGAACTTGGGGCGACAGAAAATTGGTCCAGTTCAATGCAGCAAAAATCCAAGCAGTCACATTTACCAAGCAAGCCATACGGCGGCGGCGGGCCCAGACATTATGACAAGATCGACCATTACTCCATCCTCGTCAATTGGACTACTGGGAGTCTAGGTCAACAGCAATATGTCTTGCCATGACGTTGCAATGCATCTCGCCCGTGACACGGAGTTGACCCGGTATCTGGATAGTCGGGAACACCCCAAGGAACACCGCAGACATGTGACTGAGATTTTCCTGTTTTACAGATATTTTCACGGCAGATGTTCCCAGGATTTGGCCCGCCTCATACCGCCGCCAGCAACGCCTGTCAGACAGTCACGATAGACGGCAAGAGCACACCCGTTCGTCGTGCAACTGGAAACACCTAGAGCATCGATTTACAGGCTCCTTTGTCTGGCGCGCTGCATCACTGTGGAACTTACTCCCATCTATTTCCCCCTAATTACAACCTACAGCTATTTAAGAACCGTGTCAATCAACATCTTCGTACACACACCGCACGTCGAGTGCCATAGGATTTTTCCGCCATAAAAAATGTAATTAGTTTCTAAACAAAAAGCGTGTGCACTATGTGCGCATATCTGAAGTGAAACTTCTTAAACTTAAACGCCCTAGCCTTATACATATCGTAACGGATTTGGTTAAAAAGTAGTTTTTTTAAATAGACCACTCAATTAATAAAAAGGGAAAGCCTAAATGAAACAAAATATTTTTCATAAAAGTTTCGCTTATGTCTTGACAAAGTAATAGAGCAAATCCCATATTTTTGCTCCTAAACTAACAAAGATATCACAATAACAATATTCTCATATTTTTCGTTACGCCAGGCATTCCGCCAGCTCGTGTCGCGCCGTCGTGTGTCGCGACCTTCAAATTTTACTCCCGGCGCGCGTTAAGTAGTTTCACTTCAAAAATATAAAATTATTTGGATATTAACAAAGGACATCACACACCCTTAAGGAGCGTCCGGGGACCAATGGATTTTCCTGAAATTTTGGTATGTTATTTTACTTATAAATGTACGATGTAGATATTTTTACCATTGCGCCAAACTTTTCAGTATACAGGTTACTCCAAAATATTAGATGTAGACTGTGTTTGCCAAGCCAATTTATATACATATATTTCGTTTCGCAGGTGATAAGTTGCTAAGAGTTGTAAATAATTCATGTTTGAATAGTTGTACATAATATTTAATTATGCAGGGTGTCCTAAGAAAAATATTCCCCCTTTCTCGATATTTGTGACAATTGTATTGGTTTTTATTATGCGTTTCCTCTCTTAAATGTTATAATAGCAAAAGCGTTTTGCAATTCTTATTAAAGACCATGAAAAATCATTTTCGTCAGTTATTTTTAAAGACAGGCTTATCAGGCCTCGTATAATCAAAGTCTGTGACAAACGAGCTATTCGATAAATCAACCATATACAGAGCGATCCATTTATAGAATCAAATTTTAACAGCAATTTGTTTGTTTCAAAGTTTTTAAATACCTGTTAAAATATACGCTATAGGAAGGTGGCAAATTATATGGGAAATCCCTCTAGTCCTTTTTGCGTCAGAATCTCCACGATATAGATATTCTCGAATAAATAAATGAATAATAAGTTGCCTTGTAAGTTATTAGGTACTTAAAGGAAACAAACATTTTAATACAAAAATAATAGATAAATAACATATTATTTTATTCAGAATCCCCCTACATATAAACACAATTTGTATTAGTTCATGTATTTTATTTCGATAATCTACCAGTGGCGTAGCAAGAGTTAGTCCTTCTTGAGGAGGGGAGGGGAAGATTTTCCGCAGATGAACATCGCCCCCGCGGGTTGCATTCGCGTCTAGGAACTCCAAATCACGTATGCGTACGTGCTAATTCATATATTTTTCACAGTTGTTTTTTTCTTGATCTTGGGCATTAAAGAAGAAGGAAGAATCTATGATAAAAGCCAATAAAATTGCCACATATAATAAAAAATGGAGAGTATTTTTCTCATCAGATCCAATCGGCAGTAAGTACTATCCTGTTATTTTACTTATAAAACCAGATAATTATTTCCACTGTATACTGACAAGTTTGACGCAATTGCTTACATTTTTAAGTTAAATAACATACTAAAATTTCCGGAAATTCCTTAGGTCCCCGAAACCCATAGGTATGTGATGTTCTTTATTTAAGTTGTCTAGTAGTCAGCGGGACTGCCAATATTTCATTTATTGGTTATTGTTTTTCATTCAGCTAGTTATGGCAATATAATAATATTTCCACGTTTTTGTTGCATATTTAATGTAGTAAATGTAGTTTAAAAGCAAAACATTAGGCTTTCCGGGAATTTTATTTACGCTGTGTCTAGACTCCCGGTACCGGTATCCGAATAAATCCCGGTAAAATGATGACGTATATATAATGACGTAAAAATCTACCGGTATTTATATCAAGCTATGCTAGCCTCCCGGTACCGATGTCCGCATAAATCCCGGTATGTATTGATGACGTAATATTCTGCCGGTGTTTCTATTAATCCCGTTAGATTTTATTAAATAATTAGCATTTAAAGATCCTTTACAGGCGTAGCCGACTATATCAAAATCGGCCTCTCCTATTGGTCGATCCGCATGACCCTCCGCTCGCTTCGCTCGCTACGGGGGTTCAAGAAAAGGAAACTAACCAGGTGCTAACCCAATCTAACCCAAGACATACCCAAAATCAAGAAAAACAAACTGTTTAGAAACATAATCTTAAAAAAAAAGCAATGCAGTTCGAACCCCATTGCTCACCCCACAGGTGAGACCCAACTATCTAAACCTCTACACCACGAGAGCTCTTGCGACTAATTGATTGCATCACGAAGACATATTGTAATACGAGAACAAAATCTACCGGGATTATTGTAAATACCGGTAGACCATTACGTCATCATACCACCATTATATTTTACCGGGATTTATTCGGATACCGGTACCGGGAGTCTAGACACAACGTTTTATTTATTATATATTGGCTTATCGATCACCGAGTATTAAGGTAAATAGGCGAGTTCATTATAGGTAGGTTTACCATAATTATGAAATTTCATAGCGGTACAGTTATTGGCGCACCAAAGATTCGCATGCCAGGATTGACCAACTCTAGTGAAATGTTATATTATACTGGCATTTAATTATTAGTCTTGGTAAAAAAACTATGAAATATAAAATTCGTAGAACACACGCCTCAGGAGGAAAAGGGTACTAACCCCCTGGATGCTGCAATATGTTTCTCCCCCCAAAGAAAAAAACGAAACGAAACAGTTTTATGGAAGTTTAATTTCAACAATTTTTTATTTACAAAAGTTAAATATAAATTCTATATAATGTCGTTATGACAAATAACAACAAAATCAAATTTCTCAATACGAGAACAATGCTTCAAATGTATTGAAAATATATGATTGCGCGAGTCAATCTTTGGTTCAATTCCTGGTTTGTTAGGTATTTTTTGTTCTCTGTTTTTCTTTTTGCAAATTGTTATTGCTTAGTAATTACAGGTGACATTGAATACAAAACAAATAGGTAAAATTCAAAACATGAAAATTCGATCATCATTTAGTTAGCGTTCGAATTTAACTAATTTAATTAAATTATTCAAGAGCAGTTAAATTTCCGATATATACCTCGAGTTTAGGTAAAAAACTGCAGAACTAGAACTACTTATATTGTCAATAACTGAGTGGCATTGCCCCATTTAAAAAAAAATGGATTGCATTGATTTGCCGGAAAAGGTGCCAAATGTTTTTCTTTAATCGTCCCTTGGATTTTGTTTGGGTTAGTTTGGGTTATGCGACGGTACGAGTTACCGGTAGGTAGGGACAATAATTTTATTATATAGTCAATCGAGGTCACTAGTCGAAGGTTTTTGATCTTCTACGTTTAAGTATACGGGTGAACAACGTAATTTTTATTTAAAACATACTTTTTTTGAATCCGGTTATTAAAAATGTATTAGGTATACTTATGTTTTATCATCCAGACCAGGCTTAAATCAACGAGTAAATTCCAAGGTTTCACTTCGGTATTTCTTATAATAGGCATGCCGCCCCCCCTTGTTTAGGTCATTATCTAAAATCATAAATCTGGTTAGAGGAATGACGTATTCTTAATTTAGCGTCGTAAATACATAATAACTACTTCCTGGTCCTGGTAAATAGCTTGTGGCAAATCCCATTGTCTTTTTATAAACTCAAAGTCCATTATATATTTTAGTAAATACATACATAATAGTAATTATTGTCAAAATTATTATATCAAGGACAAACACTTTTTGATACAAATGGCTTTTCTAACAGTTTTGACGGCAATAATCACAAAGAACACATCGAGGGAAACTTCCTGGAATAGAAAAAAACCACGTATTCTAAAGCTTGGCTACATGTAAATTTATCCGTTTACACTACTATTTCAAGGGTTGCCTTACTGGCCCAAGGCTTGTATACAGTACATCTCAAATTTGTATCTCACCCTTGAAATCTCAAAGTTATAAAAGACGACATGTGTGAAATGGTGGCCAGGTCAAATAATATGGTGTGAAGGCATCTAAGTTATATCTTTTAGTTTAACTAATTTAAAAAAAAACTGAAATTTTGGAAAATTTATTTTTCATTTTCCCTGCCTATATTTGAAGAGCTAACTTTAAATATTACATTTGGTACTATCGGAGTTTGAATCTGACCTTTCGGCTTTGAACTCCTATTTTCAACTTCATTTTTTAAGTTCGATCCTTGGAATTATTTTTTTTTCATGTTATTTCCCTAAATATGATGACGTAAACACACTAAAAGAACAGAAATGTCTTCGAACGACAAATCGGATAACTGTTTTTTCTGACACATTAATTGAAAAATTTTAACACTATTAATTTATTTATAAGTGCAACAGGTTTTGTTTGAGTGATCGAAAGATCTAAAAAAAAATTTAAAAATATGTGCCTTACTTTTATATGCACACAACCGAATTAGAAATTGAGTTTTAATTTTTTTTTAGCTTTTTTATTATTTTTTTTTATTATTTCGTTTTATAATACTTTTATAAATGTTTTCTTATTTTTTTTGAAAATGTTTGTGTACCCGGAGTATAATTCCCCCCCTCCCCCCCGACCCCCAATGATGACCCCATGACACTGGTAATTTTTTTTGCTTTTTTATTTTTTTTCATTTCGTTTTATAATACTTGTATTAACTTTCCGAGCCATTTTATACGTTTTTTTTTTATTTTTTCGAAAATTTTTGGGTATCCGGGGGTGGAGGTATAATTCCCACCCCACTGATGACCCCGTGAAGCTCGACACTTTTTTTTCATTTTTTTGCTTGTTTTTCAACTCTTTTTTCATTTTTGACATCCTCGACTTCGTAGCTCAACTCCTTCGCCTTCTCTAAATTGTTTTTATTTTTTTTCCAATTTCGTTTTATAATACTTTTATTAACTTTCCGAACAGTTTTTAGGTTTTTTCAATTTTTTTCGAAATTTTTTGGGTATTCGAGGGGATGGGGGGTATAATTTCCCCCTCCATCGCTTGTCAGATTTTCGATCCGAGGGTCCGTTGCAGAGATATCGGCAAAAAAACATTTTTTTAACCGAAAATCCCCTCTTAAAATAGAGCCCCGATCCCCCCATAAGGTCAAAGGCGCACCTACCATAAAAATGTCGACCCGAGTGACTATCTCTTTCTTTCATTCAATAAATGTAAACGCATAATGATTGACGAATAGAATACAATATTCCCATGTATATATGGATTCTTCAAATATTTCACTTCATGCATTGCCCTCCGATCGCTCCGGGAGCAAAACCAACAAGAACAAATTGAAACTAACCCAAATTAACCAACAAAACGAATTATTGTATTCAACAGATTTTTCCCATTAATTTGGTAGTTTCTGTTCGTGTTGCTCTGGGAGCAAGCGGAGGGCAATGCATGAGATGCAGCGCGCTTGTTGGATTAGATATTCGGCATTAATTATAAAGAGCTAATAACCAAGTTAAAGGGCGCTAAGGGAAATAATATTTCGTAAAATTCGTCTGGATGCAATACCGGGACGCGTATTTAGGTAGCCTCCGCGTTACAGAACCCCAATTAAATAGCGCCGCCTGATTGGCTAGATAAGCACGTGTGTTACACTAGCCCCGCCCGTCAATGTTGTTTACGTGTTTTCCCTTCACGCATTTGTATTCATGCAAGTCCCTCCGCTCGCTGCGGGGCGCAACCAACAAGCACTAACCAAAACTAACCCAAGGCAAAACACTATAATATTCTTTGCCCAAGGGTTGCCAAAAAAACTAACTAATCAAAAAAATAAATAAATATAAAAAACTTGCAAAAGCCGGGCGTCGAACCCATTGTTCCACATTCTAAACACGCGAGCCTTACCTCTTGAGCCAGGCTTTTACATTCCCGGGTTTCTCGAAAAATCTCATACAAATGTAAACAACGTTGACGGGCGGGATTGGAGTTAGCCAATCATGCGGCGTTATTTAACTAGAATTCTGTAACGCGAAGGCTTCCTAAATATCCCACCTGGACACATTACACATCCTCTTAAATTTTCCTTGAGCAGCGTGATAATCAGTCGTCTTCCCTTAGATTCGGTTCGGTACATAATAAATACAAACCCAAACTAGAACCTTGGAAGCTTTTTCAGTTTAAATGTGGTGTTATATTTTCGAGAATTTTCGGAATTTTTGAAAATAAATTACGCTACAACTCAGCACAACTGACGCCGGATGCATTGCTATAGTTTGTCGTGAAATTAGAAATATTGTCACAACTAGTTATCCATGCGCAAGGCCTTGGGTGGCGTGCAGGATATATAGCTCAGATTTAAGGATCGATCTACCTCAGGTGAGAAGAGATAAAAAAGAAAGCACTTCGGTAAATCAATAACAACGTCTATTGGTCAGAGACTTAAGTTTGCACTATACCCGATTACTAACACACGCATGTCTTTCGATTGAGGTGTGGGTTGAGTTATTTATAGGTCTTAGTCCCTGTTTTATAATAAAGTTCTTTAAGAGCGGTGTTGTATTTAACTTATGTTTAGGTTTAGTTATTTCATGAGATAATGATTTAAGGTTCTTGGTTTATCTTGATTTCACTCAGCACTTTAAGGTACTATAACTTTTTAACTTTAAAAATCACTTGACTTAGAATTTTGACAGATCTGTCGTAGATTCGACTTTCGACTTTTTAGGCAGGTACCACTCAAGAAATACGTTCCTGTGAACTGCCCTTCCCGAGTTGCGTCTGACAATTAGGATATGGTTAGAGCAGCTGCCACGTCCCTATCGACTGCAGTAGCTGAGCGGAATAGATGAGAGACAAAAGTCTGCCTAACTGATGGTCCGCTCGACTATTTATACCATCAAATCTGCTGACCATTGTAACTTTAAGGTGCATAATTGCCTGCGCCGCGCCGTCCGCTCGCGAGGTTTATAATTTATGTTGAATATTTACATAATATTTTCCAAGTTCAAGTTCAAACTTGGGACAGAGGGTGAAAATTAACTGGTAGCTTAAATGTTTCTAGCAGTTTGCAATATTTTTTAAATTATTATTAACTTTTGCAAATAAACAAAAAAAAATAGCGGCACAAGTCAACACAACAAGAAATGTTTAACCAGAAAATATGGTGGGGCTAACTAACTTTGAGACACAACGAGCACAAACCTAGCATAAGTCAGCACAATCACAAACAAGCTAACTTTTTGGACATCACCCATCGTATCTTCCTTTATTTATAAACCTTTTTGTCAGTGTTGCGTGAATACTTCATTATATTTTACTTCCCAAAACACTAGTTTCATACCAAACTAAACTTACCTTGACTTCCAGCTAATCTTAAACGTCAGTTGCAGTTATATCTAAGTTGCAGTTTCTGCTCGACGATATATCATAACTCATTCCTTAAAAAAAATAATCCTTTCAGTTTAAAAGATTGAGTTACATTAAATTATCCAGCAGTAATCACAGCTGACGTAGTCCTGAATTCGTATTTGTAATGTAATCATTTAACGCCGCCCCATCGCTAAATCCTACTATTTTTCCATAAAATTTGAATTTGCATCAGAGTTTCGCAAATTTCCAACTTTCTATCAATTATTCTTAGTCAATTCTTATATTAATTAAATTTGTTTCATTTTTTAGGTCTAAAGTAGACCTATGAAATCTTGCAAACTTTAATATAATAGAGAGATAGGGGGCAAAGTGATGCACCGTTTAGCCTTGGTCAACATATTAAAATGTAGATATAATATCCATTTGTCCGGGAAATAACTATTCGTAATCGTAAAAACAAATTTTTCAATATTGTTAGAATGAATCAAAAATTAAAAGTAATTCTTATGCTTTTTTTGGATCTATTTCATCGCTTAATTTTATTTATCCAATCACGACCTATTTTGTTTTTCTAGATACCGACAGTGTGAAACAAACTTGTTGCACCCTATATATCTGGTTGTTATGGAGGGATCATCACTATTTTAGAAAAACCTTTGTCAGCAGTACGTGCATATCATCCAAAAATACAATAAAGAATTAAAATTTGTAACAATTTCAAGGTTTTTGCAACTTTCCTTGAAAAAATACGCGCCCAGATTAGTAAAGAAATATATGGGTGGTGGGTGATTGTTGATATAAGGTTTACTGTTTACAGAACTATTAAAGTTTTTTACCTACACAAGTTCGAAGGCCATGTCCATTTCTTGACCCATAGTGCTCAACATTTCTTGGAGGTGTGGTGCGTTTTGAAAGGGAAGTAATACATCCGGCAAAAGATAGTTAACAGTTTGTAACCTTCTAAGAAATATCATGGTAACGCAGCAACAATAGACAGAGATTATCATACAATAGAATTTTATTTTACGACATTGTTCGCCATTCTCAATTACTTGTACAGGTACAACTAGACGATAATGGCAACAAATTCAATATAGACCACAACTATATCAATAACACGGGCAGATTTTGTCTAAAGGGGGAGATGGGGCAGTATATTTGAATTTCCGATCGTAACCTGCTGATTGTGGAAGAAGATACAGATATGGTAGTCAATATGAATATGTATTAAAGTTAGAAACACTACACTGGGAGCCACCCAATTTTTTTCGTTGGGGATATAAATGACTGATCAGGCTACATTTTTGAACAAATATGTATCGTGCTTGACAACAAAGAGACATATTTTTATTGTAATTAAATTTGAGTCAAGGTATAATTATTATACAATCCTATGAAGAAGCGGCAAAGATTGTATACACTTAAAACAATACATAGGTATTAGTTAGAATTTATTTCATATTTTCACTACACTAAGACACACTCGGATATCTGATATGGCTTTAAATGTTTTGCAGCCGAACGTGCAAAAATGTACAATGATTATGTTGCTGAATGCTTTAAAAGGAAATGTTGAAATAATTAACTCCGTGATTATTGCCATTTCTATCATTCCATGTAAACTTGTTTTACTCAATCACTAGGTATAGATAATTCAAAATTGTATTCTATTTTTATAGAATCATTTGGAATAATACTCTGCAACTGTGTTGATAAAAAAATAAATGATTCCCCATTTTCAGTATACCTGCCTTAAACAAGACATGATAAACGGAAGCCATAACTTATAAAATTATTAACTTCCTTAACATGAACGTATTTATATTACGCTATAGTATTACGAACAATGAACTGCCATTTAAGGCGAAAGAAAGTAAAAACCAGCAAAGCTATATTAGACGAGAACCAATAATTGATTTAGTGACATGATTTGAATATTGATAGGCAACACGTTATAGTCAGCATTTATTATAAAAAGTACAAACAATAATTTATTATAAACTAGGTATATATCGAAAGGCAGATTTAATTCAAAAAGCTTGAGATTTTGAATGCATTCACCATAGCAAAATTAAATTTTAACAAATAATCATATAAGATATATTTAGATAAATAGCAGTTCGTATCATCGGCGGCACAGGGTTGATCATGTTTGCCTGCATCACTCATCACTTGCACCATGCGCGATGTTTCTTCCAATCAGAAGACTAATCTCGTTACCATGTCCAAACAAGCGTCTCTTCAGATATCTATTTCTCAAGGCAGATCACATGCACTCGCACATATTTAACTAACAATATCCCATAATTGTATTTCTTAAAATCTACTGACACTGACCGCATACCGCAACACATGCATATTTCCTCGAACTAATGTATGATTTTCTTGCAGGTGTTCGTCTTCAACAAAACGCGTTATCAACAGATAAAGGACAGACTCAAGAACCAAGGAATCTCCCATATAAACGAAACAGAACTGACCCAGTATTTCAGCCCATGGCACGCTGAACACATGGGACTTATCAAGGTGGCCAGTGGAAACAAAACAGTTGAAAGTTGGGCCTCAGCGAAACTACGTCATAATTACTATATTTTTACATATCCTACATTATTAAGGTCTAAAGGGGACTCAAGGTAAGAACTAATAACAGTAGGTAAATGACCGCAGAAAAATCGTGTATAT
>MU182123.1:408313-429373 GCA_016904865.1 Pissodes strobi
GTGCAATTGCCTGAATAAAATCAACGTTTCTTACACAACACATAAATATACAAACTTAGGTTGATTGCGGTTCCCTCCAAGAAATTCGCACAATATCTTCTATAAGACCTTTAAAAGCAGCAGGTTGAATTGAGATATTACCATCCTCTTCAAAATCTCTTTCCATTGTGAAGACTCACTGGTATTACTAAAGAGCGACTCTGATGTAGTAGACTCTATATCTCCCTGTGTTTTTTGGCTTTTTTGGTTCCTTTTATTTTTCGCTTTTTTTGTTTTTCCCTCTTTTTTCCTTTGGCTCTTGCAATTACTCCTTTTTGCTGTTAATCTAGCTCTTTTTCTTTAATCTTGATTTCTCTTGGCTTGTTGTTCTTTCATCTGCTTATTTTTTATTTTGTTTTTATTTAAAATACCTCAAGGCTCATGAAGACGGCTGAGGACATTTTTTCCCTCTGAGCTTTTTCATGAGATGCAAGTTTTGGCCCGGGCCAAAAAAGTACTCGCTTAAATGACGATTGAATAGTGGGATCAAAAATATTCGTAGAACAGATTCTTGATTAACCAGAGTCGGTTACTGTTTTGAAGGAGTCACACGAGTTATTGTTACTCCTACTCTAGATGATGCTGGGTTTTCCAAAGCCGGCTTGATCTACAACATTTTCTGATGTATCTGTAACTAAAACTAAAAACAAAAAAAATTGGAGTTTAGAAATGCAATTATCGGCAACAAAACACTTATATCAAACGTTTTTATCAATTTCTTCCAAAATTGATTGTGATGAATTCGCGTGAATTCAAGATGGTCCCAGTTGTGGGGAATAGTCCTGAATTCCAGATGGTCCGGGCTGTGGTGGATATTCCTGAGTTCCAGATGGTCTCGGTTGTGGTGAATTTGCCTGAATTTCAGATGGTCTTGGCTGATTTTGTTGGTGTTTTTCTTCTAAATTATCTACATTGACTGCCATATTAATGATATTATCTTCTTGATCTGAGTTCAGATCGACTATCTGAATTTCTCGATGCAAAGTGTAAAAAAACAAAGGAAATGTAACCAAGTATTTACAAACAACATCTAATAAAACTTTACCAGTTCTGTAACTTGAGTGCTGTTTTTTTTTCAGATATAGTAAAGAGATGTATCATCTTTTGGTCCATTCCAATTCCCATAGCATCAAGATTCCAGGAAAGTAATCCACATTTCCGAAAGCCATTTGATATAATTAAAAGTTAAATTTTGGTGTTTCGAAGAAGTCCAGAATAGTTCTTCTCTCATATGAGATACTCTCCAGTTTTAATCCTGATATTTACATTCGGATTTCATACTGTGAAAGACCAAAACGTCCATTGGTTGTATCAAATTAGTTGCGTTGGGGTATAATGCTATCAGCTCAATTCCCTATTCATAAAATATTTAGTTCTTGGGTCATCCACCGTTTTGCCGATCTACCCACTGCCCACACTTTTGGCACAGATTCTGCAATTTGGATTGAATTCTTTTGTACCGATAAATCATCATTGGAGGCTCGATTTGACCAGCATCATTAGCTAACATTAATACTGTCATATTTTCCTTTTTATCATTTTCTCCTGCAAGGTAAACGGATTTGCTGCCTTTTTCTGCCAATATTTTTCCTCCTTTGGGGATTTGATAAAATGCGGTTTCGTCCGCATTAAAGGCGCTTGTAGGGTCACTCATTACATCTACAATTCCCTTTTCTTCTATGTAGATCCGTACTTCATTAAATGACCGTGATACATTTTATTTGCCAACATTTGTTCTAGATCGAGTTAACGTCTGATAAATGCGATCTGCAAGAAATAATGTATACCATTTTTGTCCTGGAACTTTCTCCAACTTTAACTCTTGTGCCAACTGCCAACTTTGCGACAGTTATCATAAAAGTATTTTTAGTTACTGGAAACTCCGCCTTCGGCATGTTAAGACCCATTCTACTAAAATTGCTTCTTGTTCAGGTGGAAAAATACTTTTCGGACCCATTCTTTTTCCTACTAGTAATTTTCCGCTCACTTTGCACATTAACGTAGTTCGGGGTATATTATATTTTTAGTGGTTGCTTTAACAGACTTTCCTGTTTTAACCTTATTTATGGCATCAAACATTTCCTGTAGAGGGTATTTCAATTTTTTTTGTATCTTGGTGCGGCATCTAAAAAGAACAAACATTACCAAAAATACAAACTAATACTTGACACACAAAGAATCTAATACATGACACCCTATGTGTATCTATGGTACCCAGTGTCAGCTTTTGGTTTGAACATGTTAGCTAAGCCAAAGGCTGACTGACATTGATGCTAACAAGTTCCTATACTATAATTTATGCAATTGAATAACAGAAACTATTAACCTACATTAAACTACCATATTAAATGAATTTCATTAAAACAAACATAAAAAATATGTATATTTTCGCACTTACCTTCTTACTAACTTGGTTAAAAACTAACAGGAAATCACGTGTGTTTAACACTACACTGAAAAAAGAACTCAGGTTTACACTGTTCCATAATCAAGAGGAGAGAGGAAACTGAAACTGAATATCCTAAACTCTAGACTATTCAATCAGAGACAATGGAGAGACGCGCAACTCAATGTTAATAAATCATTCAAAGGAGAGAAAGCTGTCTTGCCTTCTTTGTCTGTCTTCAGGGCAGGTGAACGCAGATGACGCAAGGGGCGGGCGCTGTCATTTGCCCGCTAAATTCAAATTAAGCATTTTTCTTCTTTTTTTGTTTATGTCTTCAAAATTTGGAGGTTCTGTAAATATTACTAGAAATGCCGCAAGCTCAGTTTTTTGGGCAAGGCCGATACCGAGTACCATGCTTAGCATAAAAACCGGGTACGGGGTTCCGGTCCAGAGACCGTAAGTGAAAATTGATGTGACTTATGGACCTTCAATAATCGATATTAAAATAATTATTGACCTAGCAAAGCGTCTTTACGATAATGCGAGCGGCAAATGCTGTCAGTTTTTATTTTAGGTTGCGATTTTCAGGGCATTTTGCCATTAGGACAATGGCAATGTGTGCATCGTAAAAAAAACTATAATTTTCAAATTAAAAAAAATTGATTTTTATTTAACGCATGTCCTAGAAATAATAATTAAGTTTCTCTTTCATGGTGATTGCAACTGGCTGGAAAGCACGGTCTTGAATACCGAAAATATACTTGTTCTGTAACTTTATAACATGTTTCAAGTAGGGTAGGAAAACTTCGCACTTGGTGATGGAAATAAATCCAAAGTAGTGCTATGGTACATTTTCAAAGCAAAAATATAACAAGGGATAAGAAAGAGTTTGCTACTCATTTTTTTACAATCTTTGACAGGCTTATGTTAAGTTTTTAGTTTGGCGGAAGAATTTATGTTTTATTTTTATATTAACAGGTTCCTTGACTAAATTTTTCCATTTGTGTTTAAACTCTATAAGACTCAGCGCCGAATAATAAATATCTAGATATTACTGTTAACCCATGTAGCTTTTGAGATTAGAGTGGGTACAAGAAACTTGAGACATACTATATACATTTTGATTTAATTTTGTGTAATTGATATATAACGGCATGTACTTTGCAGGTTGCTTACAAAACTGAACAATCTACTGAAAAACGAAGCCCTTCTAGGAATGGATATGAGGTCCCTAGGTGTTGCGATTGAGGACCCTGCCAAGAAAAAATGGTTTGAAGAAGTGCTGGACAACTACTTAAAACTTTGGGAAAGTAATTTATAGTATCTGTTTTTTGGAGCATAAATTGTGGGCTATTTCGAAGGTTAATAGAATCGATTACATATTATATTCATTCAGTAATATTTTATTGGGGCAAAACTTAACTTCCGGTGTTGGTAATACCACCGAGCGTAAATGAACCATGAAATAAGATAAAATGGAGGATGATATTAATTGGTGTTTTAACTTTAAAAAGAAGATATTTCAGATTCGTATTTAAAATTTCAACTTCGCAGTAAATTGCAATTTCAGTGCTATACCCAAGATGTGTTATTTATTAACCTGATGTTATTTTGTCATTAGTGATTTAAATATTAAAACAAGCATATTCAACCAGACCAGAAAGTATCTGCCCCTTAACCGACTCTATTAATCGCATGAATAGCAAAAGTTTTTTTTATATATTAAATTTATGCTCCAAAACCAACAAATCTTTTGCGCCTCAAATAAATAAAAACATTTTTAATTATATAATACTAATATCTAATATAGGAAGCGCTTTATCGAGCGTGTTCCTGTTAATAATGTGATAAAAATGTTGTGATATATTTATACTCCTACGTAGGTTAATATGTTGAGTATTTCGTACTGCCCAAGAAGTGTACATATTTTCTACATAATTTTAGAAATACTTATACCTAGCTTTTAACACGAAAATGTTTCTATTATATTTTTGTCAGGTATATTTAAAATATAATATTTGAAAGAGGTTCTGCTTTTAATTTAACTACTGGAGTTTTCGATACAGGTTCATTATCATGGGCGGTTCAATCATTTAATATTAGCAATATCGCAACTGGCATAATATAAACAATAAAATTAGGTATATTTTCTAATGAACCTCGCCCCCCGGTCTTTAACTAGAATCGCATTTGTTCAATATGCCGGCCGGGAAGGGAAATTTCCAACATAGCGAATTAAAATCTAGGGTAATTCGTGGATAGATGGCCCACGTTATGAAATATGTTAAATAATTATAACTGCCGCTCATTTTTTAAACAAATCCTGATTGAATTAGGAACGAGTACTAAATAACTAAAGTTCACGAAAAAATAACTTACAATTCATAAAAAAAATAAAAATCATTAACAAAAGTCATATCCCCCACAACGCCGACGTGAGATTCAATTCCGTCGAACTGAGAAAAAAGATATTTCGGACAAAATATCAGTTTGTTTTGCATATAGCAATACCACAACGTGGCAAGTCTTAATTTTCTTTTTGGTGGCTCCTGATTTTTTAAAATCTACTTTTACTTTACTAAGATCGACAGGAGATATATTGGTCTATATCACTCCATATATGGAGTAGGGCAATTGAATACTACGGAGAATCTCGAGCGATTGCGTTGGACATATCAAAGGCATTCGACAGAGTTTGCCGGGTTCCTCATCAAACTGCCGTCCTTCGCGTCTCTCTGCGGAAATCTTATCCGTTTCTTTACGAACCGATCTCTGCACATTGCAGACACATTCACCATCAATGCGGGAGTGCCTCAGGGTTCGATCTTGGTCGATTTTCTAAACAAACAGAGACTGCACATGGGCAGTATAAATAACCATAGGAGCTAGTTCTAAAGTGAATTTGAAAATAAAACAAAAACCTTTAGCACTATATGAGTATTTCAATATGTTATTTTACTTGAAAACAACTTAACGCTCATAAATAAATATAACAATTTAAAGTATTTAATTCTGTCGATGCTAGACTATAGACGATTTTTGTCGGTGCTATAGGTTATCGAATTCACACAATATCAGAATAACAAAGACCTGTAATTATAATCCTAACAAAATATACGGTTATAAATACAACCTTGCATTAACTTACAAATTTTTGGGTTTTCTCTCCACTATCGTTTTGACTTGGTTATATAGAGCCTCTGGCTCCAGGATGTATACAGCACAAGTGCTAGTTTAGTGACCCTAAAGAAATACCTAGATAACTTGAAAACAAACCTTCAACGTTTCAAGGATCAAATCTGTCCCCGTCGTCAAGAATGCAAAAAAATCTAAAAATTAGAATGGTTATCTAGGTATTTCGTTAGGGTCATTAAACTAGCACTTGTGCTGTTTACACCCTGGAGCCTGAGCCGAAGAGGCTCTATATATAACCAAGTTAAAACGATAGTGGAGAGAAAACCCAAAAATTTTTAAGTTAAAACAAGAATCCTCCACAACAATATAGAACATATCTACAACCTTGCAGCTAAACACAGTTAAATGTTTGTTACAGTTCCTACGGAACCACTCAGTGTTAAGCTTGATTATCTGAGGTAACGCTGAGATAAAATACAGTAATAATAAAAGTATAAATATTACCTTAATGTCCACAATAAGCTACTGTGTACAATATATTCACCAATTGAGGAGCAACGTTCAATCGTTGGGCAGTTTATCTTCAAAAACAGGGGGAGTCACTCACTTAAAAACGCTTACTAAGTCTCTCCTTAGCTTCTACATACAATGTACTTCAACTTCTTGTAAATAAGAATGACTCAAAGTCGGAGTGAATTGAAAATATGCAGTAATATGCATAAATAACTTCTGTTGATAGCGCAATGGCGTCGAGAGTTTATTTTACTTTACAGAAGAATTTGCACAGGCAAACATCACACACACTGTACGAGTGTGTAATAGAAAACTTCAATTTCAGGGATGAAGTTGTGGAAATGCGATTTTAATACACGCCACAAAATGGATTCTAAAACACGCAGAGGCTAAACTTCGAGATGTGGAAACTTTATATTATAATAAAGCAAGAGGATATGGGCCGAGTGCCAAAAACGCCGCTTATTTTTCGGCTTTTAAGAGACTGACTGTAAACGAGTGAGTTTACTTACATGGCCTAGTGCCACAGGGAATGCTTTCTATAACGTCTTACTTGTGAGAGAATCAGGGAACAACTTCCATGGCCGAGTGCCACTATAGCGACTTACTTGGTTGAAGGTCGGAGACGAAGTGTTTAGTGTTTTCTAGAACGTGAAGAAGCGTTGTCTTTCTCCCTCGGAGCGTGAACTTACCGTTACTACCGACATCACTTCCATAAAGGGTAAATAACGTAAATATAGAGAAGTTGTACCAAAACTTAACATCACCGGTTGTCTAAATTAACATTATGAATTTTAACACAAATCTGATCGAAATCTGCTGATTAGTTTTTATAAAATTCGATTGTTATAGATCGCAATTTTAGGGACCCGAAAAATTATAGATAAGAATTTTAGGTTGGGTTAGTTGGCTATCCTGTAGGAAGACACTGTGATTGGTCGGATGCGTTTCTGCTTGTAACTGGCCCTAGCTTGTGTTGCGAAATAGGTGGATTGTATTGTTCGGACCCGTTCTGCTGCATCTGAGGTGCCGCACCTAGGCACGCCCTAAAGCTGCTGGATTCCATTCAGAGAGAGCTGTGCGTCTCGTCGGCGACCCGGGATCCGGAACACTGCAGACATGTAGCCGAGATCTCCTTGTTTTACAGATATTTTTACGGCAGACGTTCCCAGAATTTAGCCAGCATCATCCCGCCCCAAGAACGCCTGTCAGAGTCACGACAGACCTCAAGAGCTCACCCGTTCGTCGTACAACTAGGAACACCTAGAACGTCGCTTTACAAGGACTCCGTCTGGCGCACTGCATCACTGTGGAACTCACTCCCAGCACATATCTTTCCCCTAATTACAACCTAGAACTATTCAAGAACCGTATCAATCAACATCTTCGCACACACGACGTTCGTCGAGTGTCATAGGATCTCCCTTTAGTGTGTGCCACTGCCATAAAATGTAACAGGTGTGATTTTAGCGAGCATTTTTCCACTGATTTCTGCAGATGGTATTTTTTTGTACACTTTCACTTATAGTTTGCTAACTCCAGGAAGGTTGTTGATTATCATCAGCAATAACTTTGGAAACTAACCAAGTCTGCATCAGCTACGTTGTTGTTTCCAGACAAAAAGACCTGGGATAGCAGAAAGGTTGAATAACACAATTCCCATAGCTTTAAACGCGGAAGTGTCATAATTGAGAGCGACAGAGTTGTTCGATCCTTCTGCAAATAACTTTTCAAACTTGTAATCTAGTCTTTACGTCCTCGGTTATTTTTGATGTATAAATTGCGAGCTGAGTAGCAGTTTAATTTTAATAACCTGAAAAACATATATCTAGTGGTGCAAAAATTTTGCCATATGAGTTGACAGGCAAAATCATATGATGTATTCAACCCAGTATTCTAGCATTTCAACGATACTACAGTGTGCAGCATAACCATCGATCAGTAACAAAACTCTCCCTGTCGGTTTCCTGGGAACAAACTGATCGTTGCGCCATTCAAAAAGAATCGCAATCCCGGGGCATCCCATCCTTAAACTGTTGGTTTTTATTTTCGCCTAACATTGCACAGGCGAGGAGGACGGAATAAAAACGCCTTCATCGTGATGGTTTCTCCCTTTTCACCGGAGCTGATACGTGCTATGTTTTTAAATCCATTCTTAACAATAACATGCCCCGGCCTACTGTTTAGCCCAATCTTATCCATATTTAAAATATGTCCCGATTTGCCTATAAGATCGTTTTCGGTCAGAATATTTCCTAGCAGCTGTAAATAATCCTTAATGTATTTTCTGTTCATACGCAAAGATCACTCTTGCTTTTATCACTGACAGTATTGGGGTTTTTCTGCAGAGATAACTGAAGACATGGAAAACCAGCTAATCTCGATTCCTTACTAAAACAATGTTTAATGCCCAGCTTAAAAGCCGTACTTCGCGCAATGGTTCGAGTACGAGAAACCTCGTTTTTCTAAAGTTTAAATATGTTTGAATAACTTTTCCTCAGCAGCTTCACCTAATATTGAGGCAAGTCCAAGACGGCCATTCTTTATTTTTTTTATGAATTTTACCCACTGGTTGCCGGTACCGCAAAATTTCGAGCCGTCTTATTAACCACCCTTTTTATTTTCATTATCGGCTTGAATAGATTCTGCTAACTATACCATAGATAAAAACTATATAATCTTAGTTGCAGGTTTATTTAAAAAAAAATACGAGAGCTATGTAACAAAATATTAAAGATAAATTAGAGTGGTGTAAAAAAATATTAAAGCGATGAGTTATAAAATTAATATAGCGAACATTGATTTCAATAAGCATCAGTCAAATTTTCTTGATATAGACATCTGAACTCCAGCCAGGATATTTCTTCCAAGTTTTTTAGAATTGACTACCATTATCACAGGAGTTTCTACTCTAACGAGTCTAAATCTAAAATTCTAAAAAATATCAATAGTTAGTATATGTGTTATTAAAAAATCACTTAGATATTGAAAAAGCAGAATAATAATATTTTAACAATTTTTTTAATATATTCAGTTCTTCTCACATATATATACAAACTGCAAAAAATGCTTCGGGGACAACACTCAGCAGTGCCGTAGCCATAGAGAGCCCAGGGGACAAATGCCCGCTTCCCTCTCCCCTATGACCAGCCAAGCTAAGGTTTATATATTCAAAAAAACATTGTATCAAATTATTCAATATACGAATTCCTATGCTACACAGCGATGAAAAGTAATATTTTACGTCGCGTTTTGTTTTTTTTTATCTTGGCTTTTGCAGATATTGCCTAGCCGATACATCAATTCCAATATAGAAGACACCTAAAATGTTGAGTTGCTTAAATCAGAAACAGAAAAATAAACGTTTATGTGACGTTGAAAATTTAAAAAATAATAATACTGGGTTAACAGTGTTGTCAGTACGTAAGAAAGATTTATAACTACCCAAAGATTTATAAAAGTCAAAGTCAAACAATGCTTAATTGTCGAAAAATTTCACACTTATTAGTAAAGCTGTTAAAAATAGTAAAAAAGGCAGTGATAAAACATGACAATATGCAATGGTGAAGAATAACACAATTCATCAAACGCAAAACTACACAATTCCTACCAGCATTTACTGAGAGGCTATAAAAGACCTTACCCAACACCCACGTCTTAGCAGATATTCAAAATTGTTTTAAAGTTGTTAATTTCCTTCATTTCAGTTGAAAGATGGATGAAAAATTGTAATAAAGAGTTTTTGGTTAGAGTGATTGACATGATTCACATTTCGATATTTTTATATATTATACAAACCGTCTCCAATATAAAGATTCAGGGCAAGATCAATTCCTTCAACAGTGATCTAAGTCTTGACCTGCAAATGTATCTAATGGCTCTTTTGTGGAGTACAAACAGTGATTGAAAAAGTTGTTGGCTGTAATATCCCCAAAATATGTATCTCAAATCAGATTCTATTAAAGAATACTAAGTTGATTTAGCTAAAGTGATTCCCAACTCATTTGAAACTATTCTAATTGCATAACACCCCAATCATATTTTTTATTTATAATTACTACAAGTTCTTGAAAGTTTAATCTGGAATCAATGTGGATTGCCAAAAATTTGGTGCAGGATATCTTATTTAGTTGGTCCGCATCAAGCATTAAATCCTTTAAAGACAATCTAAAAGAACGAATATTGGTTTTCCGCACATTAAAGCAAAGAAAATTAGCGTCACACCAAATCTTAACACTGTTGGAAATCCCCTGTTATTATCCCTCGATCTCACAATCGGACTTCGATTGAAGAGATATGATGACAGAAAATTCAGTGCAACCCCTCTAGACCCATAAGAATATACATAAAGAAAGTTGAAAGCAGTCACAGTGACAACGGAGTGACCACAGCCATTCTAAGACAGGCCGGAAACAAACCGGACTCAAATGAGCAGTTTATAGCCCTACAAAGCACGTGAATTGCTGTATCTGAGAGGGCCTCAAATACCTTTAATAGTATGGTATCTATTCCGGCCGAAGACTTATTATTTATACCCCTAACGATACGTGTCATTTCTGATATATCTACCGGCATAAAATAAAATGTCTCCCCACATAAAATGGATAGCATTGCGCCTGACAGAAATTGCTAGTGAGTCTGCCACTGTTGAAAAGTAGCTCAGGGTTTTTATTATTTTTTTTTAATTTTGCAAAGGAAAACATCTGCCAAACAGAACGTTAATCATATTATTAAAATGCTTCAGAGGATCATCTGCAACAAAAATATTATCTCAATCCAACGTCCCAGACCGAAGTTTAATTCATCAAAATTCATTCTACTGAAAATACTCATTTTGAATAAATTGAAATATTTGCTAATTTAGCCTCATGATCAGACAAGCCTAAGGGAAACACGGATACGACACATTCAAAAGCATCTTTGAAATTCGTACAAAAAGAATCTAAAGTTGTATCTGGCCAGTAATTCTAGTTGGTACATTCATTGATATACATATGTAAACTAAACGGTTCCAAAACCCAATAAACCCATAATACCTGCTAAAATTGAATTTCTCTAATCCATCTACTTTTTGCTGGCATAAAAGTGATTCATTCCAATCGAACCAAAAACTTTCCGATGACACCGCTTGGAAGTCTATAAATACACAGTAGGTATATACAGATTTAAATCTATTACACAAGTTAGGGAAAATTCGAATTCACCTTCAACAAGTAGGCAATTATATTTAACAATTTCACATGGAGGATATTTAGTAATAAAATCATTGCTCATTTGAATCATTGTTCCGCCATTATGAATATTGGTCCGACTATAACTTATAATAATTATAAATATAACATAGTTCATCCTTTGGCCATGTAAATAGTAAAATAAAAGGGTACCCTCTTGACTCCAAAAGAACTGCTACTGTAATTACACTGCTGTGTAATTCCGGCCACAACAGCAGAAGCAGAACGAAACTTTGCAAGAGGTATTAAAAAGGTTGAAAACGTGGCTACGGGCAACAACAGGAGAAGCCCGTCTAAATGAGCTAGCAAGTCGGGTTATTCACAGAAAAATAGAGAAGTGGTAAAAAAGTTTGCGAATAATGGCAACCGAGGATTAGAACTCTCATTTAGCTAGGGGAAATATTCAAAATTTTTAACTGGTACCATTTAGGCCACAACTTTGAATTTGAGCTTGATGTTTTAATACATTACTATTTTCTAAATGTCGAGTAGAATATGCTCAACTTTATTCTTAGGGAGCTATTAACTAATCTGAAATAGCCCTCTATATCAGAAAGCTAAATACGCTGTTGCCATAAGTCACCGTCCACCATTTTCACTAGTGAGATTGAGTACATGACTTAAAGGACATTGTGAACAACCGATGATGATAAATCATCCTGCACAAAACGTCTCATTCATCGATTCCACTTCCAACTGGCTAGTAAAAATCGTACTATTTACACCCCAATCACTAATAAACTTGACAACATTAGCGATGAGCGAGACTGGTCTTGGTCTTGCAGAAAAAGCAAGACCAAGACCGAGACCAACTCCAGGTCTGCAAGACCAAGACCGAACAGTGCAAGACTTATGCAATACCAAGACTTACGCAAGACCAAGACCTACCATGCATCATCCTGGGTTCTTCATATACAGTGTGTCCGAAGGGGATAGGAACGTATTTGGGATCTTGAAAACTATAAGAGATAAGAAATTGGTTAAATGGAAAACGTAAGATATTTAATTGCTAGATCAATTCTGATTTGATAATGAATTAATCTTAATGAATTTATAATGCATGATAATTATTTATCTTTTTCATTTTCGACATATTTAATCCTGTTAAAAGATAGGTGCACGATAGAAAAGCACAATTTTGGTAAGTTTCATGAATTTTTGTTTTTCTTTTAATAAGAAATTATGATTTTTATGACAGGCATATGCATTACATATTTTATCATTGGAAACCCTTTCGGTTATTTCATTTCGTTAATCCGTTTTTTTTTTATTTATTTATTTGTATTTTATTAAGCAAAGGTAGTACTTAAGAAAGGTTTTGTTTTGGGGCTTAAGGCTCTTGTTTGGTTTTTTACCAAATTGTAAAATTGAACTAAATATTCTAAAAGTAGCTGTCTCCTCTTAACAGATCCCCGATGATGGATTAAGATAATTCGAAACGTTGGCAAGAAATAATAATTGCTTTTCTTGATACCTGACCAATAATCCTACAAACACCACTTAAATTATACATTTTGGTCACCACTTTTACTGGTTATGTGAAAATATCTCGACAACGAAAAAAGATGATATCATTATTAAAGCAGCATTGAACTAGAAATTAAATAGCATAAAACTTTTTACATTAAACCTATTTTCTAGCATTTATAGTTTTCAACTTCCCAATCCTATAATGAGTGAAGAAAAGTACACTTTACCGCACGCGAGTAGGTAAAATTGTTAACGAATTTGTCATTTGCTGAGAAACGCATAAAACTGATATGCATTTCTTCATTGGGCAATAATAATTTTGGTTTATTTCAAAGCCCAGCTAACGGGCCTGCTAAGAATCGATTTTTATAGACGAACGTAAAATCCAGTGACTGATATATATTTTTTCAAACTTACGAAATTTTATTATAGGAAAATATTCTAAAAAAAATTGTCAGAATAACTGCATCAGATTATCAAGAGAGATAAATATTTACATTTGAACTCAATATATTAAAACAACCATATATTAAAAAATTAAATGCACCTTTAACGTGTTAACGCCGCAATTTATAACTGTAAATACACAGGATGTTTCAATAGTACACGGACAACCTTAAACAAATTATTCCTTTTTGAGTATTTTTGCTTAAAAAAATTACCTTATTTACTAGTTAAAATTTATCGCTGTGCTACTTAATATTGAAAAACCAAAATTTGCATGCTTACAAATACTGTCTCTTTCTTTAAACCTTTATTTACTTTAAAGGACTTGAAAAACTTTTGCAGTGAAACTTCTTAACGCGCGCCGGGAGTAAAATTTGAAAGTCGACACGACGAAAGGCCGCGGCGCGCGGCGGTCGGTAATGAAAAACGGTCACGATATTTTATTGTGATATCTTTGTTAGTTTACAAGCAAAAAATATAGGATTTGCTCTATTACCTTGTCAAGACATAAGCGAAACTTTTATGAAGAATAGTTTTTTTTTTCATTTAGGCCTTCCCTTTTTGTTAATTGAGTGGTATATTAAAAAAAAAACTACTTTTTAACCAAATCCGTTACGATATGTATAAGGCTAGGTCGTTTAAGTTTAAGAAGTTTCACTTCAGATATGCACACATACTGCACTCGCTTTTTCTTATTTTCTTTGTAAAAATTGCCTCCAGTAAAAATCTACCAAAAAAGTGCAAGACTTCCAAGAGTCTTGGAGCAAACCAAGACCGAGACTGGACCCTGCAAGACTAAGACCAAGACCACTTATTAGACTGCAAGACCAAGACCACATATGCAACCAAGACCAAGACTAACCCGGTCTTGGTCTTTGTCTTGCATTTGTTCATCAATAAACAGCATTGCTTTAAAAGGCAATACATTTTAATAAATGTTGGACAACGCTTTAAAAGCACTTTACATATATGGTCAAATCAATTGTAATTTCAAGAATGGTTCCCAATTATTACTATTGCTAGTGGCGGCTCGTAAGGCAGAACTTTGATACTCCCCCTTCAGGATTTTTCTCAAAGTAATTTGATTTCACCTTAATTACAAATCTCTTTGACTGTTATAGGTACCTATTCAAACATTTATCAATTTTTTAACACACGATACTGAAAGCCGTATCGAAAAGCTAACTCTAAATATTTGAACTCGGCAGTTCAGACTCAATCTTGGTCCCAAAATTAAAGGATAAAAATCTACACTCCCAATAGATAGTTGCGGAGGGGAATAACCAATCACATATTACACTATATGTCATTGGGAATAACCGTCCGTCGCGTCGCCGGTGTCGCTCAGACGCTTTGTTTTAGACTCCACGTGATTACAACTCTTTTGTTTTGATTGGCTGGTCGCGAATTCTTCATACTCACCGGCTCGTGGCGCACTTTTCACGTGAGTAAATAGGAGGGTGCAAATTTTGCGGGATTTACGATAATCATTTTCGGATTGGTTTAGTTTCGGTGCAAGAATGAGGGTGACCTTAACATACTTGTTCTAAGTTACTTAACTTTAGTGGTGAAAGTTGATTTAAAAAATAATGAAAGTTCGACACGAGCATTACATATAGTGCAAGCGCAAAAATAATGTAGAAGTAGGCCGAGTTTCTCGCGCAAGTTTATATAAAAAAAAAACGTTATGATAAAACTCCTTGACTGTGTGGTTGTGAAGAGAAAAACGCAATTTCTCTATTGTGTGTTTACTGTTTGGGGGCGAGGAAAACTGTATGGCATTTCTAATCTGAAGCATTTGCAAGGCAAAATAAAAAAAAAACATGGAAATTCACCAAACATAAAAATAGTTTAGGTTTTAGGTAAAGTGAATAGGTTCTTGTTTAAGTACTGCATATGCAGTTCCAAAAATATAAGGTATTACTAAAAAATTAAACTCAAAATTCGCTCAAAATAATAAATTATTTTCTAACTGATAGATACATAAGATTTCGCAATGGTGTCCTTTATGAGCCTCCCCCCCTTAAGATAGCCCCACGAGCAGCCACTGACTATTACAGTATAAAGACGTTCATTCTAATACTTACATTTTCTTTATAATTAAAATCTACATCAGTAACGTAAGGTTCTGGAATAGCTACAGAATCTCCAATAATCACACCTTTTCCGTCTGCTAGGTTAAAAACAGTCGTAACGATCACAACTCCCGCCTTGTCTATTGAACAGAATGTACTGAAACAAAAATATCTACTAGCTAAAATTTTATATCATATATTATATTAGGAGCAGTGACGACAATACAATCATTAACGCTACTGACCGCCATATGTCGATAATGCCCCGTTACAAACGTCAGTTTTTGGTAAGATACAATCTTGCTAATTCTCATAAAAAGGAGCAAAACGAACTCAAGCGAAGACCAACTAAAATTGGTCCTATTTGTAAGTAGTATTTAACTGCCTATGTGATTTATGAAACCCTTAAACCGATAAAAATAGAATGGCTCACATTACTGACTGCAATTATTACTGTTAAAGGTACAGGGTGGCTCGAATTCGTGTCTATGTATGGGGAACTCCAAAACCGTCAGAGATACAGTGTCGGTCAAATTAAGGCAAAATTGCGCATTTAGGTGCCTAACAATATGCCGTTTAGAAAGTTTTAAAATTCCGAGTAATTCCGGAGATATTCGGAAAAAACCGAAATTTTGAAAAATCGTTTTATTTTTTTCCTGGGCTTATTTAAAAACGGATTTCAAATTGAATTGCACTTTTGCATTGCCACTTTTTCCGCCCTATCCAATGATGGTATCCAGTTTGAAATCCGACGTTTCGTCTTCAAGGGATCATCATTATCTTTCTTTTTTTAAATACGAACTTTAATTTTGTGTATCTTTTTTCAGATGGTCTTGGCGTTATTAATATGATTATGTGTTTTTATTTTTTTTTTAATATTAATTTTTTTTTTATTATTATTTTTTTAATTATATATTTTGCTCTGGCGTAATTTTAAACATTTTAAGGTAGGTACTTTTGAAATATTTATATTCTATAAAAATATTTTATTTTGTTTTTTGTATTAAGTGGAAAATTGGAGCGTATTAAAAATAAAAAATAGTAAAATTATTTCTTACGAGAATATTAAATTAAATTATATAAAATCACGCCAAAGGAAAATATATAAAATAAAAATAATAAAAAAATAAAAATAAAAAAAAATAAAAAAATGTAAAAACACATAATCATATTAATAACGCCAATACCAACTGAAAAACGATAAAAAAAATTTAAGTTCGTATTTAAAAAAAGAATGTTGATGAAACGTCGGATTTCAAACTGGATATCATCATTGGATAGGGCGGAAAAAGTGGCAATGCAAAAGTGCAATTAGATTTGAAATCCATTTTTAAATAAGCCCAGGAAAAAATAAAACGATTTATCAAAATTTCGGTTTTTTCCGGATATCTCCGTAAATACTCGGAATTTTAAAACTTTCTAAACGGCATATTGTTAGGCACCTAAATGCGCAATTTTGCCTTAATTTGACCGACACTGTATATCTTACGGTTTTCGTGTTCCCCATACATAGACACGAATTCGAGCCACCCTGTACATGGCCGCAGACATCCTTCTCTCAATGAAAAGCTACAATATATGAGAATTTTACTCCTCAAAATGATTCACTGGAGGAAATGCGGACTACTAATGATTAGGTGGATGGAATTGCTACAATTCAAATTGAGGTGCACTCCATATAATATACACATTTTAGCAAGGCTTTTGATTTGCTGGATCAGGAGATTTTACTGCATACGCTTGGGAGTTCCAGTGTAGAAAGGAACGTTTTGTCCTCGTTGTCTTTATATCTTCGGATGCGCACCATGCAGGTTAGACTGAGTTGTTTTCTTTCGCCTGTTTGAAGTGATTTCGGGGATGCGGCAACGATCCCATGTGGGTCCTGAATTGTTTTGCTCTTCGTTAATGACTTCGGAAAGGGGTTTGTATCTGAGTATTTACGATTTTCGGGTGAACTAAAATTGTTTTCTTGTACTAGTTCAGATCAGGATTGCGTAAAGCTGCAAAGAGATTTGGATTTTCTAATGAAATGGTGTGACCGAAATAACCTGCAATTAAAAGAAGCGAAGTGGTCGTGCATGATCCTTTCCGAGGTAGAAGAATTGTAGAGTATTCATACAAGATGAGGAATATTGAGCTCACCGCGGCGACTGTGATAGAGAACCAGATGTATACTTTGATAGCATGCTTCATCTTAACGCGCATTATCAGCAGATGGTTGGTAAGACAAACAAAACACTTCAACTGGTGTCAGGAGGTTTGTTAAGATATTATTCGAATTGGCTTATTTTGTTGCAATATTCATTAGTTTATTTGCAATATCATTTGTTTCACTACTATAATTCAAATAAAAAGCCAATTTGTTACTACAAACTATAAATGCACTTTCCTTTTTAATAATTACTTTAATTTACTAAAAATATAAACTGAAAGATAACTTAGGGTGTATAGGTTCAGAGCATGCTGATTAAAATTTATTTCCGATTGTAGTTGTTGTGAAAAGGTGCAAAATAAAAGATAGAAATTTCAAAAAAACAAATATTCTATTTCCTTCTGACAAAAATAAGGGTTGAAACTTATGATTCTATTGAATTTTCTTGGTGATAGCTGCCCTTTAATCACCTTATGTTTCCTCCGAACTTCCTGGAGGGTGATACTGAAACTTGCTGCAGTGCCTAGGATCTATCCTGTGACGTCACTGGAAGCTGTCCTGGTGAGGCGAGTGCGTGTGGACTCAGTAGCATGAACAAAACAGTACAAAGCAGTTAAAGAGTTCACCAAGAATGTTGTTACAACTCGGTTTCAATTTGGCGCAGAGCGTCGCTTATCTTAGCCTTGGTTTTTAATATAGAGATTGGCAAAAGATATCTAGAAATTATTCTTCTCAATAATTAACAATGCTGAAAAAGTCCAAAACACGCTGAAGGAAAATTATAATATATAATAATTAAATATGCCTCCGCCAATTTGCACAGAATTGTTTAGACTGTAGACAATTATGTTTTCAATAGCAGATTACAAATAATAAATAAAATAAATAGCTGTCTGAGAAATATTGTGATGAACAGTACTTCAATAAAAGAAACAATTACAATAATCAGGTAGGAACAAAAGTGAAATCAATAAATTTAAACAGGTAATCAGAATTCAATTATTGCCTGAAAGCTACTTTCTAACTCAAAAATCAGTTTAATTCAAAAATAAAAGTAATGACAAATTTAAATCGAAATAAAGAAACAGTTATTAAGATCTTGTACCCACCACGGTCGAGAAGGGCTTGAGAAGGTGCTCTTTAAATAACGAAGTGACTATAAAATGCTTATATAGGCCGAACAATAACTAACTAAGCTTAACTCTGATTCCCCATATAACTCATAACACCCGATAACGATACCAGAGAAAACTAGACTGAGTCTCCCACACTATAGACAGTTTTGGTTATTAATTTCTAAAAATGCTACCTCTAACTAGAACCTAAATGTGAACCCTATAGGCCAATTTGGCCGATTCTTTAGTTGGGTTGCTAAACTAAATCCGAAATTCAATAACCCCTGCTTTTGTAGGATCAAGTCTTTGTTTTTCTCTTATCCAAGAATCTCAAGCTCCAAAGAACCACTATCCCACATGCCCTACAGACAAAAACATACCCACTGCAAAAGACAACGTGGTATGTGAAACGATAGTACAGATATCAGATATTCACGAACTTATTTAACATACCCATGGCAAAAGACAACATGGTATGTGAAACGATAGTAGACAGATATCAGAGATTCACAAGCTTAGCAGCTTTATTCTGCCTACAGACTTTCCGATATAGAAAACTTGAAATAAAAATCAAATAACGCAAAAATAAAGAAAATTGCAAGCCTACCTTCTCAAGTTTTCAACCACTCGATTTGGTCGCCGGTAGAAGATAAAGTCCATTCAAGGCTATTGCACTGTTACGTCATAATTTCTGACGTCAAAAGAAAAAATCCAGACGTCTTAGATAGACTCGTACGTTATTTTTTACACTAGCCAAAAGATGTATCTGTACCTGTTTTCTATTCCGGAGCACGTTCCGTTTTTATCAATTTTACATACTTATTTTCCGTTTTGCAAACTGCTACACTTTATTTCTTGGGAATTGTAACAATTATGAAAATTATTATACTCTCATAAATACCTATAATGCAATTTTCGCCATTACTAATTAAAGCGAAAATTGCATTGTACGTATACATGGTAATTTTATTGATGCAACAGCAGAAATTTATGAAAATAACGTCAATTATTTTATTGTTTGGTATCGATAGGTATCTTTGAATAAATAAGGCTTTTAAAAATACATTCTATCTATAGATATAATTTTTTAGTATTATCAAATAAATAAATATTACTTACATTGTGCACAGCTTTCCAGGGTAAAAGTGGCCTACCAGCATCTTTTTCACGTGTGAAATAATGAACTAATTTTAAAATAAGAACTTGCATTGTGCACAGCTTTCCAGGGTAAAAGTGGCCTACCAGTATCTTTTTCACGTGTGAAATAATGAACTAATTTTAAAATAAGAACTTGCTCTTTCTCACTGAACCGGTGGGGCATCGCAAAACGATTTTTATTATCAATTATTAGCGTAAAACACAAACCAACTAACAAATAATCAATAAATGAATTAGATCTGTTTGATTATTTTCGTTTTGATATTTTGACATTGACGCCAATCGATGTCAATGATTCCAATTTGACGGACCAATTTAGTACATACGTATGACGTAACAGTGCAATAGCCTTGAACGGACTTTAGGTCTAAAATTCCTGTCCTACCTTTCCATCAGAATCACATCTCAAAAAAAAGCACCGATGCGCAGTCGTCACAAATGTTTCACCTTTTTCCACCATACGAAGCGACCGATCCTTAAGCATAAAATATGAGCTGCATATTTCAAATTATTTAACAATTTTAAAAAATATATTCTACTGCTGTATTTATGTAGATTCAACCCATAATATTAATTTTCATTTTATATTAACTAGATAATTATTGACTGAATATTTAAAAGACAAAAATTAGTTTTAAATGAACTTGATGGGCAACATAAGAATTCAGTATTCATTAATATTTTCGTACTATTTAGTGTGGAATTTTCCACACTGGTGCTACCAGGTCGGTTCAGACAGTAATTCAAAATAGGTTAAAGATGAAACGTTATTATTTCAAACCAAAAACAAGCGAACTCGGAACAACCTGATGTTACGGAATTGTTAAAATTACCGTAACAGGTTTGAACTGTATTGTTACACTTTTTACTTAGTATATTAGATCCATATGTATGACCCTACAATCTGGACTCCATACTGTGAGATAAATACCAAGAAGCTCTTCAGATGGCCATATAAAGCAGATATTGGAAGTACTTTCGGTTGGGCAGGATATAGCTTGACATGTGCTTTATATTCAAGCTTATCTTCCAAACTAACTCATATTGACTTTGATATTCCTTATCGAAATCTAGGAAGATAGCTCTTACCATCTTTCACGGTATGTAATAGTCGCTATGCTCAAAATATACGTCTTGTATTAATTTTTTGGTAATGTATCATTTAATAGATTTAAGTCTAAACTGAACACATTGTCTTTCACAACTAATTAGATGCCAACTGCTATGTTTTTATATTGGATTAAATATTGTTGAAATGTTCTTTTAGTTGTAAGTATTTTATTTGAATCGTATTTTATATGTACTGTATATTGAAAAATGGTGTAACCATTGAAATAAA
>MU182123.1:429383-442078 GCA_016904865.1 Pissodes strobi
ATGCAAGGGTTTTAAAGAATATTTTTGATGTGGTTGGACATGTGATTTTACACTTTGTAAATACCTCATTACTACAGGGGAAATTTCCCTCAAATCTGAAGTGTTCCACTGTTGTTCCTGTTGCTAAGATGGCAAATAGTAGTAACGCAACTGATATTCGACCAATAAATACCCTCCCTGTTTTAGAAAAAAAATTGGAATTAGCCGTCTATCAGCAGTTAGTTGAGTACTTTAATAACAATGGTTTGCTCTATCATAACCAATCAGGCTTTAGGAACAACCATTCTTGCGAATCTGCATTACAGCTAACTTTGGCTACTTGGAATGATTCCATTGATAATGATCAATATGTTGTTGCAGCATTCCTTGACTTTAAAAGAGCGTTTGAAACCATTGATCATGGTATATTGTTGGCTAAGCTAAAATATTATGGTGTTAACAAGACAAAGGCTATGGTTGTAACAACCAAGTACAAATCTTCATTATTGCAAAATGTCAATGTAAATATCTATGCTGCTTCACTTGAAATTGTTACGAGTATTAAATACCTGGGATTTTACATTGATAATGTTTTAACATTCAGACCACACCTGGAATATTTAAGAAGGAAGATATTAAAGAAACTATTTTTATTTTCTAGAATAGCGGGGGACTTATCATTGAATTCACGAATTGTAGTGTATAGAACCATAATTCAGCCACATTTAACTATTGCCCTAGTTTGCTCTTTCTTCTAGATAACAATAGTAAATCAATATTGCAAAAATTGCAGAACAGGGGAATGCGCATTATACTATCTTGCAACTGTAATACGCCCATAAGAATAATGTTGTCGTGCTTAAATTGGATGCCTATATCTAGTAGTGTCAAGTTTTATACAATGGTTTTTATCTATAAAATATTGTACGATCTCCAACCCAAATATCTTAATGATTAAATTTCTTTCAACAGAGAAGCTCACACTTATCCAACTAGAAACAGAAATGATTTCTATATAAAGAGAACGGGTACAAAGAAAGCTATGAATTCATTGTTTTTTAGGGGACTTGTAGAGTATAATGCTTTGCCTCTTGAGGTAAAAAGTAGTACATCTCTTGCTATCTTTAAGAGGAAATTGAGGGAACACCTATTGAATTTATAAACATATACTTAGGTATTTCTTATATTTAGAATGGGGGATGGGTTTATGTCCTTTTTACTGTAATGCAAGAATTATTTTTTTCACTTTGGGGTATAGGTAGTATTAAATTAAATTAGATTTGTTATTACTATATTAGACTACAGAATTCTTAGATAAGTTAGTTGAATTGTATTAGGGTTTGCCTATTGAAATAAATGTTATTATTATTATTATTATTTTATTATACGAGTATTATTACATTAGATTGCATTTACTGTGTTCGCCAGAAGTAACCCTTATGTATAATACGCCTTATTTCTCACATTATTAATTTTAGGAAAAAATGTGTTGGAATATTCTTATAGAAAATTTTATAAGGAATATTTTTCTATGTAAGTTTTTTTTATCAAAAATGCACCGTTCTCGAGATAATCTAGAAAACTTGAAAAAGTGGGCAAAAACGACGTCCTAGGGGATGAAGCACACTATTAAGGGGTGGGAACTTTTCAGTATAGTATTTCTTATGTCATCTCTACCAATTTTCGAAACTTTCAAAACTTTCTGAATTTTGTCCGATATAAATTGTAATATTACTGAATTATAGAGAATATCTTGTCTGTCGGGTATAGAGAGTTTGAAGCTTGATGCTTCGCGAGATGAAAGGGCCTTATTCCTACAAAAGAGCGACAGTTATTTATTGTCTGTTTTAATTCAGCAATCCGACTAATATAGGACAAATTGCATTTGCCTATAGAGTTCTATTTAGGAAAGCCATCTTGAGAAGTTAATAGCTGAAGTGCTTGAAGTGTAGGAGACCCTGACTTCCTCTTGTATCGCTATTTATTATTTGTGACATCGAATCTTGTTAGATTAATTGATTATTCTTAAACCTACACGTATTTGATTTATCTTTCGTTCAATTTTTAAAAAATGCGGCGTTTTCTGGACAACTTTTAGCCTTGACAGAAACAAACCCTTAAGTTTAGTACTTGTCTAGGTATTTTTGTGCGAAATTTACCTTTAACTTTGTCTCATATTTATTTTAAATTATTTGAAATAATTTTCATTCATTACCCGATTTCTATATAACTACCTTTCAAATCGGTAGTTCATTCCTAATCGAGTCTTTATTTTGTACATTATTTACTTTAAAATAAAACCGTTCAGGAACAAATTTGGAACAGAAGTTCTGCTCAAATTGGCGAAGAGTAATATTAATTGATTTCAAATAGATTTACTTTTCTGCATGTTTTATTATCTTCCAGCATAATAGACTAGGGGTTATTTCTACTTCTTTCATTTCATATTTACTCTTTCAAAAATCTAAACTAAATTAACTTACGTTCCCGCCAAATTGAGAGAGAATAGTTGACATTCCTGGCGAATTATTTAAACTGCCTTGAACTATCTTTTTCATGTATTAATGCTCCTGACACCACACGGCCACATAAGCAGGACATCTTACGGTGACGTCACAGGACAGATTCTAGGATCTCAGACAGCTTCGGCATCAACCTCCAGGGAACACGGAGAAACATCAAGGTAGTGGATCCGTATATAGAGCTTGTAACAGTCTGATTTGGCCAGTGTAAAATATTTTAAAGTTCATTTTATATGCTGCATTTAGCAACAAAATATGCGATATTTTGCGGTAAGAGTTATTAATTATCTTTGGTTAATTAATTCTAAATTTATTGATCCGATTTGTTATCAATCATCTTAAGGTTGCCGCATTTATTAATGTAAATTAATTTTATTCTATTTACATATAGGTTAATGATATGTTTGTATCAGCTTTTATAACACTGTTGTGGCCTTGAGTAGCTGTTTTGATCATCCCTTTCTCTTATGTAGCCCTCAGGCACTTTGTGACTATATTTATTTTAGTTGATATGCGAACCACAGATCGCTTAGATTTGATCAAATTACTAAAATAGGATACTATGTTATTAGTATAACTTTGCTTAATTTATATTGCATTACCGTCGAACGGCCAACAAACCGTTCTATATTTTTAAGAGTTGGGTTAATAAAGCCTACTGTGAAGTCTCATTAGATCCTCCAGATTCATATTTACTTTCGGTTTAAATATTTCATGACTTTTGATAACTTCTGATAACTTTTTGGTACCGCTGACTGGAATCTCATATTTATCTTTCCACGGACCGGTTGTAACTTTTGTAATATTCGATTGGTGACCCTGAATTGTAGTAGTGATGAGCTATTTCCCATAATTGCTGCTGTCGATTTAGATTTTTAAAAGTTTGTCATTTCGTTTGGGAATATTTTCTAGTATTTCTTGAACAATTTAATTTCAGCTCATTAATTGTGGCTTCCGCTGTCGTTTTACAACCATAATAAACGAGAACTAAGTCGTTTATTATCTTAGAATTATTCCTCATATCGAATTGTTAGAATACGATACGGCATTGCTCGGCCCTACAATTTTTTTCTGACTGATTCAGTGGAAGTTGAAAAAGGCAAATCGACCGATCGATCTCGTTCTTCTAGAAATACCCTTTGGTGATAGAGGAAGGTTTTTGCTTTAGTGCAGTCATAGTGACTCAGCTTTTAGTATTGCATTTTATACTACCCTTCTTGGGGATGTTGTGTTGAGTTTTTAAAGGGTTTTTCAATAGTAACGCTCGATGTTTGGCGACAGCGCATGACGAAGTCGATAGTCAGCAGTGGCGTAGCGTGCATGGATGCGAGTGATGCGTCGCATCCCCTTAGAAAATCTCAAATTCCACAATATTCAGTTGTCTTTTATTTTATTTTTATTTCTATACAATAAATTTCCATCCATCATACTTCTTCTGGAATTCTTCTGCATTGTACACAACTAATACCTATTGAGAAAAAAATATTTAATAATTAAACTGATCGACCGCGACCACCCCTATCCAACGAAACCTGAAGCGAACACAACAAAATGCGATGCAAGGATGCGTCGGTGCATCTCGCATCAAACGGCCGGGAAATAATATTGTGTTGTCCGCGAGTAGTCAATGAACCTTCTCTAGGAGAACGGCTAAACTGTCGCAAGTTTTAAGTTCGTGGTGATGCGATTGGGTAACCACATCTCGACGTATTTCGGGTGTTCTATCGTGGGCGTTTTCTGGTGAGAAATGTGACTGTATTATCGAAAAACTATTACATACTTCTTTCAGTAATTTACTTTAGTGACAAATTACAAATTATTAAATTATAAAAAATAAAAAAAATTAAAAAGTAAAATTCTGTTTTTAGTGAGTAAGCCGAGGAGTAAGCACACTAAATGGTTTGTTGCTAATAAAATATGTATGATGTATGTCTTATTATTTGCTGATTAATTTTTGTATTCCATGACACAAAAAAGGTAATAGTTAATAAAATATTAACAAATTTCGGCAAAGTTTAGATGCGGTCTCAGACAATTTTTCGTCACGCGAGTCTAAGGATGGCGGTCAACATTGACGTCTATTAGTTAAAAATTCCCGCCTTATTTGAAATAAAATAGGGTAGATGATAATTATAGGTTGATTTCCGAGTTTAGTAGAATACGACTTTGGATTTTTGTGTGTCTTTTTGCTGAAATTATTTAGATTTTGTTTGGGTTAGTTTGGATTAGTTAGGGTTATAATAATTTGAATAAAGATTAGTAATATTTTATTTAGTTTCATCACCAACAATGAGAAAATTTAATGTTCAAAAATTTAGCCAATCAGCGTTAATGTTGCCCGCGATCCTTAGCCGCTCGTTTTTTCGACTGCGGCGCATTTTCCAGTTTTTGCTCATTGCATCCCTTAATGTTTTCCTCACGCTACGCCACTGATAGTCAGACAGGTGGCATCTTTGGTAGGCGTATTCAGTTAGTCTTTACATTTCATTATGGAATGTTATACGATTTAACAACGCGTGGAAATGGTTAAAACTTATTATCAAAATCAATGTTCTATTCGGCAAACATTCCGTGCACTTCGTTCAATTTATGGTATCGACGGTCGTCCTTCAGAGTACACAATTCGCCGACTAATAATTAAATTTGAAGCAACCAGGTCGCTTTTAGATCAGACAACGCTTGTACGTCAGCGAAGCGCAAGATCCATTGAAAATATTGCTGCGGTCCAGGACTGTGCGTGAGAACCCAAGACAATCCATTCCGCGCCGTGCTCAAGAACTTGGCCTTTCTTCGACGTTATCTTGGCGAATCCTGCATAAGGATTTAGGGCTTCACCATTATACAGTGCAACTAACCCAAGGACTAAAGCCCAACGATCATAGACAGCAGCGTGCATTCGCTGAGTGGGCGCTAGAGCAGCTGGAGGTTGATCCTGATTTGGGGCGAAAAATAATGTTTAGCGACGAGGCTCATTTCTGCCTAAGTGGCTTCGTTAACAAGCAAAATTGTCAAATTTGGAGCGACGAAATCCCACGGGAGATTCATCAGGTCCCACTCCATTCCGAAAAAGTCACTGTATGGTGTGCACTGTGGTCCGGCGGAATCATCGGTCCATATTTTTTTGAAAATGCATTGAAAATTGGATCTCCAGGATTCAAACCACCAGGCGAAGCCGCGGAGGACATTTTGCCGATATAATTTTTAAAACATAATGTGCTCACATATGCTTTAAAATAAAAATAAATACATCTCATTTTCACTTACACAATTTGTTTTATTACATTTAGAAGATCGAGCGTTCCTATTGGAAAACCCTTTAGTGTATATTTTGACACGACCGATTTATCGGGATTTAAATACTGCACTACAAAACCGAGGCAGTTGATCCTCCAGCAACCCTCCAACACAAGCGAGGTAATTATTGCTACAGTTTTTTTGTCTAAATTAACGATTTAATTGCCTTATCCCTGTTAACCTTTTTTTACATTGACCATGATTGACCACAATTTGCTTTGCATTCCATGAGTTATTTTATCTATTCCCTTTCATTATATCTGAATTTTTATTTTAGCAGTAGCAGTACTTGGACTTGGCTACAGGTGCCCGGCACCTCCACTACTGAGCTCGACGACCGGATCTAAGGGGTATTGTACAGAAGCTTAAGTTTATTTAATCATTTTAGTCTTGTCGACCAAGCTTTAAGCGAGCTTTAAGATAGATTAATTTTATTTATTTATCTATTTTTCTGACCGATTGATATAATCGCTCTTAATCTTTTAATATAAATCAAGCATTGAAAGCCAACTTTAACATAGCTTTCAATAATTTTATTCTTGATTTATTTATTTGTTTATCTGGTCGACTGATAAAATTTAGTGTGGCCTTTTATCAATTGATATTATTCTCCCTACATTTATAATTGGTGCAACTACTAGCGCACGCAAACATATATGTAATAAGGTTAGATAAACCAAAGTGATCCCTTCGGATTGTAGTGCTAGAGCATTTAGGTGTAAGGCATACTGTACCGAGTTAACAACAGAATTGGTCTTTGTACAATCATCATATTTTACCCTTATTATTAATTACTTTAATAGGCATTGCGTTTAAATTGCAAAAAAAAATCTCACTGTTGTATTGTTGCTGTTAAAAAAAAACCAGAAGCAAATAAATTAATCCTTAAAACTCCGCTGCCGGAGCCGGGCATTGTAAACACGACTCTCCGGTGTTAGGCTTGGTTTTCGACTAAAATTTTCACTTGCTTGCTAACTTTAATAAAAAAAAGAATATTCCACCCAAATTTTATTTCCAATGTAAACTTTGTCAGAGGGAGATTAAAATGAACCCATGGTTTGCTGACATATTATGACCATGCTCCAAACCTATACACTCTGAGTATCTTTTTAAGTATGTTTTTGGTAAATTAAGTTACAATTAACAAGAGTGAATTAAAGTGTAAAATAATTAATAACTAATTGGCGCCTTTTTCTTCACCATATATTTAATTGTAATAATTTCTTGATGCAATTTTTGCACTTGGTAAGTATTTTGCTGCAAACGGATTCGTCGTGATCAAAGTCGTGATGTTTTGAACAAATTGTGCACACTTTGTTATCTCTTTTAATAATGATTTATTGAAGTGTAACTTCTTTACTCGCACTGTATCTGCAGAGTAAGCTGGTGAACGCATTACAAAAGCGTGACGGAATATGCGATGCGTTACGAGATGTGACGTGGCGCCAGGCGATTGAAAGTATAGGGAGATATAGCGTTGGTAAAGACAGAAGGAGAGTTACACGGTGACAAGGCGAGGTGAACACAAGTAGGATATAATGTTGGTAAAGACAGAAGGAAAAAGACTTATGCATCGTATACCTAGTACAGTGTACTATTTGCCGTTTCTGTTTCGTGCTGACAAAGTTTCACTTCTAGAGTATGGTCCACGAGCATTCTAATTATTTATTTATTTATTTATGCTCCTTTCCTACAAAGAAATAGACCTCAAATATGGCAACAGCAGTTCGCAGATTTGCTCATAACCCATAATTGAGTTGTCATGGCTCCATATTTGATTAAACTGCCATAATTTGATCACACCAAGATATTGTAGCCATAGAAAATTATGTATCATGGAACAAAAAAAAACCTACGGTAAAATACTTTTCCATCAATAAATGACACCTAAAACTAATCATTCCAAGCAATCTACTTACAATGGCACAGTATCCTCATTCCGAACCGAGCATACAACTTTGCCTAGTATCACTTTTTCCTCATTTAAACCAGAATTTAAATTATCATATGAAATCTCTGTGAGTTTAGCTTTTTCTCCACTGGAAGATGTGTAACAACCTCCTCCATATGGACCAAGTTGCTTTGAGTCTATTGACTAAAATTATGGCAATATCTTGTTTAAATCATTCCATTAATAAAAAAAAATAAAAGTACAGGATTCAAGTGCAAATTGTAGATTAATTATATATTTAGGCTAGAGGCTAGAGGTACACATTACCTGTAATATTTGCTGCAACCTTTTAGGTTTCAGCTTTCCTTTTGTTACAACTAGATCCTGGATTTCTTGTAAGTACCTAAGCAGTTGTTTTTCTTTACCTTTAGGTGGATCCCATGTAGGGTCATAAAGAGAAGCTTTATGAAATGATTCTAGAGCTAGCTTATATTCCTCTTGATATTTAAAAGTCTAAAATATTCAGTATGATATAATCAAACAGAAAAGATTTTAGACCGAAATTTTCATGCACTTACAATTGCCTTATTGTAGTGTAGATCTGATGTACTTTTTGCAATAATATCTTTCTCCTAAAATAAATAACTTATAATCATTTGCCTTAATATCAAATGTGACTTTTGTACCGCTTGTGCATAAGCACCCAAGCATTGTTTGAGGGTGCTTGGATTTTGTTGCACTCCAAAAAAATATGAGAGATGTGCATTTCCCAAAACGGCCCATGAAAGTCCATCATGTGGATCAAGTTGAACAGCTTCTTTGGCATAATTCAAACCTTGTTCGACGTTTTTTAACTTGTCCTCATGAGTTCTGCAATCCTCTTGCCTTAATATTATTGAAAGGTTACGTAGAGAAGTCTTGTTTCTCTTCTAAAAATACGAGAAAAAATATGTCTGACTGATTTAAAACCAATTTTATCAAGTGACATACCAAACATTCATTAAAATTTTGGTTAACAAGTCAGTAAATATGGCTTTCATCAAAAACTAACAATGGATTTTTATGTTTAAATAAGGGTAACATGTAATGACTCCATCTAAAATGTCCTACTGAACGAAGCTATCTGATAAATTCAAATAAACCATGAAATATTACTCTGAGGAATTAAAATGATCATAGAATAGTCTTGTAGCAGTAAGCTTAAATTTCAATTAGTAGTTTAAGTTAGGTATGCTCCTTCGCTGATACTTCCAGATTACATCTACCACCTTGACACTAATAACTCCATATTATGCATTTAAATACTAACGCAATATCTACCTCTTTCAATGCACCTTCAAAACAGCTTTTTGCCTTCATAAGATCATCATTTTTGCAGTAACATTCGCCTAACTCATTCCATGCATCTACTAGCTTAGGATCCAACTTTATAGCTTTTGACAATAAACTCTCAGCTTCTTTTGAGTATGTGGGAAACACATTAAGCAATTTACCTTTTAGGAAATTATAATAAGCTTTGCTACCTTCCAGAGCAGCTCTTTCATGTTTGTTAAATATGTCTATATTTTGGTTTACAAATGATTCCACATCTCTATTTTTATTGATAGCATCTTCTATGCTATGACTTTCAAAGTACCTGTCTCTATACGCATACGTTTGGTCAACAACACCCTGAAATAGGATTCAAATTAAGGATCATAGGTAATAAAAATGAAACAAGGGTTCCATTGATTTCGTCAGGATTGGTTCAGAAAATCCATACGGTTCATTAATTATATAGCACACACTTCAAATACCAAGGCGTACTAATAGGAAAGGGATACAAAAAATTGAGAAGTGTACATCTGTTTCTATACATACAGTTAAAAAGTTAATTATATCGGCATGGCTCTCATCACAGCCACAAGCTTTTTGCAGATCTGACAAACTCATTTTATCTCGGTACAAAATGTTCAATACATTATTTTTTTATTCATTCTTTAGTTTTTTTACAAATAAAATATAAAACAACAAAAGCCAGGTTAAAAAATAAAGATCTAAAGATCTTTGGCCGTGTGTTCAAACCATTGACATCAAACGAGTGGAGTGGAGAGTGGATTGCCGTAAAACACAAGACGTTGCCCGTACCACATCAGAGGGCTTCAGACAACGAGATAAAATATACGTGACAACGGAGGGCTATATTTTTAATGGACGGTTGCATTTAAAATTAATTTTCGCTTCAAAATCCACGAATAAATTCGTCCGAAGCCACGGCTATCATCCGAAAAAGTCCGAATTTTCGGGTTTTTATACAATTTAGCCGTTTAAAATCGTTTTTAAACGGATTTTAGACGATAAAAAAGCATATTATTATTTTAAATCAAACGAACTGTCAAAAGTATTACTCAGATTCAGAATATTTAAAAAATAGCTTTTACTTAACATAAAATCGTTATTTGTCTCTCAGAATCCAATAAGTTAACTAATTTTAATAAAAAATAGTTATTGTCCCATAAGAATCCATGAATGTTTAGCCTCGCATGGAACACATGCGCCTCTGGCGTCAGTTTTTCAAGCTGATTTATCGATGCAAAACTGTGACCGAAACCAATGTATTGCGATCGGTCTCCTACCCTATAGCCCTCCGTATACGCAGCATTTAAAGATCCTTTACGCAAATAGTGCATTATGTAAAAAATCGACCTCTCCTATTGGTCAATCCATCGCGTATTACGATATGTCTGCGTGATGCTTTGAATATAAAATGCGTGATGCAATCGATTTCTATCAAGAGCTCTTGTGGTGTAGAGGTTTAGATCGTTCGGTCTCACCTGGAAAACGCGGGTTCGAACCCCGTTGCTTTTTTTATTATTTTTTTAAGATTATGTTTCTAAACAGCTTTTTTTCTTGATTTTGGGTATGTCTTGGGTTAGATCGGGTTAACACCTGGTTAGTTTCCTTTTCTTGAGCCCCCGTAGCGAGCGAAGCGAGCGGAGGGCCATGCGGATCAACCAATGGGAAAGGCCGATTTTTATATAGTGCACTATTTGTGTAATGGATCTTATAATGTGTATACGCATATATTGTAGTATTAAATATATGGTTTTATTCTTATGGGAAAATTGGCATTGAGTTTTGACTTTTACCGCTGCCCTGCGCAATTCCAGCCGCGCATCGAGGCGCTAGCGTCGGTGGAACTAAAAGCACAGCTTACTATAAATTATCTAGTAAGCTGTGCTAAAAGTAAGTATGCTGTCGAGAATCACAAATGGCGGTTTGACGCATGATTAAAGAAAGCCGGTTTAATCAATTTATTATTTTAATTTAAAATTGTTCTGGGGCGATGGTGGATGGAGGTATTGGTGGTGCTAGTATCAGCCGTTGGTAAGCAGCTATTTTGTGTATTTTGTTCTTGAAATATTTAAAAACTGTTAAATTTTATTTTTGGTTCTATTCGAGTTAATTAGTTTTTGATTAGAAATATATTGTGATACGTCAACACTATTTACCTATTTTATTCTGTTCAGAGTTTTTTTTATGTTATTTTGATTGCATTTACTTACTATCACATGTTTTTAATAAACTTTGTAACAAAATGCAAAATGTGTATATTTTCTTACACCCTAAACTATTCTCAGGTCCAAACAACGCCTAAAGTTTAATGCATAATCGCATTTAATTCAACCAGGCGCATTATGGATTTATCTGTGATAAACTAATGTATTTACAGGGTTCTTTCTTTGCTTTAATCTCGATTAAGAAAAACGCTGTAATAGTGTAGATAAACTCATAAACTGTCTAGTTATATGGAATACGACTAAAATAAAAATAACATTTGAATAGCCCGCCGCCTTTCTTCTGTCGATAAAACAGGAACATGTTTTGTCAACATAGATTATTAGCATTAGTTCAATAAGCCGCCCTTAGTGTCGTATAAGTAAACAACATACGTCAATATTGTCAATTGTCATTAAACGGTGTGCCAATATTTTACAAGGGAATGGATACTCTCTTTACTTTTATATTCCTCTATGGATCGCCTCCACGTGTGCGTGGACGTATAGAACGCCGGATTGTCAGCTCGTTTCTCGTTTGCCGTTTACAGTCGTCCAACTATTATTCCGCGCTAGCTCATGCGCAAATTAACCAAAGTACCCATCAAACAAGTGCATCCTCGGCGAACTGCAGTTCCATAGTAAACAAGCTTGACACACGATATATGAGTATTCTTCTGCTTAGTCTATCGTCGAGAACGACGTGAAGTGATCACACGTTAATGTCAGGTGTTATTTCTCAGAACTCTTCTCACAGTCTCTCGCCATCTTCCACGGGCATTAGCCGTTCTAATGGCTTCACTAGTGGACGCTCGGTTACTTTTGATACAATGTCTGTCCATCTAGATGGGGAGCATCCGCGTCTCCTCTTGCCAAGGGGCTTGCCCTGGACAATCAGCCTTTCGATGTTGTCGTGACGAGTTATATGTCCGAAGAAGTTTCAGTATTCGCGCTGATGTCAAGCTACTGAGACGGTTTGATGGTCCAATCTCGTTCAGCACTGACACATTGGTCCGATGTGCCGTCCACGGTATTCGTAGCATTCTTCGGCATACCCACATTGGCGTATACCCACATACGAGTATTAAATAACGGTAAAACATCGGTCCAATGTTGCCAATTGCATTAAATGAAATTATGTTATGGCTAAGCCAAAATTATGAAATTTTGATATAGATTATGTTAAAACCTGGAGATGGCGGGACAAGCAAAATATATCCCTTCTGATTCGCCACATAATTATGCAATCTTCAAATTTTTTTATCAGAATTCTGGCAAAATTATGTTATAATCTGATAATTACGTGACAAACGGCTACACTGCATCTGTCAAATTATTTCACTTCACATTTGACGAGTGTCTCGCGACAGTGATTGTTTTGGCTGCCGTCAAGGTCGAATGTTATTAATGCAGATACAGACGTCAGATTCATTCAAAGAAGGTAGATTCTTTGTGAATATATTCGCAGAAACA
>MU182123.1:442178-536959 GCA_016904865.1 Pissodes strobi
ATAAGTAATATTTCGCTTTTCGCATGACCCTCCGCTCGCTACGGGGGCTCAAGAAAAGGAAACTAACCAGGTGCTAACCCAAACGTAACCCAAGACATACCCAAAATCAAGAAAAAACTGTTCGCTAACCAAAACTAACCCAAGACATACCAAAAATCATGAAAAAAACTGATTAGAAAGTTAACCGTAAAAAAAATAAATAAATCGGGGGGTTTGAACCCGTGCCGCCACCGATAGTCGCTAAATTGAGACCTAACATCTAAACCTCTAGACCACGACGGCTTATGCTGCAGATTGATTACATCGAGAAGACATCGAATGGAATCGCTCGAGTCAACGCTACCTACACTAGATGGCGCTGGAGACGCTTTTACCTTGATGGCAGCCAAAACAATCACTGTCGCGAGACGCTCATCACATTTAGATCCATGCTATCACTCAACAGTAAGGCAGTTTGTCCATTGCATCCGAGATCCGAGATGACGGACCAAAGTGGCTGGCTAATGATATTTAATTCGCTGTTTGTCCACACAGCGATTTAAATATCATAGCCAGCCACTTCGTTCCGTCATCTCGGATCTCTGAATCGGATGTAATGGACAAACCGCCTAATGGAACCCTTAGATTTTTATTATTTTATTGATTTGTACACATCTTACGCGGCGGTACGAGGATAAAGCAGGACGCCCACAGAATCGGCACAGACCGACCCGGGACGGCCAGCACTGCCGGCATAAGTTGCTATCTACGTTATTAAACGAGATGCCGTTCCGCGCTGTTCCGATTAAATGGGCACTGCCTCGTTTAATAACGTAGATAGCAACTTATGCCGGCCGTGCAGGCCGTGCCAGGCCGTTCTGTGTCGATTCAGTGGGCGCCCTGTTTAAATCTCGGCAAATGGGACGGAAATGTGTAAACCGATACTAGCCGCTAGGACGATATTATTGTACAATTTTGCCCTTTAAAATTGTTTTAAGCGGATTTTAAATGGCAAATTTTAAATTAATTAATTGTAAAATGAAATGGCATATTTTAAATTAAACGAACCGTCAGAAGTATTATTTATTAATTATTTTAAACTTTGGTATTGAACTTAATTTTTATTCTATGAACAAGCTAGAATGTATAGGCAACGGCCATAGCACGTTGAAAATACCAGTTCCCGTCCGATCACTTAAGTTAAGCAACGTCGGGCGTGGTTAGTACTTGGGTGGGTGGCCGCTTGGGAACACAACGTGCTGGTGTCACTTTTTACAACGGATGTCGTTATAGGATATATTTACACATTAGTGTCTCGAGTACTAGCAGACTCGTTTTTGTATATAGACTACAATAATATAGCGTCTAGAGACAGCCGAATATTTTGGCTGACAAGCATCTTGACATTCGCCTCCACAGTTCGGTGGGTGGTACTTGGTTTATTTCTATATTTAGAGGAATTGTTTGAATGTCTTCACGATCCGGTCAGTTGTTTCCAACAGGTCTAGTGGTCTAGCGGTTAGATGCTGTGCATTTGATACGATGCTCCAGGTTCGATTCCCGCCAGTGGCGAAATTTTTTTTTAAGGTTATGTTGGTAAAAAATCTTTTTTCTTCATTTTGGAAAGTTCAGTTAGATCGATCTGAATCCATCCAAAGTAATGAATCGAATACGGCTTACAGCAATCCACTACTGTGTTCATGGATCAATACTAGGTGGCGTTTAAATCGAAAATGTAGGTCGGTTATCTGAACTTAACTGCAAATCTCATGCAAGTGACGAACGTAAGTACATGGACTGGAGTCGATTTTAGAAAGCTGCTGAGATGGCTTATCTGTGAACGACGAGAAGTTGCGGAGACAGCGTCGCAGGGCTTCAGAGTTGTTTTACATTTTATTTTCACTTCACCCATGACCCTCCGCTCGCTTCGCAACCAAACATAACGATCTCGAATTTAAAAAAAGAAACAAACATAACTTTGAAAAAAATAAAAAAACATCGACAGGAATCGAACTCGGGTCGACGTCTCACAAACACAGCATCCAATCGCTGAGCTACGAGACTCATCATCATCATCAATCGACCAATCGCGTCCACTGCTGGACATAGGTCTCCCGTAGCCTTCTCCATCCTTGCCGATCCTGTGCTGCCTCTATCCAGTTTGTCTTTATCCTTTTAATGTCGTCGGTCCATCTGGTTGGTGGACGGCCTCTACTTCTGTATGCGTCTTGGCGCGGTCTCCACTCAAGTATCCTCTTTGTCCAGCGATTGTCCGAAATTCGCGCCACATGACCGGCCCAGTTCCATTTTAAGGTTGTTATACGGGTAACCGCGTCCGTCACTCCAGATCTCTCCCTTAATGTTATATTTGGGATCCTGTCTCTTAGCGATATACCTAACATCGACCTCTCCATTTTCCTCTGCGCGATACTTATTCTATTTGTAGTGTTCTTTGTGAGGGTAAGTGTTTCAGCCCCGTATGTAGCTACGAGACTACTTGAAACCAATTCGATGGACCATAAAAATATGGTGTGTCAACAATGTAATGCGCGCGCAACTCTGAAGCCCTGTGACCGGGGTCTCGTAAACGTCAACTTCTGTGAACGGGGTCATCTTTATTTATTTATTTATATATTTATTTATTTATATTAAATTGCCTTAAGCTACTTGATATTTGACCTCAAACTAATATTTATTTATTTATTTATTTTACACCATTTCACAGTTACAAAGAACCAATTAACAAATGGGTACAACGAGACAAAAAAAAAAGTAAAAAGCATCAATACAATAAAAAAAAGAACTGAGAAACTGGATACAATGAAAGTAGTTCATGTAGATTATAATATAATTATCAAGTCTATTTTAAATTACACTTGGATTTATAGTGGATAAGCTGCAGTTGAATATATCAAAATTTTTCTGCCGTCGATTATATGCATTGCACATTTGATGAATGGGTGAATATTTACAGACATTAGTACGCGGAGTAGGTACATAAAATGTACACGCGTTACGAGATGTTAGCCTTGGTACGAGAAAGTTTAGCTGATTTAAAATTTCGGTACATTCCACCCTGTTATGCAGTACGTTATTCTTCTAACGAGCAAAAGGAATGTCGACGAAGTAATTGATCTTCGGGATACTGACCGTCGATTTTAAAACTTAGATACTTTAGAAACTTTCGTTGGACTCCCTCAATGCGGTCTATATGCACCTGATAAAATGGTGACCATACCACATTGGCGTACTCAATTTTTGATCTAACAAACGCATAGAACAGCAGCTTTAATGTATTGTGATTTGAAAAATTTCGTGAATTTCTTATGATAAAACCCAAAGATCTGTAGCATGTTGCTACTAAGTCGTTAATATGAGGTACAAAAGAGAGTTTGCTGTCAAATAATACACCTAAGTCGCGAAATGTTTCAACCCTTTCTAGCGATATACCGTTAATCTTATAATCATACAACAGGGTGTTGTGCTTCAGGGAGAATGACATTACTTTGCATTTACTAATATTCAGCGGTAAATTATTTTCAGTACACCATCCAGAGACCGCGTCAATTGAAGCCTGAAGCCTCAGACAATCACCCGGGCCCCGTACACGTGCATAAATCTTCATATCATCCGCGTAAAGAAGTGTATGACTGTCAAGATTCTTCATAATACTATTTATAAATATGTTGAACGTCAGAGGGCCCAAAACAGACCCCTGCGGAACCCCAGATGTTGCATCCACCTGGACCGATGATTGACCACAGCACTCTACTACCTGACGCCTTCCGTTCAAATAAGACCGAAACAAATTTATTAAATCATCCGAAAAACCAAATGAGTCAAGTTTACTAAGCAGAATTGCATGGTCAAGATGGTCGAACGCCTTGGAAAAATCTGTAAATATAGAGTCCACCTGACAGCCCTGATCGAAGGCCTCGGCGACAAACTGCGTCAGACAAGTTAGGTTAGACGTGGTTGACTTTCCCTTGAGAAACCCGTGCTGATAATTTGACAGTCTCTGTTTGGTCTGAAAATACAAATTATTGTGAAGGAACATTTCGAAATATTTGGAAAAATTATTAATTATACTTATGGGGCGATAGTTTTCAATTCTTTGCTTGTTACCTTTTTTAAACACCGGAGTTATCTTGGATTGTTTCCAAATATCCGGAAATTGGGAATTTTTTAACGACAAATTGAAAATGAGAGTAAGGGGTTTGGCCAAAAGGTATGCACAATCATGCAAAAAAAAGGCCGGTATCTTGTCCGGACCCACGGTTCCTTTTGGTTTAAATTTCTTTAAGCAACGCAAAACGTCATCCTCTTCAGCGCCGTGTACTGCAACCATATTAATGCTATTGGGAGTCACATCATTATTCAATTGAGCTGGTGGAATATATGAGGATTGAAAAAATTCAGCAAAAGCATTTGCAATGTCGCGGGGATCCTTAAAAACTGTTTGACCCAAAGACATTTCCTCCGAAAGCTGCTTATTATTTTTCTTGCTATTTATTAATTGCCAAAAATTTAATGGATTAGACACAATGCGATTTTCAACGTTTTCATAATATTTTTTAAAGGAATAATCAATATCAAGTTTTATTTGCCTTCGTAGCTCTCTAAACTCTAGCAAATGGCTATTATTTTGTATTCGCTTATACTTCTTCCAGAGGCCAAACTTTTTCTTAATGTTTTTTATTATGTTAGAATTAAACCAAGGGGGATAATCTTTTCTGCGTCTTATTGTTTTTGGCACAAAAATATTTAATATTTCGTAAAGTTTGGAATAAAACAAATCACAAGTGGAATTAACATCATTTGCCGTTTTCAAAAAATCCCAGTTCACACCAGACATGTGCATGTAAAGACCCTCAAAATCCGCCTTTTTAAAATTATAATACACATTGTTAATTTTCTGTTTATTAAATTTTTTCTCGAGCCCCAAATGACAATACACTGCCAGGGGGGGATGATGATTATCCACAGGCAGTAACACATCCTCAGCTCTTTCAACTTCACATGAAAATGACATAGTGTTACAGAATATCAAATCTAATAAGCGATTATTGGCGTTTTTTACCGAATTATATTGTGTAAAATCAAAAAATTGCATAAAATTCAATAAAGACAGAGTTTTATCATTAATACCGTCACCAGAGAATGCATTAAGAAAATCCGGCAGATTAAAGTCGCCTAAAAATAAAATTTTCGAATCATAAAGATTTTCAATTGAACACAGTTCCTCAAAAAACTGATTATACTCAAGGATACTAATATTAGGTGGAATATAAGTTAAAAATATGTAAAATGTGCAGACATTAATCGTAACCTTAACTCCTAGGAAATCAATACATGTGGGAATGTTACCAATTTTCAGAACTGAAACGGTATAATCACTTTTTACTGCTAATAACGCTCCACCACCCCGACGACAGCCCATCTGATCAAAATCTCTAAATTAACTATACATATTTACAAATAAATACCTATATACTACCGACTAAGGTGGTACCTAACAAGCGTCCACCTAAACCTAAGATAAGTAAATAAATGACATTATATTTTTATTCTAAATTATCATTTTAACACTACACTTTTAATGTTCTTCGGCTTCATGCAGTCCTTCCTGGTAGAAGGGGCTCCTAGAGTCCTAGTCCTTGTCCTGGTTCTTTAGCGCATCACCTCGTGGATCATCTTGTGGATCTTCCTGAATGGCATTTCCTCTTTGGCAATCTTTGCTATGATCCTGCTCCAGACCGGCGCGGCGTGCATGGCTATTGGTCTAACGTAGGTGCTTTAGAGTCTGATCTTGATGTCCTTGTCAGTGTTGCCGTTTGCGGGTATTTTACCCGAAATGCGGGTATTTCGAACATGCTGGCGGGTAAAATTTTGAGGCGGGTAAAATCGGGTATTTCGGTGCGTTCCTGCATCGAGGTCACCAGTAGTAAATGAAATTGGTTATTTTGCAAGTCGCGATTATAGACAAACCTTTTTTCGACAAAAGCCTCTCAGCAATGTTGCCTTTTCCATCTTAACAACTAGTTTAGACACTGAACTCAGAACAGCCATCAGCATGACATGGGTTTATGCCGTCAAAAAAAAAAAGAAGAATAAATTCAAATATTTGCCATTTGATTATGAGCATTATAAGATCCTTTACACAAATAGTGCACTATATAAAAATCGGCCTTTCCCATTGGTCGATCCGCATGGCCCTCCGCTCGCTTCGCTCGCTACGGGGGCTCAAGAAAAGGAAACTAACCAGGTGCTAACCCAAGACATACCCAAAATCAAGAAAAAAAGCTGTTTAGAAACATAATCTTTAAAAAAAAATAAAACAAAAGCAACGGGCTTCGAACCCGCGTTTTCCAGGTGAGACCCAACGATCTACACCTCTACGCCACAAGAGCTCTTGATAGAAACTGATTGCATCACGCAGACATATCGTAATACGAGATGGATCGACCAATAGGAGAGGTCGATTTTTACATAGTGCACTATTTGTGTAAAGAATCTTTAAATGCTGATTATGACTTGCTGAGAATGCGTAGTTCATTCATAAATTATCTGCTAGGGTATAGGAAGAGCAAGCCGTTGCCCATTTGCAGATTTGCACAGCATCTAAAATACCCTTTGTGTTTTGTATAATAAAACAATATAACTATTTTAATGTCTAATTTGAATTTCAATTAAAATAAAAACAATTTACCTGAAAATATGTTTAATATTTTCATAATAAAATGCTAAAAGTATTTTCCATAAAATGGCGAATGCGCTAATTTACTCTTAGTGTACTCAGTGTCACCCCCCATACTGGCGGGAAAAAGCGGGTATTTTGCTCTACTTGAGTGGGTATTATCAAACTTTTCATATGGCAACACTGGTCCTTGTCCAGTATTGATGACTCATGGTGTAGGGGTATATTGCGCCTGCTGCTAATCCTGCCTGAGACCCATTGACGCGCACAGAGAAAGTGCGCTCGGCCAGGTATGAGGCAACCAATGCAATCCGTTGTGCCACACACGGTTGAACGCTCTCTCCTCGTATATATCTTGTGCGATCTTCGCAGCGAGCATATTTGTACTATTCCCGCTGCGAAAACCGAACTGCTCGTCTGGCAGTATGCGGAGGTTCGAGGCGACTCCGCTAATTTTGGACAACAAGAATTTCTCTGTAATCTTGCTCAATGTATTCAGTAATGAGATAGGCCTATATGAGGTTGTCAGTTTTGGGTCTTTATCGGGGTTGGGAAACAGCACTACGTGCGCAACATTCCAGGGTACAGGGAAGTATTGCAGACGGATTACGGCGTTCACATTATGCATATAGTGTATAAGGGCCTTTTTAGGACGGTTCTTAAGGATGAGGTATGAGATTTGATCCGGCCCCGGAGCCTTATTCTTAGGCGGATGGCTTATGGCGCTGCGTATCTCCAAGGGGCTCACAAGAAGCTTATCCATCACAGAGGGCGGCATAGGGAATGCCTTACCTAAAAGAGACATAATTTGCTAGTGATAAGCTCGTGTAATGGCGCGGTGTCGGGTGCATCGCCGTGTACGTCAGCGAGAAAATTCGCGAATGCCTCGGCTTTTTCGGGATCGTCCAGGATATCTACTTCGTTATGCCGTATTGCAGGCATCTGAGCCTGGGCACCGCGGATCCGTCTCGCCAATTTTCACAACGAGCCGTCTTCCGCGCTGAGCTCATTCAAAAACTTTGTCCATACCGCGTCTCTGTAATTGCGAATACTCTTCCTGATTTGTTCCGTCAAAGCGTTGACTCTTTGCCTATCGTTTGCGGCGCGATTTCGCTGCCATCTGCGTCGAATCCGGTTCCGGAAACGGATCAAGTTTAGGATTTCGTCAGGAAGGGTCTCTACGAAAGATTTCTTCCTGACTACGTGACATAAGGCGTCTCTAACGTGCTGTATGTTGTGAGTTAGTGCGTTCACTTCAGTCTCGAGTTCCTGCACGGTCTCGATTTGTCGAGAAATTACTGATATCTCGTTTAGATGTAGCGTGCAGAGGAACCGAACCTGTTTCTGACCGCAGGAGGAATAGATCAGATCGCGTATTAAATCGACTTTGAAACACCCGTGTTCATACACAGTTATACAGTTAATGCACATCGTAAATGCCATAATTCGCTTGCAGTACTTCCCGTCCCCCTGGAAGACTGCGAGAATAGTGCTGTTTCATAAGCCGGGGAAAGATCCGTCCCTGACAACGTCTTATAGGCCCATATCGCTGTTGAGTACACTGAGTAATGTCACCGAAAAGCTCTTATTGTCGAGGCTTAGCGGGGCAGCCGAGAGGCTGGGCATTCTCCCTAAGGAGCAGTTCGGCTTTCGCAGTGGACATAGCACGAGTATGCTTGCTGCGAGGGTCGTGCAAGGAATATATGACAGTTTCAGCAAACGGCATTGCACAGCGCTGCTTCTCCTCGATATAGAGAGAGCGTTCGACAGGGTGTGGCACGACGGTCTGCTGCATAAACTCTTCATTGAGTACGAGTACCCTCTCTATTTAGCAGCGCTCGTCGGGTCGTACCTTGCCGGACGCTCCTTTTCGGTGAAGGTGGGCAATGCCACCTCCTCACTAAGGCCGATTGAATGCGGCGTCCCGCAAGGAACAGTACTATCTCCGCAGCTTTTTAGCTACTACATAGCCGACTTTCCTTCCTACCCGGACTCGTCTGCGGCTTTTTATGCGGACGATACCATTCTCTACTCAAGTGCCCCTCACGCGCAGTCCGCCATTGATAGCTTGAGTCGGCACATGGAGCTGATCGTTGGTTATTATGAGAGGTGGAAGATAAAATTGAATGCCGGGAAAACCGAACTTGGCGTTTTCACAAGGAAACGATCTCAAAGGGATGTACAACCCCTGCGGATATTGGACACCGACATAATGGCCAAGGATCGGATCAAGTATCTAGGAATCGTACTCGATAGGGGGCTTAGGTTCCACAGCCATATCGCGTATATTAAAAGTAATAATATGACCCTAATTAACAAACTGGGAATGCTGGTCAGGCATAGATCAGTCCTCAGCCCCAGGAATAAGATAATCTTATATAAAGCGATAACAAGGCCGACGCTCCTATATGGGGCGCCGGTATGGTGCTCCGTGGCCGAAACCCACTTAAAGTCAGTCCAGACTATCCAAAATAGGCACTTGAGAGCTGCATTTTTGGCGAGCATATACACCCGGATCCAGGACCTGCATAGCTGGGCGGACATTGAATACGTTCGCGAATACATTGACCGCCTAGCATGCAGGTTCTACGACATAGGGATACGTGGCTCGCCGGAAGCGGCACATATAGCGGATTCACGTTTCGACCCGGAGCACCGGCCACCCCATGGCCCAATACACGGCAGGACATCGCTGTTTTACCTGGAGCCTAGACACCCCTAAACAAGAAAAGCACCTGAATACAAAAAGTCAATTGTAAATATGTAAATATGTATATATATCATGTATATATGTTATCCCGGGGGATAAAACCCACCCTTTTTTACGCTACAGCCCCTTCAAAAAGAAAGGAGTAGCAGGAGCTCAGAAGTAACGCCTGAAATAGGAAAGATCACCTGAAACAGTGTAATGTAGTAGACTCCATCCACAGCTCGCAGTGGACGGGGCCTGCTAGACACTAGGTCTCGTATAAAACAGGCCGACCGGCTCAAGTTCTAGTCATTCCACGTACGCAATGGCGTGCTGTGTTCCTTATACCCTCAAGCAAATCGTGGACTACGATGCCCAGCTCCTTGACGCAATTCCTCCCTCACCAGGGTGATGCCATAGTATGGCAAATCCCACGAAATGTATATAATGTATATAGTTAAGGTATGAATGAGGGAGTGAATGGGGAATGAAAGCAAGAGCGAGAAAAGCCAAAGAAACGTGAAGTGGAGTTTTTTTAATTAAACTTTTCTTCACAATTCGAACATTCCAATATTTAACCACCTGAAATCTGAAGCCGTCAACTAGCTATTATAGCGGAAACACTGAAGTGCTATTGAAGGGATTGAATCCCAAAGAATATTAGTCGTGTGGCTGGTTACGAAACGTAGGATTAAGGGTCATAACAACGACCCCCTCGTAAAGGGATGGTTTATGCATAGGGCTGTGTGGCTCTGCGTTGCTCCAACAAAGGAGCCGGAGCTTTGGAACATAAGATTTATGTATATTCTTCTTTTAATACCTGCGAAGTAGGACATATTGTAAACGAAATGAACTAAATATATGATTATTGATTGATTGATTGACCCGTGTTCATACAAATACCAAAAAGGTTAAGTCTCCTGAAAGAATCTTAATCGTTTACATTAACATCATAAATTGTAATCCGGGGACGGAGCTCCGGCTTTTGCAAGAGCTATGACAAACCCGGAGGACGACTGTGCTTCGTTACGGTCGGAAGACAAGAATAAATCTGACTTAACGTTCTAGTAATTGTACGAACATGGGTGTTCGAAATTTAATACGCGCTCTGATCTATTCCTCCTGCGGTCAGAAAGAGGTCCGTTCCTCCACACGCTAGAACCGGTAGCTCATGATTATTCTCGTAATAACCGGTGTTTTCCTTGTTTCGTGCATCTTGGTGGCCATGGCCTACCGCCATATGGTGTCATAAGCCTTCTCCAGATCCAAAGGTGCAGTTGTCGTGGTCTTCCTGGTGTAAGCTGTCATTGCATGGTCCACTATCCTCGCAAACTGCATGGCTGTTGCTTTTCCTCGTTGAAATCCGAACTGCTCTGGTATTAAGGTTCCTACTGTTTGGAGCTCCGCGTTGATCCTTTTGTTGAGCACTCTTTCGACGGCCTTTCCAGGGGTGGGTAGCAGGGATATGGGTCGTAACGATGAGGTTTGGCTCCTGCCCTTTCTTGGATGGCTGGCAATTTTCCTTGTCGTCGGAAAGTAGTGCAGTCTGACCGAAACATTCATGATGTATGTTAGCTGGATAAGGGCTTTATTTGGCAGGAACTTGACCTCCTTCATGACTGTTCCATCCGGTCCTGGCGCTTTGTACGACCTGGCCCTGCTTATGGTATCTTTAGCTCTCTGGGGCTCATGTTTATTATGCGCGTGTCCTGCAGTGGCAGTGCTGCGATCTCGTCCGTTGTACTCTGCTCTCTTCTTTTTGTCCTATCATCTGATAAATTCTCCGTCAGGCTGCTGATATTGGCGAAGTATTCCATGAATGCCTCCGCCTTTTCCGTCCTGTCCGTGTTGATGCGTTCTACGCCATCTCTTGTCACTTTGATTGGCGGGACTGTCCTCCTGTTCTTCATTTCCTTGATGTGCTTTCAGATGTTGTTCTCTCGGATTGCGGTTGTGATTCTGTTGTTCCAGTCATCGTTGATATATGAATTCAGCATGGCTCGGGTAAGTTCGCACTCTTCCAGGTAAGCTGCTTTGTCATTAGGGTCACGTGTGTTCTAAAATCTCCTGCATAGTTAGTTCCTTCTCGTGATATGTAGAGGCGGCTTGTCCTGCTTGGGGTGAGGGTTCCTCCTGGTGCTGATATGTTCATTTGCGGCGCTTATTATCCTGGTTATAGCGTCTATGGCATCATCTATCTTTCAGGAGTGTTCAAGTCGCGAGTTATCCGTAACTCCGCGTTGACTTCTTTCCTGAAATTTGTACGCGACCCTAGGGCCTGCTGGCTAACGTGAAGGCTGGCTGATGCATCATCTTGAACATTACTGGCAGGTGATCAGACTGCAGTTCCGTCATGGTGGTTGCTGTGGCGTAGATGCCCCTTGCTACTCCTATGTCCAGCGTGGCATCGCTTACGTGGTATTGCGCAATTCTTGCCCTTATGTTCGGTATTATGAGGTGGGCGTCGTTCCTGTCGTTCCTGTCGATCCAGTTCCTGAGTCGCGTTCCTGTTCTGTTGTCAGTGCTGGTGTCCCATAAGGTGTGCTTGACGTTTAGGTCTCCTATGAGCAGGGCCTTGGGCTGATTGAGCGGTCTTTCTAGTTCGTATTCGTCGAGAACTTGATTTGGCTTGTATGCTGAGATAATCTTCAGGTTGTTTGTTGTTATCGCCACTGTCTCTATACTGATTGTGTCTGTTGCCTGTTCTTAGAATGCTCCTCTTTACGTATTGACTCATTCCCCCATACGGTTAGTGGTTTGGTCGATTCTTGAAAATCATCTCGTATCCTACGATGCCCGGCGGGTGATCCTTAGTCTTGGTTTCATTGACACTCGGTATATCTGGCGTGGTCCAGGCGAGGAGTTCTCTAAGCTGGCTGATATTGCCCCTTATTCCGTTGATGTTAATGTGCAGAATTCGTAGCCCTTTATGATGCTCCATAAGACTATTCGTTCTTGACCGCTGATAGTTGTGTTTTGAGCGTCCTTATCTTCATGATGAGGACCTTTATATTGAAGAGCCGGTTGAACTCTGCTTGAATAACGTTTGGATGTCGTCCTGTCCTGAGTTGTTTGGTGGCTCTGCTGCTGGCATCTTCGCGGGCCGGGGGCGGCAGCACCAACGGTGACTTAAGCGGCAGCATGGTCAGGGGCAGGAGCCTGCAGTCCTCTGAGTGTCTGGTTGTATGAGAGTTCTACTCTCACGAGACTCGGCCTTCGGCCTGGTGATGGGCTTCGGCTATTGTTGTCCTATCCTTGATGTGGTTTTCTCCCTGTCTACGTCCAGTGCTTTACAGCCCCTTAAGTTGGCCGCGTGGTTTTCCATGCAATTGGCGCACTTGAACGGCACCATCTGCCTCTTCTCCGGAGGCATTCGCCGGCTCGGTGACTGCCTGCGCACTTCACTGATTTAAGGACCTGGCGACACATCGTCGATCTGTGCCCGAATTCCTGACATCTGTAGCATCGAGAATAGTTTAAAGTCTTGAAATAAGCCTCCCACTTGATGGTGCTGTTGTCCACATGCTTGGTTCTCTTGATTTGGCCAATATTGGCCTCCTTTTTTGCAGTCACGAGATATGAATGGCTGTCTCCCCTCCTTCACTTCATCGGCACGCAGTCGATGATGGGTTTATGTTCCGTCTGTAGAGATCTTTGGATCTCCTCCGTGTCCATTCCCGGTTGTCCCTTGAATACCACCTTCTTGATTTTCTCACCCCTTGGTTTGGGTGAGTAGAATTCGATGGCCTGGCCTGGTCTTGTTCCAAAATGGCTACTACGAGTCCGTGGTCGTTCGTGGTCGTGGTGAATACTTTGATGTTTGCCGGTGTGAATTTCATGTAGAATTCGCTCTTCATTCTTGACTTGATCTGGTTTCTGCACTGTTCGTAAGTAGGGTGTTACCGCTGGTTTTGGACCAAATTAGGGATACTATTTGGGGATACTATATCATTATCCCCCTACCTAACTTCATACCGCTAGTCCCCCCACCAACCTCACATTACAAGTCCCCCTACCTATTTTCAAACCAAATATCCCCCTACTTAACTTCACATCAATATCCTCCCACCTAATTTCAATTTGTAAATTCCTCCCACCACTCCTCATTTTTTAAATAGGAACGCTCACGATACACATATAACGGTATGCTGATTTCTAGACTCGTTTTTGACTCACCCGCGCATTTACGTCACACGGGAAAAAATGTTCCTATTGACGCTGTCATAGTTTATTTAGTTAAGTTAATTTTTAGATTTGTTTTGTGTTTATATATGTTATAGGATTATTTAAATTAAAAACGTATAGTATAATTATGCCGAACTGTGCTGTGGCTACTTGTAAGAACAATAATAGGACCATCAAAGGGAGTAATATTAAATATTTTCATTTTCCTAAACATGAGTTAGCAAATCAGTGGATTCGTGCTTGTCGAACAGAAGATGGAATTAACATAAAAGATGCTGAGTATCTTTAATTATTAAGGCTTTACTTTATTATCTATTATTTTTATTACATATTTCCACGATTTACATGATTTTTTATGGCAGTGGCACACACTCTAAAGGGAGATCCTATGGCTAGGGATGGATCCTAATTTCACGTACCGTACCGTGATTTTGGATGCCGCTAATTCGACATTCGGGTGCTGCTGTGCCTTAGTTCCGTTCTTTAAACATTCTTTTTAGATATACCACGATCAAGTCACGGTTCACGATCCAGCCAGACACTATGTGGTTAAAAAATATTTGCCAAAATTTAAATAACTAAAAAAAATAAAGCAACATGTATTATTGAAGTGTGATTGAAGTGAAACTTCTTAACGCGCGCCGGGAGGAATATTTACACATGCTCACATACGATGGTACCAGGGTGCTAAAATCGGTTAGGTTCTGTAGCGCTACAAAAGCTCATTGATTTGCGCTCCTAATCGCGCCATGTCTTCGCGATGCAATCGTTCTGTTCCAACAGCTTTCGTGGCCGAGTGGTCTAGGTGGTTAGGTCTCGATTCGGCGAGCGGCCGGCGCGGCGCGGCCTGAGTTCGAACCCCGTTGGTTTTTTAATTTTTTTTTAAGGTTAAGTTTCTTATACAGTTTTATGAAGAATATTTTTTTTCATTTGGGCCTTTTCTTTTTGTTAATTGAGTGATATATTTTAAAAAAATACTTTTTAACGAAATCCGTTACGATATGTATATGATTTTATTGTGATATGTTTGTTAGCTTACAAGCAAACAATATGGGATTTGTTCTATTACCTTGTCAAGACATAAGCGAAACTTTTATGAAGAACATTTTTTTTTTCATTTAGGCCTTCCCTTTTTGTTAATTAGTATCATATTTAAAAAATGGTATATTTAAAAAAACTACCTTTTAACCAAATCCGGTACGATATGTAGGGGTCGTCATTTCCTTGACAACTTCTTAATTTTGTCTTGATCTTGTCTTGATTTCAAGACAAGATATGTTATGGGCTAAGATATTAGAATCAAAAAGAACTTTGCTCAGCTGATCTACTTCAGTGGCGTACAGAATATTTGAATTTACGTAATTTTTTTAAATTAAGAGAAAATTAATTTATGGAGGAATGAACTATAAAACAATACTATCATGACCGCGTGCCCCTCGATTCTACGCATCAAGTATAAACATCACATCAATCAATCTCATCCCGACTTTTTTACTTAGTTCTCAAATGTTGAAATAATACTTAAATAACCATTTATACATTTAAATTATTTTCTAGAGTAAAACTATGTATAATATATCAATTATAATTAGTAATATAAATATGGAATGAAAATGCTTTTATTATTTAGTTAACACATGTACACGTATAATTACGAACGTACCTATTATCGTAAATGTCCTTTAAAATCCCCCAAAACTGCGAATATTGCATTTCAAAACATTATGTTCTATACACGCTTACATAGCAGAATCGAAAGCGTCGTTCCCGGGTGACGTCACACGTTTCTGTGTGGGAGGTTCTGCCTGCGCAAGAGCATACCGTTATATGTGTATCGTGGGAACGCTGCAACTTTCAATCATTCATTCTGTCAATACCCGTCGATCTGGGATGAAAGGAACTGTGAACCATTAGAACACATTGCTGTGCTACGCCATCCTCAGATATTTTGCGAATCATATAAACCAGTAGAATACGTGTTAAGTAATCCAGTTCTTCGCTGTTTACCACCAAAGTTGTTCAAGAGTGCAAACAAGAAATTTCGTGAAAGAAAACTATTTCAAAAATTAGAAGCTAAACAACAAAATCAACCATCTCACCTATTGACAACAAAACATCAACGAAAGTCGCCGGCTACATCCGTTAGGATCCATAATTATTTAAAAAAAAATGAATTGTTGCCCTGGTGTTAATATTGTTTTATCTCATGGAAATGGAGAGAGACAGTTAATAGAATTTACCTCTGAAGAACTGAAAATGATTCCGTTGGATTACTTAATCAAAAATGCAAACCCTCTCGAACTATTAAATATTTGGGGAAAACTGCCAAGCGCATATAAAGCTAACTTCAACCTACAAATAATATTACCGTGTTTTATTCATTACAATAGACCGGATTGGCGTACTGAAATAGATGGCCCTCCCAGCTCCCAGAGAAATTGTGTATTATGTAATAAGACATTATCTAATTTAACTACTAATAATTAAGCATTCATCCTTTAAAACTTGGATAATGATAGTCAATTTATATTCAATCAAGAACTAATAAATTGTGTTTCATATAGTAGCTTTACATTCCTATATAATTGAAATATAGTAATAAAATCACAATGTGCAAAATAAATGATTGTAAACAGTATCTTATTATTTTCTATAAAACTGTTCGTCACCTGAAATATTACAAAAGGGGGAATTAGCGAGATACCCTAGCAAATAAAAATTACCAGACTGGAACGAAATAAAGGGGACAACGCGGATAATAACATATGTCTATTTGCCAATGTAGCGGTACCTACTTTAGTCAAACATTTACGTTTGAAATACCTACATATGCCGGTTTAATCATTTGAATTAAATTTTTACCCTTCGTTAATTATCCGAGCACAGAGAATATTATTTTATTGATTTTTATAATACAGTCATCAAAAGTACATCTAGTTTAAAGTTTTCAATTATTGTTGTAACATTCTAAGACAAAAGTAATTAATCAAGCATGTTAGATAGGACATTGATGCCATAGTCCAGACAAATATGGTTTATGTTTAAATTTGTGATATTCGAATTAGTCCAGACAAATACAGCTTCTGTTTATATTTGCGTGAACTAATTCCACAAAGTCATAGAAATAATCTTTACAAAAACCGTTTTACAAAAATTTAATTTTTTTGAAAGGTCCTAGTAGATAAGTAATGCTCATTCAACACCCCAAGACAGACCGATGGAGAAACAAACAACAAAAAAAAAATGGGCATGCACTATGTACGTTGGTTTATGTTCAAAGGACCCCGCAGGGAGCTTATGGAAAAGTGGTTCCGGTCAAATTGGCTGAAATTTTGATATGATGTTGTTTTCGAGTTCCTGATCAAAAGTTATCACTGCACTAACGAAATCGTTCGAGCGGTTTTCGAGATATTGGCTGCCAAATCCCATTTTGGGGTATGCGGTAAAATAAAGGCTTAGTATTGAGAGGATAACACAAATTGTAAATGCAGTTTTGTTGTCACTTATATGTTACGAAATGACCATAATTATGCTTAAAATATTAAACGCATATACTAGGAACATCAAAAAAGCCATTCACATTGTACAGGGTGTGACAAAAATGAAGCAAAATACTAATAGCTATCTTTTCCGTCAAATACTAATTATTAATAGTACCGGTACAAATGATATTAACTAGAATATATCTAAAAATGTCGTATATTTACTAGATAAGTCAAAAAGTAATTTTTAACGTACAGGGTGCGTCAAAAAAGTTGCAACAACGCTACCAATAGAAAATATACCTATTTCCTCTTAACGAATTTTTTTATTAATACTATACTTCACGAAAATAAATTATAAAACAAAATATCAAATACGCACCAGGGAAGTCAAAAAAATTATTGTTAATATACAAGGTGAAAGGAAAAGTAACACTTTTCTGTTAGACCGACTTCTTGCCTTTAGCGCGCTATAGCAGTATATCGATCAGTATTATTCTTCCCAGCTTATTAAGCAAATATTTCTTGGAAACATTTACGGCATTCTGTAAAAAAAATATTTGATTATAAAAACGGCTATACGGTATATAGAAACAGAATAACCAGAGTAGTTTTATTTTAAAACAATTCTTACCGTTATAGAATAATTCGAATATTGGTATTATGTCTTCTGTTACCAGCATCCAAAACCGTTTCTAATTTTACAGTGGCTTCGTATCGCGAGTAACCCAGATACCACAAAACTGACGCAACATGGGCACACGTTCCTAGTCCTTGTGTCCTTGCACCAGATTTACAAGTACAGTAGTATCCTAGAATTGCATCTTCTTGGTATTCAATGAACAATTGATGTTTAATCGCATTGCGGTGGCGCGAGTAAATGCGCAACCTAATTATGTTTTGATTATCCATTAGTCTATCTATTTGAAGTTCGTTATCCGGTATCCTCTGAGTTGTATCTTGAATGTAGGAAGGAGCAAGATTAAGCTTATATATGCTTACAGTAATGTCTTTTAGATAATCCATATGAACACGGGGAAACGCATTAACGTGATTTTGATCTAAACGTCTCCATCTGGTATTTCCATATATCGAAGATTTTCTTGTTCGACTCTTATTTATTTCTCTTGACCTTGCCAATATCTCACGAGCTATTTATTCTGTGGCTCCTTGCATAGCTATAGCTTCTCGATATGTGTTGATAATAGCACCACAGATCCTGTAGAAGTCCCCTAAGTTTGTAATATGGCAGATTGGTGTCGTGTCTGAGAAAAATTTAAAAATTGTTTGAATATGTCCATTCCTAGCTTCCACAATCCATCGAGTTTTAGTTACTAAACGAGAAGCATTCGCTTCCTCTGTAGTCAGTTGTTGCTGTCCGGGTCTTAGTTGGCAAGGCATTCTACACTCATTACCCAATTCTTGTAAAAATGGTATGGCATCGTGGTAACCTCAATCGACAACAAAAATGTCATTTTGTTGAAACCAGTTATGAATTCCTTGAATATCCCTCTGATATTCATTCCTGAGCTATGAAGCATCATTGTTGCGGGAATCTGAAAAGTATGGCCCTTGGATAGTTAAAATATAGCCATTTGGGGGCAACAATTAAGGCCGGTTTTAACGAGTGGTACCTTTTTTGATTACAGAATGACTGCCATAGTACTTGAAAGTTGCTACTTTTTGGAATAGCACAATAAGTACCATCTATATAAGCGACAGCTTTTCTTTCGATTGGGACTGGATTATATAGCTCATTAGCAAAGTCGGTAACATGTCTTTCTATATACTGCTGCCTCGTAATTGCGTTTAGGCCTATATTTTGAGGTACAAATCTTTGTAATAAGGATTGCCGTACTTTGCCTATATTCCAACTAACAGTTTGTCGCGTAGGATAATTAAAAATAATTTTAACAAATTCATCAGAAAGTCCTTGCTATACCTTGGTGAGAGAGGCCAGTAAATCTTTTCTGTTAACAGTAAGGTTACCTCTAGGGGTAGGTATATGATCGCATTATTGAAACAAATCTACAATGGGGTCATGGGGCCATGGCCCCCCACACGGACCCAGCAAGAAATATATTATGTGTATAATAACTATTATATTACACTATGTGATTTTTTTTTCGATACGGCAACATATACCTATACATAAACTATTACCATCTATGTGTGTGTAGCGATACTCATAAATAAAAAATAATATACATTGATAAAACTTTAATCCAAATATTTTAGTATATTAACAATAATTTTTTAGACTTCCCTGGTACATATTTGACATTATGTTTTTTAATTTATTTTCGTGAAGTATAGTATTAATAAAAACATTCGTTGAAAGGAAATAGGTATATTTTCTATTGGTAGCGTTGTTGCAACTTTTTTGCCGCACCCTGTACGTTAAAAATTACTTTCTGACTTACCTGCTATATATATATATATATATATACGACATTTTTAGATATATTCTAGTTAATATCATTTATACCGGTACTATTAATAATAATTATTTGACGGAAAATAAAGCTATTAGTATTTTGCTTCATTTTTGTCACACCCTGTACAATGTGAATGGCTTTTTTGATGTTCCTAGTATATGCGTTCAATATTTTCAGCATAGTTATGGTCATTTCGTAACATATAAGTGACAACAAAACTGCATTTACAATTTGTTAAGCCTTATTATTTTACCGCATACCCCAAAATGGGATTTGGCAGCCAATTTCTCGAAAACCGCTCGAACGATTTCGTTGGTGCAATGATAACTTTTGATCGGGAACTCGAAAACAACATCATATCAAAATTTCAGCCAATTTGACCGGAACCACTTTTCCATAAGCTCCCTGCGGGGTCCTTTGTGATATTCGAATTAGTCCAGACAAATACAGCTTCTGTTTATATTTGCGTGAACTAATTCCACAAAGTCATAGAAATAATCTTTACAAAAACCGTTTTACAAAAATTTAATTTTTTGAAAGGTCCTAGTAGATAAGTAATGCTCGTTCAACACCCCAAGAGAGACCGATGGAGAAACAAACAACAAAAAAAAAATGGGCATGCACTATGTACGTATATCAAAAGTGAAACTTCTTAAACTTAAACGCCCTAGTCTCGGTTTTGGTTAAAAAGTAGTTTTTTAAATATACCACTCAATTAACAAAAAGGAAAGGCCTAAATGAAAAAAAACTATTCTTCATAAAAGTTTCGCTTATATCTTGACAAGGTAATAGAGCAAATCCCATATTTTATCTTGTAAACTAACAAACAATAAACCACCATGACCCTTTTTCGTCAGCGATCGCCTTGAGCGGTTTTCATCAGTAATCGTCGTGTCACAAGCTTCAAATTTTACTCCCGGCGAGCCAAACATATAACAAAATACTGTAAAATATAACAAAAATAAAACAAAACCGGTACAAAATAGTAAAACTTTGCTTTTAAATGATATACTAAAGCAGAGTCATAGAAATAATCTTTACAAAAACCGTTTTACAAAATTTTAATTTTTCTGCAAGACGATAGTAGTAAAGCATGATTGATTCAGTACCCTACACACGCTAGTAGTAGAGCATGTTTGTTTCAGGACCCTACTATCTATCACATTACCATCCAACTTTAATACATATGTACATCATTTCCACTGTTTCGTTAGGAAGCAAAACAGCAGAACAGACAGCAAAACAGAGAGAGACAGACAGCAAAAGAGACAGACATACAGCAAAAGAGAGAGAGAGAGAGAGAGAGAGAGAGACAGCAAAAGAGACAGACAGATAGCAAAACAGACAACAAATACAGCAAAACAAACAGCAAAAACGGCGAAAACAGCACAAAAACAACAAAACAGATAGTAAAACAACAAAAACAGTAAAAAATATTTTCGATGTGCTTTATTCATTAAAATACCAGTTTTCTATGTTAAACAAACTTAAAAATATATTTTGTTCTTCTTTATTTTCTTTTATTGTAGGAATACGAATATCGAGATGTTTTATGTTTACTGAAGAATAAAATTGTCTGCAAAGTGGACAATATGCATTATTTAGTGTCCAATGCATTAAACATATAAAGCAAAATTCATGGCAACAAAAGCTTGGTGTAACAATATCTTCTTTCTTCATATTTTCTAAACAAATGGAGCAGGTTTCTGCCAGCTTAATCTTTTCAGATGTTTTCTTGCTTGGCTTATTTAACTTTCGCTTTTGCACAATTTTAGTAGAAAAATTTTCTTGTTTCATTTTTTGTTGTTGAATATTGCAAGCATAATACTGATAAATTTGAAGTTACCATGCTTTTATTCAATCAAATAGAAGTGGGGGTAAAATAGGGCTATGAAATGGGAAATAAAACAACTAAATTAATATGAATTTTTATATTTATGCAGTAATTTTACATTAGCTAATGCACAATGCCATGGTTTAATATTTTTATGAAAGTAGCATTCTGGTAGACTTTTAAATTTGCTTAATTTGGGTTCAGATCCAACAGGAATATTATTAATAAGCTTTTCGTCTAAAAACATCTTCAAGAAATTGGCTTTTTCATTACCCTTTACGTATATTTTAGGATTTTCATAGGGTTGGATCACTTTGTGTAAAATATCTTCAATTTCATTCAAGTCTATATTTCCACTATCCCACTCAATTCCATGATAATCTTCAGACCAAGTTACAACCTTAGTATCTCCAGCAGATAACATATTTCTTTTAAAAGGTGATTTAAATAGGAAAGTAGAATATCGAACGCCATCAAAAACTGACATTTCTTTGGGGATATATCCAAAGGAGCATATAAATCCTTGAATATCAATAAAAATATGTGACCTGCTATCATTCATAGCTGCTTAGTAACTGATGATTAAAATGTATTTTTTCGACTTTTACTCAATACACCAATACCAATGTTCCCCTATGATAAGAATATCCTCACACCACTCTCTCCTGTTTCTGTTATTTAAGCAGACATGAAAAGACTAACAGACATTCAGTTTGCAACACTCGTTTAAGCTTAACCTTAAAATGTTCCAAGAAAACTATTACAATCAATTATCAACTAGCTATGCTAGTGCATCGAATATATCAACAACAGTGGATCAACAACCCCAGGAAGAGTTTAGCAAGAAACGTAACGGAGCTGTAGTCAACGAATCCGTATACTACATAAATAAATCAAAGTCGAAATGGGTTAGTGTTGGGTTTTCCTTGGAGCGAAATTATGAACCTGTGATCAAGCTGAGCGGATACAAAAACAATCAAAGTGTTATCTTTAATGAAGATCAGTGGATTTCATTCCTTAACAATCAAGGAATTATAATGAGTTTCATTCACTCTAATAACAGCGGATGGCTACCAATGCAAGGGAATGGTTATGAACTTCATTTTGTGTTTATCGGTGACTCAAGAATAATCAAAGTTATACAAGATGGCGGCAACGAGATCTTTTTAGCTGGTGATACTATAAATGAACTAGTAAATTTGACAAATTTAGTGAAATACCGGTTTGATATGTTAAAATCTCAAGAATTTTCGAAATATTATAATATTCTCTTAAGTGGAATTTCTTTGAAAAATGGTGATCTGATTAAAAATGTATATGACATTATTTGACCTTCGAAGAATATTAATAGTGCAAATATTTACTGTGTTATCCTGATTGTGTTATAGAGGATGTGGAAACGTTTTCATGTAATCAATTTTTAAACAGTATTCTTGAAAAATAAAACTATTTTAATAAACTTTGAATATTTTCTTCCCCCACCACCACTATCAGAATTTAGTACTTATTTCTGCTAGTTTATTCAACTGCTCTCAGTCAAGATGTGGTTAGCTTACGTACAAGAGACACCAGCGTACAATTTGGTATCAGCAGTAGAAAATTTAGCACAACATTTTAGAAATTTAGAGTTTGATGCTGAACATGAAGCAAATTATGGTTTTGATAGGTTATATACCTTCGATGAATGTATGGAAATCGCAAGAAAATATGGAAAAGCAGTAGAAGCCTGCAATATTTACTTACACACATCCGACTTAAATTCATTTCTGTACACCATTAAGGAGATGGGATATGCTGCATTTTTGGATGAGGTGAAAAAGTTTGTTCCAGAAGATATTATAAGAAAAATATTTGATGAAACGTAATTTGTTTGTTTAAATAAAAAAAATTTTTGTTGAAACTGCGTTTTATTCAATCATTAAAAAATTGTTATACATATAATATACATTATTTAGTGCACATATACAGGGAGATTTAGAATGGTAAAAGCATTGTGGATCTCCTTTTTGTAATGTAGGGCTTTCTTCAAGTTCTATCACTGGTTTTATTGTGTATTCCTTATATATTGACATTTCTCTCTTCCTTTCACGTACACGTTATCAACTTTCTCGGTCAGGCTTCTAACTATATCGGCAAACTTATGCGTTGGCGTAAAACCTTCATCCCATGATATACAATGATGATATTTCATTAACCAATTTGCTTCCTTAACTAGATGTGGTGGTAACTGTCTTATATCAAAAGGTGATTTAAATACATAATGACATATTTTTCTTCCATCAAATGCAGCTAGTTCCTTTGGGATAAATCTGTTATTTTCGATTTTGAATCCTTGAACATCAAGTATCAATAACTTCATATCCTCATAAGAGATAATTTTCTAATAATGATTTTTTTGTTTCCGTATTCTTGAATTTGTTGTCTCAATTTTTCCAAGTTTTCCAAATAATAATATAGTCGTGTCGCAATCATTATGATGGGTATGTAAACCAAACTTCTGATTTTATAGAAACGAAGAAGCATGCGCATTATAATTGTCTTACAATTTTTGTGAGAGGATTATAGCTAAATATCTTATCATGCAAAATACGACAATAAGCAGAAGTATCTTTTGTAATACTTTCATTAGTTTCAAATTCAACTCGAATACCAATTGAACCAGTTTGGAGCGATTCTTTTTGATGAGAACAATCAATGTGCGTGATTGGAGATATATTTTTAAAATCTTGAGGTGTAAAAAGTGGTTCGCTGGACATTCCATAATAGGAATTTCTAAAGTTTGCAAACATTTCATAGAGTGCAGAGAACTTGTTTTCTTTAAAGTTTAGATATAGATCATGATATGGATATCTTTCTGAATTTAAAAATACTCTTATATTATTTAAATCAACATTATCAAATTTGCTCATGTCTTTCTGAACATGACCTTTTTTATCTTCCTGAGAAGCGATAATGACATGCCGAGGGCTTTCCAACTTACTGGTTGTTTTTACGGGCCAAGTATGACGTGATGTTTCAGGTAAAGAGGAGTATTCAACAATTTCCCAGCTTCGAAATCCAATTAACAACTCTTTATTTGTTTCGAGAATTTTTGTTAAGACAAGTTGTTGAGAAATATCAACTGTAATGTGGGGGATTTTCCAATATATTTTATTAAATGTTACTTTTGGAATTTCCTCTTTAGTTGCTTTTGGTTCTATATCATCTTTGAAAAATACCCCATCTAAATCATTGCTAGCTCTTATTAAGACCAGTTCTTGTTTCATATTCATAATTATTTTCTTATAGTCTTCGAAAAATCCCAGAAGCAATTTTAAGGGTATAGAAACGTTGAATTTTCCATTGTCATCAACTAAAATTCTATCACTCTCTGATCGTTTAGGGAACCATCCAGCATTTTGTAACTTTAAACTCTCGTTGGTATTGAATGAAAGGTAACCCTTCAGAGTTGAAGCTAATCCAACATTCCTTACAGAATCTATAGTAACTCCATTTAGTTCATATCGAATTTCTCTAAATAGAAAAGCAATACCATTATTGATAAATCGCAATCTCTTTGTGTAGTTTCCCTCATTATTTAATAGAGTTCCTTCGATATAAAGAAGACTCTCTGAAGGAAAAGTGTATGCGTCAAGTTCTTGAATAGGAATTCTTATTTCATCATTATAATCGAAATTCGAAGAAACGAAAGGTTGGTATATATGTAATTCGGAACTAATAATGGAATTGTCAACGTATAGCTTTTCGTTTACATTTAAAATATCCATTATTTTAAAACTCTAAAACCTAGAGATTGAAGGAATTCACGATTTTCTCGTGTTAACTTGTCAACGTTTTTTTTAAACTGTTTTTGTTTTTCAAGTTCTTCTTTTTATAACTTTTCAGTTCATTCATTTCAATAGGTCTAGTAGTTCTGTTATATCTAATAACCATATTGATTGGTTTTCAAATGCAATCTTACTGTTATGGCTTCATTTCGAAAATTGATAAGATCTCCGTCTTGATCAATAATTTTTACAGTAATGTTGTTTATTGTTCTAACGCTGGCAGGGAAATATAATACAGGTAGAGGAGATTCCACTATTTTATACCCAGGAGCAACAGCTGGATAAAATTGATGAATTATGTGAACTGGCTTACCATTACTGTATGATCCAACACAAATATTACAATCGATGCAAATAGCGTTTACTTTGCTAATATTTACAACCTCATCCGACTCACTAAATACCTGCGGATCAATAAATCTTTTTTTAAATCCTAATAGTTTACCTACTGAATTATCATTGGTAAAGTCAATTTTTTTAGTGCAGAATATGTGACATTTTAAGGTATTAGTGTTAGGCTTTAGGGAAAACCCTACCATTTCATTCTCAAACTTATCTTTAATTGCATTTTTTATGTATTTTTCTATGTCTTTTATATCATAAGTTCCTTCCGGTATGGTTATTACTTCATTTTCTATATATATTTTATTATTACCCTCTTCTACATTAGGTATGCTCATAAATGTTTCAAAATCTGCTAAGCCCAAATAATATTGTTTTCCATCATCTAAGTATATTGGAGGGTTAAAATCTGCTGACAATACAGATGTATTCCCCGTAATTGCAATAGTTGTAGACATTGTAATAACTGTTTGCTACTGATTGTTTCTTGCCAAATACTTCTTATATATTATTATATAGAAATTTGAGAGACAATTTTCCACAATTGTATGAATTGAATTTTTGTTTAGTATCATAAGTGTAGTATATATTTGTGATTCCGTTTGAATTAAAATACTTAACGAGTTCAACAGGTGGTCTTAGGTTGCCATAGCTATCAAAATATATTACTTTGCCTTCATTTTTTATGTAAGCTGTCCAATGAGAACCATCGCTTTTTTTAGAATCTAAATTGACAATACCACATTCTATCTTTTTAATTTTCTTTGGAAGATTATCAAGCATATAAATACCTCTAAAATTTGGAATTTCCAATATTTTTACATATCTCAATAAATCAATATTCGTTAAAGCCTTATGAGGAAATTTTATTTGGACTTTTTTTTAAATATTTTCTTGTTTATATATCCTCCCTTATATGGTTTAATAAATAAGCCTTTTCCTTTTTTAACACCCTTGCCTTGTTTAAACGGTTTTAATCCTTTTCCTTGAGATTCCATAGCTTTATTATGTCTTTGTAATTCCTCTAACTGCTCTTTAGATGCTTTAGCATCATTCACAGCTTTAGCTATTCCTGCGGCACCTCCTCCCAAAGCGCCAAGAGCACCTAAGATGGGTAATAACAGAGGTAAAAAACCTCCTAATTTTTTAGGTGGTTTTATAATCCGCTTTTTTCTTAACTTAAGTTTTCCCCCTGTTTTTCCTTTCAGACCCATTCCGAGCTTTTTTTTACCCTTCGTGATACCTGCAACCGACAATGCTGCAATTTTTTCACCAATGGATGAATCCTTAGACTTAACTCTTCCCCAAGCTTTTTCCGCTAATATCTTATCTGCTTCGTGTCTGCTTGGAAGATCAGTGAATTGAGAGTATGCTATGTCGTGATCTCTACATGCACCATCTAATGGATTTATCCCAATGTCACCTCTATTTAATCTCTTTTCTAAATAAGTTCCTGGTCCACAAAACTGATAACCAGGAATATGTACTTCTACAGGGAGCTTATTAATAAGTGTGTTTACTAAACCAAAACCTTTCCTGTTACGCTTCTTGATCGTTTTAAACGTGTGAGGTTTATGTTGAGTCATTTTATAGGTTTTCGAAACTAATGAAATAGTGTTGAATGCTCAACTATAAATACTCTTTCTTCATCTTGAAAGTTTTTAGTAGTTAAATAGGATGAGGATTGAAAAGCAATCGTTTTCTCTACCTGTTGGAAACCATGATGATAAAAATTTGGTCAAAACGTTTAAAAAACATGGTGATTTGTTTGGCGGAAGTTCAAAAAGGTGTCTTATAGTTGGATGTAGTGGAAGTGGAAAAACGAATGCAGTTCTCACATTAATTGAACATTCCAATGGAATTAGATTTGAAAATATTTATTTATATTCTAAATCATCGCATCAACCCAAGTATGAATATTTAAGGAATCTATTGCAACCCATAAAAGAGATTGGGTACTTTGAATATGAGACCGATGAAAATATTATCTCCCCACACGATATTAAACCAAATTCTCTTATAGTATTTGACGATATTCCATGTCAAAACCAGAGCGTTATAAGGGATTATTTTATCTTTGGTAGACATCAAAATACAGATTGTTTTTTCATTTTTCAAGGATATTCATCAATTTTGAAGAGACTCATACGAGAAAATACCAACCTCCTAATTTTGTTTAAACAAGATTACATGAGTTTAAAACATATATATATAATGATCATTGTATTATGGATATGACATTTGAACAATTTATAAACCTATGTGCACACTGTTGGAAGGAGCCATATGGTTTTGTTGTAATAGATAAGGATTGTGAATTAAATGCGGGCAGGTATAGAAAGAAATTCGATTCATTCATTTACTTATAAAAATGCCGACTTTACAAATTTATCATAGTTGCTCCTAACTATCTAAGATGAATAAACGTTTGGCAAGAGACCTAATTAAGTCAAGAAAGGCTGTTAGAGAAAAATACCGCAATCTAAAATTGGCAGCATCGTCAACACAATCTCAACTAGAGCAAACTTATAAACCATTAACACAGCCACTTCAACAACTAATTTCTACAATTGTAAAACGTGAACCGAAAGAGGAACCCCTTGAACTGAAAGAGGAATTCTTAACACCGAAAGTAATTTATCAGACATCAACACCAACAAAGACTGTAAGAAAAACCGGAAAAACTCCTATTTTGCCATCGGAAATACCATCATTTTTTGATACTAGTATTGCTTCTGTCAGTCATCTTCCATCTATACGAGAAACAAGTATTGTAGCAGAAACTACGCCTCCATCAATTAGGGAAAGTACCTCATCTACTCTTGAGGAGTCAAAATTATCTGATATTCTAGAACAGATTAGACAAACGATTTAAACATACGTAGACACTCCAGCATATCAGGATTGGTTAGCGGATTTCCATCAATTACCTAGATCTTATATTGATGAAGGTGTTAGAGATACGGAACATAAGTTTGATCATAATTATGGAATAGTGCATGACTATGAGACAAATAGATTTCTCTTAGGACTAACAGGGAAACCTATTGAGATTATTGATAAAGACATAAAAGTGGAAAATATACGCTATACTAGTACACCTGGTTTATATGAACTGCTTTTCAAAAAAGAACCTGTTGGTTATAAAAAGGAAGATTTAGATAATTATATGGATATCCTAAAAAGAACTAATGCGTATCGTAGAAATCATGATCCTAATGAGCAAGTGCAAGGAAATGGAACAAACAAATATGTAACAATAATAGGTCCTTACTTAGCATTGAAAGGAATAACGAAGTCTACAATAAAGACTCCAGCGCGAAAATTAGTACAAGCTTTTAATAGAGTTAAAGCTCCTTATAGACAACTTAGACAAGGAAAAGGTATTACTTTGAAGCAGAACAACGTGAATACTGATTACGTATATTGGGATAATATCAATGAACTTGTCGACAGACTTCGTTTGTTGATGGCATCTGTAGCTGCAGGACATACCGGTCACAATAATGAAATAATTTCAATTATAGAAGAGTTGAAAGAAGCAAAAGCTATAGTATAAATAACACAAGTGATGTAGAATTAACATCAGTATAAGTAAATTAATCGTGGCTGTTAACAAATTTGGAACACATATCTTAAATGAATCCAAAAATGAGCTGAAATATTTTTGTATATTACCAATTATTGCCCAGAATGAACAAGAAACAATTAAATTACCGGATGGTACTATAAGACGTTGTTATACTATTAATGGTGAAAGCACTGCTTTATTATTTCCATTGGTAGAGGCGGAAGTAAACAGTGTACATTGTCATTCTAGCATTGAATTTCTGATAAATAACAAGACGCTTAGTACTCAACAAATAGTCGGCCAGAAACTCATAAACGGTGACAAAATATCACTTTTAAGAACCAATATTGAACCCTTTAAGGTACCATTAACGCTATATGTAGGATTGATTTTAAAGTGTAACATTGAAAATGAGTAAGCAAGAAGTTGTAAATGAGCTACACAAACCAGCGAGGAGAACATTTAAAAGAAGACGAGTAATTGTAAAAGGGCTTTATGATCTTTTTCAAGCAGATTTAGTTGAAATGCAACCATATGCGAAATTTAATAAGAGTTACAGATATATTTTGGTTGTAATAAATGTATTTTCAAAATATGTGTGGGCCGAACCAGTAAAATCAAAAACTGGTAAAGATGTTACAACAGCTATGAAAAAAATTTTAATCAGTGTGAAAATTCCCCCAAAAAATTTACAAACAGATAGAGGGTCTGAGTTCTTCAACGAAAGTTTCCAGAATCTAATGAAACAATTTGAAATTAACCATTACAGCACATTTTCCAATTTGAAAGCTAGTATAGTAGAAAGAGTAAATAGAACATTAAAAAATAGAATGTGGAAAATGTTTAGTATGCAAGGAAATTATAAATGGTTAGATAGGTTGCAAGAAATAGTTGCAGATTACAACAACACAACACACTCTGTAACTGGGTTTAAACCTGTGAAAGTAACCAAGAAAAATGAGAAAGAACTGCTCTCAAAGGTCTTCCGACACATAAAAGTTGTGGATCCGCAACCATCAAAATTCAAAGTTGGTGATTCTGTAAGGATAAGCAAATATCGTGAAGTATTTTCTAAGGGATATACACCCAACTGGTCGAATGAAATATTTATTATTAAAAGAGTAAATATGACTAATCCAAAGACATACATTTTGAAAGATCATAGAAATGATGAAATTCAAGGTGCATTCTACCAAGAAGAATTACAAAAAGTTAAACATCCAGACCTGTATTTAGTTGAAAAGATTCTAAGACGAAAAGGAAACAAGGTGTACGTCAAATGGCTTGGAATGGATAAGTCTCATAATTCTTGGATATTAAAATCTGAAATATTGTAAAATATATTTTTTAAATAAAACACTTTTATTAATAAGAAACTTTTTTTTATTTTACATTTCACACTCTATAATACAAATATGCGTTATACAATATATAAATTAACATGCATATAGTCATTAATAATGACATAGCTATTAATATTATAAGTCCTACATTAGGTTTACATTCATATGGTTTTGCAAACAAGTAATTCCACTCTTTGGGTTCTACATATTCTCCATCAATAAAATACATTCTCAGCTTATATTGAATAGAAGTTGAATTTTGCATTAAACTATCATCAATTTTGTATACGTATAATCCATTGCTTAACGTCACTCTACTCCAAGCTGAGGGCCAAGTGTCATTGATTACGTTGTTAACCGATAGACAGATGAAGGTTTCACGAATGTTAGGATCAACTTGTATGAACAAAGTATTATTTAAAAATGCAGAGAGAAATAGTACAGCTGCTGGTGGCAAAGTCATTTTTAATATAATTATATATTTTCATAATTCATTCAATTTATACTCATCTGCAACTAAACTTTTCAGAATTTTATTTACATCATTTACTTCTTCATCATTAGTCTTGGAACTATCTTCTAAAATATTTATATGTTTATGCCCCCAAGCCAAGGTTCTGAAAGATCCTGGAATAATATAACGTTTATCATCTTTAGCTGACAAAGCGACTTTATTTTTTAATTGTGTGTGCATATCATGCAGGATTGAATGAAATATATTCATTTTTCGAAATTTAATTTCGAAATTTTCAACAACATCTTTATAATCTTGTTTAGTAATTGAATTTTGAATAACATATTTTTTAACACCTTTTGCCTTCTTTTCCGATTTGTCTTCTAAATTGACACAGTAAGCTTTTGCACCTGTTCCATAAAAGCTTTCAATTGGCTTTCCCGCAAACTCATCTTTCATCCGTCCTAATACAGATTTATTTTTAGTGATGTTATATATATTATCCTCATTATAATTAGAAGTGTCAAATCTCTCTGAATTTTCCTGAATGTCTTTATAGAAATTGTCTGTTTTTACATGCAACACCAAACTGTCTGTATCAGTGTACAATAAAGTTGCATTGTCACCATATTTATTTTTAATGTAATCATAATAAAAATCATATATTACAGTTTTTGATAATTCCAAGACTGTAAAACCAACATAAACGGGTTTGTTATAGGTTACTTTTACTCTCTCCATTTGAATTGCAACCAGATTCTCAGTAAAAACCAATGAATTTTTGAAATTTGGTTTAGCAATTAGTGTTTCAGCTCCTTGCTTATTAGCAATATTGGCCCAATGCGTTATTAATCTTATATCCACTCGTTTATCAATATTTTCCAGCGATTTACCATATATAGCATTATTAAGTAGTTTATAAAAATCCTTTTCCATTTTATTTTTAGACCTGTTTCGCATTTCAGTATTCAAATCGATATATGGTTTTAAAAATGCGGCCTGTTTAAATTTAATAGCTCTATGAATTTTCGTTAATTTTAATCCATTTTGCAAGGCTTGTTTAAGGTTTCGATAATGAATAATGTATTTTTCTTTATTATTTAAATTACAAATCAATTTTTTATGTTTGGAATTAGGTGGACAAATATTTTCTGCCAAAAAAGGTAGTTCATTATGTTTTTCATGTAAATTTGAAGGATATTTCATATCTACCTCGAATACGTAACCGTACTCAGCATCGTCTGGTATTGATAATAAATCTAAAGACTCTATTTCTGTTTCTGTCATCCAACTAAATTCACTTATAGGTAAACATTGACTCATACTGTGTCCATACAAGTTAGTGGCATCTAAGTACATTATATATGAAGTAGGTTTCGCGTAATCAAAATTTGGAAGAAACGAGTTATTGGCTTCAGCTTTTCGAACACTGCAAAGACATATACCACCTCTAACATTATTTTTAAAGAAATGTAACATATCGATATCAGTTAACAATTCTAATTTTACGCTAGTATATTTTAACATGGCATCCCAACTTAAACCTGGGGAAGTATAATATTGCGCAGGATCTAATTTGTAAATGTTAAGGGATACATTTCGAAATGCTTCAAAGAAATCGGTTAATATGAGAATGTCAGATAATAAATAAATTTTAGTGTAATCCATCAAATTTTTACAATTAAATAAGTTCCAAATTTTTATTGCTCGTTGATAATCTGAAGGATCTAACGGTTCATCCTTTAATTTATCGTAAAAGTGTTCAATACTCGGTAATTGATGTTCATATAACTTATCCATAGAATCTACGTAAGAATATGGATACACTCCTTTTTTCCTAATTTCGTTTGATTCAGTTGGATCTTGAAAACATTTATTAATTTCTATACATTGATTAGGTTCTAAACTCTCACCAAGTTTTTCTAATGAAGTACCAGCAAAGCTAAAAGAGTCTAAAAATCTGATTTTGATAAAAATATTTTTTATTTTTTTATCCGGCTGTTCTTTTTTATCAACCAAAATTGATTTTGAAAATGAAATGTATTTTTCTTTAGTTTGTGCTAAAACATCTATTCTATCTTCTTCACAACAAAGTTGTTTAATAAACAGGTGGGAATCGTAACCGGTTAGATTATGGAAGAATATAGGAATAAAATTCGGAATTTGAAAGTTTAAGTTACATATACTATGCGCTGCACCTCGGAATTTCCCTGTTAAATGATCATGATCCCTTACTTTTTCATCCCCAGGCTTAAATTGTTCATTACAAATATGACAACTAGTAGAATTCTTGAAATCTAATTTTTCCTCATTAGTTAAAGGAAGCATTGGAATCACATGTTTTAAATGATTATTATAAATTCGATGAACATGACCTTCAATTCGTTTACAAAATTCATCAGCTGCATCAAGACCAAAATAGTGATCTACTACTGATAAAGAATCATCATATGAACATTTAATGAAATACGCAAAAGCATATGGTACATGTTTGAAAGTATTTCTGGTATAAGAATCCATATCATTTATTGGTTCTTCATATTGTAAAGGTTTTAGGAAACATTCAAAATCAGCATATATTACAAATGGAACCTTTAACTGTCTTTGGAAATTTTCAAACTGAAGAATATTTTCTGGAACATTTTGTCCATATTTATTAACTTTTATTTCATTGCTTGGAATTTTTGTAAACAAATGATTACAATCGTTCAGTTGGTGAATGTCTAATTTTTCTTTGGAAGTAAAATAAATCAAACAACCATCACAGAAATGTTTTTTACGATTCATGCTATTAATTTGAGGTGATATTAATCTAGACATATCCTTAATCCAACAGTAATGATTGTTCTTACCATCACTAACTAGAAGCAAGTTCACATGTGTTGGAAGTTTTCTAGTAGTATAATGCAGTGGGCCCACTACTTCATATTTTAATTTATTATCTTCATAAACAGTTTCTAATCCGTAAACATTCACTGATATTTGATTTAGCACTTCAAACTTTTCTATATCCTTTAATTTCACTGGGAAGTCTACTCCTTCAAAATTTAGATGTTCGAAGAAATTGGGATATGAATTTGTTCTATCAACATGTGTGTAAGCAGGAAACAAAGCACTTATAACACTCCATCCAAAACAGTACTGATCCTGATTCTTAACATTGATTATGGCTCTCTTATTTATAATCTCTTTTGGTAAAGGAATATATGAGGATGCATGCGTTGGGTTATATTTATTTACATTGATTTCTAATCGTAATATTTTCTCCAAAGCCCAACCCGAACCATTCTCTGCAAATGTTGACACTTTTTCGTTGATTATAGTTAAAAAATCATCATATATATTACTAAGATCTGTTGTTGTTGTAATAATCCTATTCTTAGTATTAAATGATTTGGTTTCCATGTTTTCCTTAGATTGTAATAGGAATTGTCCAAATAATCAGTGGCGTAGCTACCGGGTGGGCCAGGGGGAGCAAGGCCCCACGGCGCCAAGAGAAATTAGGCGCCACTACGAATTTATAAATATGCTAATGCTAACAATGCTCATGAGCTTAACTGAGTTTTTAAATTAATTAAATTATAATACAATCAAAGAACAAAATATGTATTAAACTTTTTACCCAACCAATACATTTTGTGTCAGGTATTTATTATTTATTCTACGTGGAATAAAAAGATATATCCCGGCGTGGCGGCATTTGGTACATGCAAATTCGTAAAAACGCTGCGTAAGACGGCATGCGACTGCAAAGACAAAAATTCTGAAAATTTCGGTCGTGAAAAAGTATGTGTTTTTTAGAGTTTGGTATTTAGGCAGTACCAGTAGCCAGACAAGTCTCAATAGCCTAGCAATACTAAGCATAGAAAATGAATTTGTCCAAAAAATTTATTTTGATCAAATAATCGATCAATTTACGTCGATTCAAAACCGAAGAAAGACTCCAATGTGAAATTAGTTAATTAATTGATTAAGGTTACAGGTTTTAGGTTACGTTTATATTTAAACATGTATGTAGGTACCTGTTGGTTGATTGCCGTTTATATATTTTATATTCATATTCCTGTAAATAAAAAAAAGCGTGTGCACTATGTGCGCATATCAGAAGTAAAACTTCTTAAACTTACACGCTCTAGCCTCAAATTTGGTTAAAAAGTTGTTTTTTTATAAATATATCACTCAATTAACAAAAAGAGAAGGCTTACATGAAAAAAAGCTAATCTTCATAAAAGTTTCGCTTATGCCTTGACAAGATAATAGAGCAAACCCCATATTTTTATCTTGTAAACTAACAAAGATATGACAATAATTATACGCCCTAGCCTTATACATATCTAAATGGATTTGGTTAAAAAGTAGTTTTTTTAAATATATTACTCAATTAACAAAAAGGAAAGGCCTAAATGAAAAAAACTATTCTTCATAAAAGTTTCGCTTATGTCTTGACAAAGTAATAGAGCAAACCCCATATTTTTATCTTGTAAACTAACAAAAATATCACAATAAACATCCGTGACCGTTTTCCGTTCCCTGCCAGCTCGCCCGCCGTGTGTCGGGATCGCGACCTTCACATTTTACTCCCGGCGCGCGTTAAGAAGTTTTACTTCAAAAATATACTTTTAATATTATGATGTATTGTTTTTGGAATAGTTTGCGTATATACACAAAATATAGGTTTGTTTTAGGCGCCAGCGGATAGGTTTGCCCCCCGGCGCCCACATTTCTAGCTACGCCACTGCAAATAATTCTACATTAATCTTAACGGATCTATATTTTATTACTTGCTCAGATATTAGGTGAATAAACTTTTGCTTAATTTCAGTAAAAAATTCATCAATATCTACAAACTTTTTCGATGGAAGCAACATGTACGATATAATCCTGTTTTTAAGAGCCGATGTTAGAATTTTCACATTTTCATTGTTTTTCTTCATTATTTCATTTTTATGAGTGTTTGATCTTAAATGGGCACTAAGTTTCTTTTTGATGTACCACGTGTCACAGTCTTGACATCGCGAAAGGGTAAGTTTGGGTATCGGAGGATGCACTACACTATCATCGACTCTAGGTTTCTTTGCTGGTTGATTACTTAGTTGAACATCTGCTTTTCTCTTTTTTGCTTCTTTATGAACAGGCAACTGCACATCAGAACAGGATGGACGAAAAGGACATGATTGCTTTTTATGTCTATATAAATTTGGTCTATGGGTAAAGAACTTATTACAATCACTACACTGAAACATCTTTAGTAGTTACTCTGACCGCAGACAGCTTAATACTAATCGTTGAGATCGTGTGAGCGTTTTTATTCATTGGAAAGTAGGTGGGGATAAGAGTGGGAAGTGGGCGGGGCTAAATTAGTAGGGGTGGAGTTAATTGGTTTGGTGGGGGGATATTTGGTTTGAAAATAGGTAGGGGGACTTGTAATGTGAGGTTAGGTGGGGGGACTAGCGGTATGAAGTTAGGTAGGGGGATAATGATATAGTATCCCTAAATAGTATCCCTAATTTGGTCCAAAACCAGCGGTAACACCCTACTTTCGTAATTGACCTTTGAAGTTACGATTATCGGCGGTGGTTTGATCGTTAGTCTTGGCTTGGTTATGGTTTCGTTCATTTTTCTCGATAGATCTGAAGGACTCCAAAACGCTTCTGTATAGAGACTACCGGCACGTGGCGGGTTGGCTCCTTTAGTGCTTGGCTTCCTACTAATCTTGACATCCTTGCGGTCTGAACTTCTTCTTCCAGAGACGTCTGAAAGCACCTCTTCACTGACATGTTCTTGCCAGCCACACGGCTCGCTTCTTCTCGAAAGTGTTACATTCTTATGCTCTATGCGCAAAGATTTCTCACTTTCACCTGAAAGATATATCTGAAAAAACACGAAAAATATTAGTACAATCAATAATATATACTGGCCTGAAGGCTACACTTATGCGTAGCACGTATATACTAGCACAATCCTGTCGGGACGCTTGGCGTGGCTTGGCGTCACTTCTTTGTCGTGGCTTTGCGTCACTCCTGAAAATGAAAACACTATTAAACACAATAACACAATTGCATTGTCCTGGGAAATAAATCTTGGCTTCGCTATGCTTGGCACTTCGCTTGGCTTGGTATTGCAGGCTTTGCTTTACGCACGTGGCTTGACTTGGCTTCGCTTCTCTTCTTGTAATTTGGAAAAATCTTCCGTCACAATCACCGATCCGTACAAGTCGGCTGCTCGAGTAAGAATGCGGGGCCATCATTGACCTTTTAGAGGAAAACGAAAGCACTGGTTTCCAGAGTAAAGAAAAGTTGATAATTCCCATACAATATAGCACGTTTTTATTACTAGTCGATAGGCATGACACCCCCACATGCATAAAGCCAGGTTTTTACAGACGCAGGTCACGCTAGGCCGATATCGAATTGCTAGTTGCAGACTGCAAGCCTAAATTACAAATTGAATTTGGGGAGTTGGCCTTCTAGTTTGGCTTTGGTGGCGTTCACACGTTGAACTGAGATCTGGTTTCATAACCTTACTGCTGCATGGGAATGCACGTGCTTTGCCAGAGAAAACGTGCGGACTCCGTTGGGGCGGAATTGGAAGATCTGACCGGTTAGTTAAGTGAAAGATCGATTCCTACTAGGACTTTGGAGTGTCCCTGCATGAGGAAGCTTGGTCAGGAGGAGATCGAGGCTTAGACCCTACGGGGGTACCAGAGCCCCTGGCAGAGACCGGTTATACATTCGTTGTACAAAGCTATATTACATTAAACGCCAGCCGTGCAATGCAAAATAGATCTTGGTGTTTGTGAAAAGTTTTACTTTTTGTGACAGTTTAAAAGAAAGGGTGACGATGTCATCCCAGACGCGCTCTGTGCAATCCTTTTGTTTAATTTTTGAAAATATAAAGAATACGATTACCACCGTTCCTTTTAAGGGTGTTACCTAAACCCAAACTAACCCAAATTACAGAAGAAACGTACGTGCCTCACCTTTATAAGCACACAACTGAAGTGAAACTTCTGAAAGAGATATTAGGAATTCAGTTTTTGTTTTTTTAAGCTTTTTTTCACCTCAACATTTGCCCCCCCTTTTTACACTTTTTTCATTTTTTTTACCTTCCGTACAAAAAACAAAAATATACATAGGTCTATTGGAACCTGTGAGATGTTCTAATACAGAAAGCAACAAGGTTGCTATCCACCTTGTTGCTTTCTGTATTAGAACATCTCACAGGTTCCAATAGACCTATGTATAATTTGGTCCAGGAAGGGTCTAAATATCGACAAGACTGTAGGTAGAAAAGCAGGTATTTATAAATTACAAATATCAATTTAGTTTATAACAATTTAATCTATAATTCAAACAAAGGCACAGACAAAGCAAAACCCTCATAGATTCATAACCTAATATGCAGTACAAGCAAAGACAGAAGACCCTAGACAGCCCCTGTTACATATGCGCCACCCAAAATTTACCTCTAAAAGAACCTGGCTCTAGGTTCATATAGACGCGAATTGCGGAATGCGAATTTTGTTTCTATTGGTCGCTATCAAAACAATATGGTGACGGAAAATATGGCAGGCGACTTGTTTAATTTAAAAAAAAAATTGAGCGAATCTGCTAGTACTCGAGACACTGATGTTTAAACATATCCTATATCGACATCATCGACATGAAAATCTAACGCCACATTAGGATGCCTGAATATAGGCAACCACTTATTTGGAATTGGTTGCCTATATTCTGGCGTTAGAAATAACACGTTTTACACTAACGGTTACAGACAGCTTGCAAAACATTCCCGTCACAGATACCGCCTGACGGGCGTTGTTTAATGTTTACATTTATTTTGTAACGTTTGCATTAGAATGTCTAATATTACACTTCACGCATAGCTCTCTGCCTCGCTTCGCTCGCTACAGGGGTGCAACGACAAAAACTAACCAAAACTAACTCCAAGGCATGCCCAAAATCAAGAAGAAACTTTTTACAAATATAACCTCAAGAAAATAAAAATAGGATTAAAACTAAACGTAAAAAACAACACGAGCGAAGTCGCGGGTATAAGCTAAAAGTGTCCTATGTCCTTTACTATACGCTTTAAAATATCTGTACCAAATTTCATGATGATCCGTTAAGTGGTTTACGCGTGGAAAATAGGATTAATTAAAACTAACCGTAAAAATCAACGCACGTGAAGCCGCGGGTAAAAGCTAATAGTGTCCTATGTTCTTTACTATACTCTTGAAAATAGCTGTACAAAATTTCATGATGATCGGTTCAGTAGTTTATGCGTGAAAGCGTAAGAAACAAACAAACAAACACATTCGCATTTATAATATTAGTTATTCGCATTTATAAAATTAGTTAGGATTCTTTAATAATACTTACTGGCAGCTTCAATCGGAGTGGATTAATTCACTGCACAAATTCGACACGAAAATCTAAAGCCACCAGGAATAACATCAACCTATGGACACAGCTTATTCACTACCAGCTAGTCATCTTGGGGCGACATCCTTTGATTTGGAAAAGGCAATAACCAAATTTTGCAAATTTTAGAAGAGGGTTATGACTCAATATTGTTTTAGACATCTGCGGGGGCATCTGAATAATAATTTTGACAGTTCGTTTAATTTTAAATATGCTTTTGTGTCGTCATTTAAATGGCAGGATGGACGAATTTGTCGTAGATTTTGAAGGGATAATTCATTTTAAATTCAACCGTCTATTAAAAATAAGCTGTGCTATGGATCCAAATACACTGCGAATATAATATGATGAAAATCTAATACCGCCCTAGCGGCTAGCTTTTTAGAAGCGCCATTTGAGTCGTTGCAATCGCGGCCGTCCTGGATTATCATGATCCGTTATTCTTTGTATCATGGTCCTGGATTAGCTTGCTCCTCAATGCGCACGGGTTATAATGTCACATCGGTTTACATATTCCGTCCCCACATTTCCGTCCCATTTGCCGAGATTTACCCTCATACCGCCGCGTATGATGTTTACACATCAAAAATAGCGAGTCTGCTAGTACTTGAGACACTGATGTGTAAACGTATTCTATATCGACATGCACAGATATTTGAGCAGCTCTCGTAAAATCACTGCGCATGGTTATGATGTCACAGCCGTTTACACATTTCCGTCCCCATCTGCATGGACATTTTCGTCCCATTTGCCGAGATTTAACCTCATATCGCCGCGTAAGATGTTTACACATCAAAAAGAGTTGTTAACCGGTGAATTTACCGGATAATTAAAGAACGGGCCTTTTTTGTCATGTCTAGAATCTGCTTCACAAGCATATATTTTGTTCGACACGAGTCCTTCTGCCTGATGAGTTTTGGGCTTGCGCGCACATCACAATGTTTACATCTGTATTTTTCCACTTCATGCAATGCCCTCTGCTCGCTTCGCTTGCCTCATGGCGTAACCAAACAAAACTAGCCCATGGCAAGCCCAAAATCAAATTTTTTTACAAACATAAGCTTTAAAAAAAAATGTGTGTGTTTAAGACCACACGATAGAAGTGAAAACTTCAACACGCGGGGTTATCATTTGTCAGAATTTCGATCCGAGTCTTCGTTGCAGAGATACGAGCGAAAAACGGTATTTTCCCCCAAATCCCCCCTTAAATTAGATCCCCGGCCCCCCCGCATGGTCTAAGGTGGCACCCCATGGGGCGCACCTACCATAAAAAGTTCGGCCCCGTACCTCTTCCCATTCTCCAGAAATTAATTATTTAAGATTTTCCTTCTCAACCCCTCCCCTGGACAAACGTGGGGGGGTTACGGAGTACCGTTTTCGTCCAGGATCTTTTTTTTACCCCGGCTCCATCTCCTGAAAATTTCGACCCTCTACCTATATGGGAACATGCCATCGTTACGTTACATATCCACGCGTGACGGCTCTGTCTCATTCAACCCCCACAAAAAATGCAAAACGCGCCTAAAGAAGTTTTCACTTCAAAAACATGTCTTGCCACTGAAATCAAACTCGGGCCTCCGTATCATAAACATAGCATCTAACCACTAAGCCACGAGGCCCGCTGAAAGCAATTCACTGGGCCCTGGACCATAAAGACATGAATTTGTCAGAATGTCAGAAATCTGTTTATGATGTGCGCGTAAGCTCAGGACTCGTCAGGCGGAATAACTCGTGTAGATGGCTAAGAATAAAATATATGCGCTTCATAACTATTGCGCTGCGTATGTGCCAAATTACCTTAGATCAATCTAAATCGTTTTAAGTATTTGTGATGATGGTGTTATTCCTAACCTAATCTAACTTTCGCTCTATTTTAAAACTATTTTAAATTAGTTTTGGTTAGTTTGATTTAGTGCGAGAAGTTTTTGCAGTAGACGTTTCCCTGACCCCGGTCACAAAACTTCAGAGTTGCGCGCGCATAACATTGTTGGCAAACACCACATCTTTATGCTCCAGCGAATTGCTTTCAAGTGGTTCGTAGCTCAGTGAATGGATGCTGTGTTTGTGATATGACGGCCCGGGTTCGATTCCCGTCGATGTTTTTTTATTTATGTTTGTTTCTTTTTTAACCTTGGGTTAGTTTTGTTTGGTTGCACCCAGGAGCGAGAGAAGCGAGCGGAGGGTCATGCGTGTAGTGAAAATGAAATGTAAAACAGCTTTGAAGTCCTGTGACCCAGTCCGGATTGCATTTAAGCATTCCGGTATAGGATTCGGCACCACGTGTAAATTTCATTGGTTGATTTGGATTCGTTTCGCCAATTAAAGCGGAGTGCCGAGATCGGTACCAGAATGTTAGAACGGTGCTGAAACACTGGTCGGAATGTTGATGAATGTTGCTAGTTTACCCACGTCTTAATAGTGCAATCAATTGCTTCCAAGTACGTGGCGGCGCAGTGGTGTAGATGGTTAGCCTCTGATCCGCTGGTCACGGGTTCGATTCCCGCCGCTTTTTTAAATTTTTTGAACGTTATGTTTTCAAACATTTTTTTTTTCTTCACTTTGGGCATGTTTTGGGTATGGCTTATGGCTTGGGTTAGCCCTTGGTTAGTTTTGTCTCATTTTTACGAACGTTTTCACTTCGGGCATGTCTAGGGTATGGCTTGGGTTAGCCCTTGGTTAGTTTTGTCTCATTGAGCCCCCGTAGCGAGCGAAGCGAGCGGAGGGCCATGCGTGAAGTGAAATATTAGATTTTACGAACGTTTATTTCATCAACATTCCGACCTGTGTTTCAGCACTGTTCGAACATTCTGGTACCGATTTCGGCACTCCACTTTAATTGGCGAATAGAATCCAAATCGACCAATGAAATTTACCCGTTTGCAAATCGACCAATGAAATTTACCCAAGTGCCGAATCCTATACCGGAATGTTTAAATGCGTCCGGGATACGTATTTTAGTATTTGCGACAATCCGACAATAGCGCTGTCCGACCGTTTGGGGAGCAGACTCTAGAAATTTGACCTTAGCGGCCCACATCTACCTACTTCGTATTTTCGATCTTCGGACGTGCGCATTTGACAGCAGCCAAAAGTTTTCGTTATAAAATTTCACTTCACGCATGGCCTTCCGCCATGATACTACCGCCACGGCCATCAGGTGGCCGTGTTTCCGCTCGCTCCGGGGAATAATAATGCATTCCGTACATGCATTTGGCACGTAAAGCTTGCTATTGGTCAAACCATTCAAAATTTGAACTTCTATCCAATCAACACGCAGGTGCGAAAATCATGTACGGAATGTAATTCGGTGCCAAATTCAGGTACCGAATGTAATAAATACTGTTGCAGTGTAAGTATTTTCCGAAGGATTCAAAGAGAATGGTAGAAGTTCGGAAAAGATGAGAGGCGTCTTTTAAAGACAAGCGTCTTCAAACTGCGGCTTGTAGATGGTACTGTTAACTTCATGAATCGTAACGTAACCAAACAAAACTAACCCAAACTAACCCAAATTTAAAAAAGAAACAAACATAACCTTAAAAAAAAAATTCTTGCCACTGACGGGAATCGAACCAGGAGGCAACTCGAAGCTACTAACACAGCATGTAACTACTGCCGCAACCAAGCTTTCTAAAAGCGATTCACTGGACCGCAAAGACATGCTGCTCCATAAACTGCTATTACATTCCGTACCTGAATTTGGCACCGAATTACATTACATACAGGATTTTCGCACCCGCGATAGAGGTTGAATGGTTTAACCAATAAAATTCCCCTAGGTGCCAAATAGATGTACGGAATGTATAAATGCCCCCTGGGGTGCAACCAAGCAAAACTAACCCAAGGCAATTGTCAAAATTATAAAAACAATGAAAAAACAACTGTGAAAAATATATGAATTAGCACGTGCGCATGCACGAAGGCTCAAAATTTGTCCAGGTAGATGCTAGCGAGCTCGTTGTTGCTGCTACTCCAGTTGCTCGTTTTTTTACCCTTCACTTCGTTCACTTGGCAATCTTGGCATGGGCGCCTGGGCGGGGGAAGAGTGACGGCAAAGAAGTTGGATTATTAAAATAAAATATTACAAAATGGCGGAAAACGATATAGATTTGTACGCCGATGATATTGACCAAGATTTTGCACAAGTAAGTAGGTTTTTGCCTCTATAAAGAATTTTTCCAGTATTGCTAAGGTCGTACACAGCTTAGATTATATAAAGGAAATGATTTCGGTTCTTTGTTTCCCGTAATTGGAAAATATTTTGTTTGCCGGCACGGCGTCGGGCGTCCTCTCACCTCGTTCACATTTTTAAGTTATTGATTATTTGGATCTTTATTTTAAGGATGAATATACAGGAGAAAATGTCGATTTATACGATGATGTGATTGCAACGGGAGCTGGCAATAATACAGACTCTGATGGAAAATTTGATGGCCCTGAGGGTACCAATGGTACTTCAGCACCTGCAGTAGCTCATAATACATCTGGAAGAAGACATCAATTGTATGTTGGGAATCTTACTTGGGTATGAAGTTTTCTAGTTTACACGTTTATGTTGTTTATTATTGATACAGTTAACTTGTATGTTGGATTCCTTTGTCATTAGATTAGTATTCATTGGTTATTCTAGAAATTTTATTTCTAAAACTAAGTGACGAAATTTAAATTACTAACAATAACAAGCAAAAGCCAAAGTGCAAGGGGTCTTGTCAATATTAGGTATCTCGAATTGAAAGATTTCTGAATATACAGTGGAAAGGTCAAAGATCAGCCTCTTAGAGGCACTTTAAGAAAGAAAAATCTTTGATGAACCATTATAATGGCTGATTTAGGAAACAAATTTGTAACAGCACTTCTTTATATACACACCTAGGTCTAGGTAGCATATCATAAATATATAATGAAATCACTGTAATCACTACTTTTTTGTGTAACAAAACAACTTTGATCATTGTTTACTTTGCATACTTATTGGCTACCACAATAATGAAAATACTCATATTCTAATGTTGCTTCCCTTACCATCTTCTACAGATTAAATCAGATTGGTTTGGACATATTCAATACCACAATTTACCAAATTAAACATAGTTCCTAACACATCTTTTGTATTTTATCTTTGGTCCATCTTGAGTTTTATTTATGTTGCTTTTGTTGTAATTATAATTGTTAAGTCTATATGTATAAATATTTTTGACTATTGATTTCAATTTGTTCCTATTTTTGAGTTAGTTTGGTTAGGTTTGACATTTTAATTTGTTTTTTTATAATGTACCTTACTTTTTAATCATTATCTTTTATTATTAGTCAAAACTTCTGTATTGATTTTTATAATGGGCTTTATGCCCGTAAATAAATAAATAAAATGTTGCGCTCCGCTAATGTTTCTACTTGTCATAGAAACAAGACAATGTTTACACACTGCAGTTGTAATTACTATCCGACATGTTCCAAACTTACAGTATCTCACTCTTGCATATTCATTATTTAATTTTTTTTCACACACAATGCAACAGACCGAAAGGAACATTCACATCTAGCTATGCCAATTTTGAGCCTTCTCAAACTCAAAATGCTTTAGTGTTCAAAGAATGAATTCTTATTGATAAGGCTTGAGTAGCTAAAAGATAAAGTATGCAAATATTAAAATTTTAACTAAAACACATTACAATAAACATATAAAAGACAATCGAACATATGCAAGCTAAAATCGATCTTCAAGAACTCGTTCACATCATAATAGGCTCTCGCAATAAGCAGTTTTTCTCATGCTTAAAGTTGGTTCTATTAAATATTCTTGCATGCATACATGCTAATTCGTATATTTTTCAAAGTTGTTTTTTCGTGATTTTGGTCATTGCCTTGGGTTAGTTTTGTTTGTGGTCTGGTGACAGATAGATTGTGTCGATTTTGCAATTTTTGTTTGTTCCCTAGAAAGGGAGTGTCCTATAGAGTAGTTTAAGCCAAAGAATTAATTTTTTTGATTTATTAAATTTATGGGATCACCCCATTACAGCATAATAATAATAAACATAAAATCTTCTAGTAAATCCACTCCGTATAATAACAAGAAACACCTAAAATTTACTATACAGGGTGTTACAAATTCGATGCATTAGCATTGCTATCTCGGTAACTATAAGAGATAGAGCATAGGTTAAATTGGGGCAAAGTTGCGCAATTTAAGGGCGATTGACATGCCGTCGAGAAATTTAGAAAATTCCGTCTACTTCCGGAGATATTCGTAAAAAAACGATAATCAGCTATTTAATTTTTATTTTTTTCCTGCTTTTGTTTGAAAAGATAAAGTAAAATAAACGTCACACTCTTGTTGCCACTTTTTCTCCTCTACAAGCTGGCGGTATCAAATTTTAAATCCGACGTTTCGCTTTTGGGCCCCCTTCATCAACTTAATTTTTTTAAATACGGACCTGGATTTTTTATCTAATTTTTAAAAAGCCTTTGGTCTCCTAAAACCAAAGATGTATCGCACTTATCAATAAATCAACAAATCTAGATTTTTTCCATAAGAGATAATGTGTTAGACAGAGATGGGTCGACCTTTTTTGACCCGATTCCACTTATGACAACATTTGTTACCACTATCGGACAAGTGTGATACATCGTTGGTTTTGGGAGATCAAAGGCTTTTTAAAAAATTGATAAAAAATCCAGGTCCGTATTTAAAAAAATGAAGTTGATGAAGGGGGCCCGAAAGCGAAACGTAGGATCTAGAATTTGATACAGCGGTCTTGCAGAGGAGAAAAAGTGGCAATAATAATGTGACATTTATTTAACTTTATCTCTTCAAACAAAGGCAGAAAAAAATAAAAATAAAATTGCTGATTGTCGATTTTTTACGGATATCTCCGGAACTAGAAGGAATTTTCTAAATTTCTCAACGGCATGTCAATCACCTTTAAATTGCGCAACTTTGCCTTAATTTAACCTACGCTCTATCTCTTATAGTTATCGAGGTAGCAATGCTAATGCATCGAATTTGTAACACCCTGTATATGATAGCTTTAAACTGATTCAAAGTCAAGCCAAAAGAATCAATATCACAGTGTTTGTTTAGAAATCTAAAGGCCATATCAAATGGATTATTACAGCCATAGTTAGTAGTGTGAAATTTTATATGATAAAGCTCAGAGGATCTCAGTCTGTGCTGCGTCAAGTTGAGTCCTTCTATTGGTAAGTGTTGTTAACTTGAATGTATCTAATGTTATTTTTTTTTATCAAAGTTTACCACTTTATAAGCAGAATATTTAAGAAACTTCTTCTGTACTTTTTCTATTAACCCTTTCAGTACGGGACCTTTTTCAACTGTACTGTCACCACCGCCGGCACATTTTGCATTTTCTGGACGCCTGATGACGTATATGTACCATAATAAAAAGTAAAAAACAGTAACACGGGAAACCATGCAGTTTAAAAACTTTATTACGTTATAAAAACTAAATATTTAAATTATAAAAACAACTCAGGACTAATTGAAAAGGAAAACATTGAGTAAGTTAATAATTAAAAGTCGGCTACTTGATGATATATCCGAAAACAGGGCACTACACATAGGCCAACGTCGCATTGTCTACACATGTAGCTGCTCTCCTTTCTTTTCTTTGTTCCTGCCTTCGTCTGAGAGCAGACCCTGCATCTTCTAGTGGCACTTTTCTTTCCCTCTTTCCTTGGAACCAATTCCGGAAAATGCCGTCCTGTCAGTCTTGCATTTCCCTGATCAAAATGTATTGGTTTAGCCTCAGCCGATGGATACCTGAAAAAAATATTTTTGTTAGAAACGCTGATTGCCAAACTTAATGTTTTAACATACCTTTCCAATAACTGCCGAATAACTTCTAAGTGAAACTTTGCAAATGGAATCCTTTCTTCATGTTGCGTGGAAAACATTGCGTGGGCGTTTAATAAGGTAACATCCAGAGAATGAAAGAATATCTTTGCATACCATTTTATTGATTTACGAGTGCAATCAATGCTACTGATCATCATGTCCGACCTGTCGACGGCACCCATGTGCTTGTTATACTCTACAACGCATAACGGCTTCTTTATATTTTCCTTTGTAATCCTACTTATTTTAGGAAGAGTGACCATTTCATTTGCATGCATTGATGTTAGCATTACAACATCGCGGCGATCTTTCCATTTCAGCGCCAGCATCGTTTCATTGCTTCTCCAGTCAACTTCACCAGTTTTCAGCTTCGTCTCAAAAATTGGCATTTGTTTTCGGTTTTGTCGTACCGTGCCACAAGAGTTTGTTTTGTTTTGGAACAGGTAATTTGAAAGTTATCTGTAAACAACAAATGGCCTTTATTTAAAAAAGGGCTCAGCAATTTGGCAACAATTGCTCCCGTAATACCCAGATCATGATTCTCTTCAGCTTGTAAATTTGTTGCTTTACCCGCATATATGATGAAATCTAAAACAAAGCCCGTTTCACAGTCGCAAAGAACGTATAGTTTAACTCCGAATCTATGTCTTTTAGTTTTAATATATTGTTTAAATGACAACCTTCCTTTAAACAACACCATACTTTCATCTATAACTAAGTTCTCAAAGGGATAAAAGTTGTTTTGAAAGTTTATTCTTAATTTTTGCATTACTTGATCAATTTTATACAGGCGATTATTTAATGGTACTTCCTCGTTATTACAAAAGTGCAAATAACGGCGAATCTGAAAATATTTGTCTCTTGACATCTTTTGACCTGATTCTTTTTGTGATCTGGGCATCACTTTTGACAATAAGTTATCATTCACAAAGCACTATGAATCTATAATTTCAGAAACAACCAAGACCTTTGGATTTATTGCCAGGTTGAGCCGTGAATTTCGAAACATCCATACTCTTAAAACACTATTTTTCGCTTTTGTCAGATCGAAATTAGAATATGCTTCTGTAGTTTGGTCACCCGAGTATAATACACATGTTGATGATCTTGAAAGAGTTCAGCGTAGATTCCTGAAACTACTATACTTCAAAACTCATGGCATATATCCTCCTCAGGGATACCCGGAAGAGATTTTACTGGAAATGTTTGATATGCAGTCCTTGTCCCGCAGGAGAAGTTATTTTTCTCAGGTGTTTCTGTTTAAGTTACTACATAACCAGATCGACTGTTCTGATATGTTAAACAAAATTGGTTTTCTAGTCCCTCGCTTATCATCACGACAAAATTTGACCTTTTCTCTGCCAAGGGCTCGAACAAACAAACTAAATTTTTCACCACTCCATGTTATGTGCAGAACTTATAATAACCATAACAAAGACTTTGATATATTTAATACCACAATTCCACAAATCCGCAGACATTTCTGTACATTTTCCGCTAATAACACATAACATCATTTTCACTACCACTCCCTTATAACGCTGTACTATGTTGTGCAATAGTGCAATTATGATTTTGATCTTGTGTTTTATGTAATTATTTATGACATTTATTTGTACTATGTTATTTTATTTTTGCTTGTTATTTGTTAACTCTGAATTTTTATAATGCGTACTGTTATGTTATTTTTAAGTTCTTTTATGTTTTATGCTTTTATATTTTCCTGCTTTGTAATTGGGAAGTTTTCCTGTTAAGCAGTGTAGTAATAAATAAATAAATTGCCGTATGCAGTAAATTATCCTGAGACCAGTACTCCTTCATTTCAAGTTTCTTGACACGCGGCATTAACATAGTTATTGTCAGAAAAACGTACATTTCGGGAAGATTAACATCTTTCCAGTTTTTAGCCTTCTGTTGGGCGGCATACCTGTTCTTTTCTATCACAACTATATTTACTATGTCTCCCGAGAACAGACTAAGAAAGTAATCAACTTCTTTTGACTCTGGAGTCAAGTTATCGTTCTTCAAACCATTTTCACCTTGATCAAATTCGTGCACGCGAGGGACAAATTCGTTCTTGGTCCAAAAAGTTTCTTGTTCACTTTGCTGCAAAATAGCTTCCAGATCTTCTGGTTCCTCATTTTGTGTAACTTGTTCGGGCTCGTAATTTTCGTCAATCGAAGAGACTTCAGAATTTTCACTTTCTAAATCAGGTGAGTACTCGCTTCCGCTGTCTTCAAATGGGTCTTCCTCACTAACGTACATATCATCCTCATCCACAGAGTATAAAATTTGCCTAATATCGTAGTCGCTCAAGCCGCAATAACTAGAATTTTGTTGCTTGCGCTTTTGGCCACGTGTTGGCCTTCCAGAGGGACCGGCGCGCTCTTCGTCCGACATTTTGAGTAAGACTGACACTAGTATTACTCGGATTCAGAGACGCAAGCACGATACAGACAGTGTAGCCGGTTGTCGTAAATTTTCGGCAACGCCAAAATTTTCCGTCGTCAGGCTAAGCAGTGAGCGAAACGTTGACCTAATATTCCGACGCTCGTCTGTGTTAAAATGTAAGTTTCTAAAGATGTCGCATCTATAAGGCAGTAGTCCAATGGATGTAATTAATCGATGTCGCATATATCCGTCAGCCGGCCGGTGGGCACATTCTATAACTGACATATAAACCCGTCAACCGTACTGAAAGGGTTAAGCTAAGTTACTGATCATACATGGCAGACCAGACTTGTCTTCCATATTCAAGTTGAGAGTGAACAATACACAACTTTTGCTACATCAATCGGAAACTCACTACAATTTCTCAATGTAAATCCAAGGAGTTTCAGACCTTTTGATGTTATCTGCGTAATGTCATCATTAAAGTTAACATTTTCATTAAAAGTGATACCAAGATCCTTAACCTGACTCTTATAACCGAGGGGTAAACCGCCAATGTATTCCGGTGTACACGCCTCTTGTAATCTCATGTATTCTCATGTATTCTTATGTAATCTCATGTATTCTTATGTAATCTCATGTATTCCCATGTAATCCTATGTATTCTTATGTATTCATATGTATTCCTATGCATTCCTTGTATTCTTATGTAATCCCGAGTGTATTCCTATGAATTGCTCTGGAATTTTAAATGTTTTCTAGGAAATCCTATACAGAGAAATTCAAATTTGAGTTGCCTCGTTGGAAAATTAGAAACCGTAGGTTAGGGACTTAGGTGAAATTTGGTACTTGGGGCTTTCGGGGTCGAAAAGACCGAATCTGAAAAGTAGGGGACCGTGGGGCCTACCGTGTAAGCTCCAGAAGAAACACAGTTTATTTTTGGGCCGAAATCAATGACCGGGTGTAGTAGTTCGGACCGGAACGATTTAAACGAGAAAAAATTTTGGGATCCTACCGGAGCCTATTTAGTCACCCAAAAAATTTCTTGCAGATAATCGGCTGTAAATTGGATCGGGGGGTTTTCGACGATGTCAGTAGGTTCCGCGGGTGGAGACGGACAAGTTAAAAAAACGTTTTGATGAATGAGAAACCAAAAATGTTCGCCTCATGGACGAGTCTTAAAAAGTAATTTCGGCGATTTTCGATCCGTGGCTCCTACTTCCCAAAACAGATGCCCAAACTTTTCGAAAGTAGAAAATCGGTGTTTTCGACCCCTAAATATTAATTCGACGAAAAACCCTTCCGAAAATATTTTTATATTTAGACGACGTTTTTTTTTGTATATGGAGCCTACTAAAAATCCGGCTCCTACGGGTTTTTTAGGTAAATTTCGAGCTAGCGAGTTCATCTTCGGTAGAGGGACGGAGGGGACCGGCATGAACGCCCTAAAAAAATCAAGTCCCAAAGTCTCCTAGGGGCCCCTTAATAGGGACCTTTAGTATCGTTCGACCTGGAGGGCTGAAAGTTGGGTTAGGGACGATCCTGAGTTCGAATCCGACCTCGTCGGGAACCTACCGCCGATAGGTTTGCCGATCGAAGCCTAGGGAAACGTTAATTTTTCGGTATCGAAATTTCAAAACTATTCATATTTTTTATTTGGCACCTGAATTATAACCTAAGAATGAAACTTACATCGGTGGAATGAATCTATTCGAAAAATAGGTTCCCGCGCGGTTTTTACTGGTAGACTCCGGTAGTAAATATGCGAATATCGGCAAACAGATAAAACCGTATTTTATACCGACCTTACCTTTCTTTTGATCAATGATAGCGCATTGGAACCTAGCGGAGGAGACTCCAAATTTTGGATTTAGATAAATGACACGAAGACAAACAAAAAAAGATCTGTAGAAAAAAAACAATATTCTTAGTTTTCGAGATATCGGCCCCCTAAACGAGAAATTTATTCAAAATTATGTGTTGTTTTCCAAAAATTTATTTTTATGATAGAATATGTAAATAGTTCCCCTTAACCGTTTCCGAGAGAAAACCGAAAAAATTTTGTTCAAATAAAAATCGCGTGTAACACAGTACACGTGTTAGAAGTGAATACTTCTTTACCGAAATGAGCTTAATGACATCAACCTATGGATCCAAATACACCGCGAGTATATAATAGGAAATCTATTATAGTGTAAAACGGGTAGAATCCGATTCAATCGCGATTTGAATCTCTCACTCTATCTCATTATAGGCGTATACTTTATCTCTCTTTCGAGACGAAAATTATAGTGTAAAACTGGTAGGAGTTCTCTAGAAATCCGATTCAATCGCTACTCGAACCTCTCTCTCTTTCTCATTACAGGCATTTACTTTATCTCCCTTGCGAGACGAAAATTCCTTAAACCGTGTCGTTACACGGCTTGAAAAATCACTCTCACGAAACCAAAGAGTTTTCACTTCAAAAATTTTTCGAAAAATTTACATAACATGTGCCGATTTTAATAAGTATACTGCAATGAAACTGAAAAAGACGAAATATTACACAAACTTAAATACCTTACTGATGAGGCTATTGCTCAAGATACCCCAAGATATTGAGTTATTAGGTAACGGTCCATTTAAATTGAAAAGAGCTGATACCTTATGCATTCCCGAGTGCATTCCTAAAATATAAGATCGAGCAAAGGATATGAGACAAGAACAGTTATAATAATTCGTTAGTTTTGCGAATAGTGTCTTGGTTTTTAACAATTATTGTTCCTTTATATTATTCGATGCATAATAGAACTTTCCAAAACATTAAACTCTTTCATAGTATTAAGCATTATGCTATACCTAACGGCCGATATTTTTATCATAGCTACTAAATTATCTATTATGTTCACTGTGTTCTTTAAAATGCAGCATATTTTCTGTCAGTAATAGCACCGAACATAACTTGTTTATTGTTTATGTTCGCTAGTAGTAGTTACATGCGCTTCTTTTTAATACTTAGTATGGTCTTACAATCGCATGCATTCTTATGTATTCATATGTATTCTTATGTATTCTCATGTATTCTTATGTATTATTATGTATTCTCATGTATTTCTGTGTACTCCGGTGTATTCCGTTGTAGTCATATGTATTCCTATGTATTCCCTTGTATTCTTATGTATTTGTTTGTACTCCCTTGTACTGCGGGTATTCAGTGTACAAATTTTCGCTGGCGGTTTACCCCTCGCTTATAACCTAAGTTCAAATCATTCATAGAATAGTTTGAATAATATTTCTTATTGTCTGTGATTTGGAAACACTTATCTATATTAAGTGCAAGGTTTTGACTCCAGTTCCAAAGTATATCAATATCTTTCTGCAGTCTCAGAATGTCAGTGAGACCTCTTATCACTCTATACAGTTTCAAGTCATCTGCAAAGAGCAGGACTGAGGATTGCAAACCATCACATACATCATTCACAAAGAGATCAAATAGCAAAGGTGAGCAATGGCCACCTTGAGTACTCCTGATGAAACCTTAAAAGTATTGACAAAAAAATTAAACAATTTGACTTTTTGTTTCTGACCCTCCAGAAAGCTTGACATCCATTTTATGGCTTCCCTGGAAAATTCTATGTTATACAATTTTGATATCAGAAGGTGAAAATTGACTATCAAAAGCCTTTGAGAAGTCAGTGTAGACTGAGATTGGTATAAAAATCCCTATACTCGACGCCCCGAACAGATTCACCAAACACGGAAAACACGGATACAATAATTCTTCTTATTTTATGATTCCATTAATTCCAAACATAGGAACTTTGATTAACACACTCTATTTTTATTTTTTGTATTATGGATAAGAAAAATTTAAATGAAAAACAAAACATTGGGTCGATTCAATCATAAAATAAGACGAATTGTTTCCGCGATTGGTGAATCTGTTCGGCGCGTCGGGTATAGTTTCAGGGTATATTTGATTTCAACTGATCGAATAGGACCTGAGATGATATATGTATGGCATATGGACATGTCATATCATTATTGTTTGTTGTGACTTGTATACTCAATTTCATTGATAATATTTTATTTGAAGGATAGTTTATTATAGTTATTTTTATATGCTTACTTGTAAAAGACTAAAGAGTTTGTCAACTTGAAGTATGCAACCTGCACTAGGGGATAGTCTGTTTATCTCTCTAACACATCGTTCTAAATGGCAACAGTGGATTTTCATTATTTTATTTTATTTTGTATAAACAAAAAGCATAATATAAAGAAAAGTTACAAAAATTCCTAGCCCTGGCATAAAATTCCCTTTTTCCCTAATTGCTTAAAAAATCCCTAAATATAGGGAGAAATTCCACAATATACCATGTAGGTGAAATATTAATATGACAACACTGGGCGGAAGCCAATAGCGCAGGTCCGAAGGTTAAAAATTTGGCATATGTAGATGGGCAAAAACGTTTCGATGTTGTCCTGCACTAATCTAGGTATATGCAATTATTTATTTTGTCCAGTATCATGTAGAAATACTATATTTAATTATCTATGTGTCATTTTAGACAATATTTTAAGTTTTCATTTAAAAAAATGTGGTTAATTCTTTATTGCTTTGTTTTTTCTAATGGCGTAAGTAGATAAGTTGAAACTACAAGGCATTCAGATGCCACCTTTTATCTTTAAGCTCTATGAAGTACCGCTGTTTAAAAACAAGCAAAGGATGATAACTTCTAACTTGAAACAAGTAAGTTTTAAGTAATATTTTATTATTACATACAGGTTATTTATTAAAATAATACTTTTTTTTGCAAGTTTTGAGTAATTTTATCATAAAGTTTTTATGATCACAAGTATATGTTAAAAGCAATAATTATTGGTTTAATCACATGATTCACATGTTCTTATGTATGATTTGTGTTCATAAAGTACATTGTGTTTTACTCTATATTATTTTAGCCTAAATAGGTTCAAAGCAAAAAGTAGGTATGTAAAGTTATGTTTTTATCATATTTTCTTTTCTGGTTCCAAATTATGCTTAAAATAAAAATGTTATTTGCAGTAAATAGAATAAGTGTTTTATTAATTACATTTAATATGTTTAAATATATTACATTTATGAAAAAAAAATACAAAGTTAATACATAAATCTACAGGTACGGCCTTTCTAAAAGGATCAAAAAATTACATATGGTTTTTTTTAATGCAGAAAATTTTACTTACATATTTTTAATAATAAGTGAAATAGTGAAATATCTTTATTGAAATAGGTAAAACCTAATATACAATACATCAACAATTCACAACAAAGCATATAGGTAGGCAGACAGTCTCAGTTTTAGTGATCGGCCGATATGCTTTTTTTTGCCGATACCGATATTTGAGTTGCCGATACCGATATCGGCACGAAATTTTAAAACATTGATATAAAAATTATTTAATGTTAATATAGTATTTAATATACATACATACTAAGGTAAGTAAAACATCTAAATAGTGGCAAACATTAAAGAGATCCGCCAGCACCGCATTCTTCTTTTTGGGAGCATACTGCTCATGCTGAGAACTTTAGACTCAATGAAAACATAGCTAAACAATATAATTTCCGTAAAGCGAATTTTATATTGATGTATGACCTTTTACTACGGGCTGATTGGACTTCAGTAATAAATATGGAGGATGTCAATCTTGCTTGTGATGAGCTATATACTTTACTGAATAGTATATTTGAGGGTGCGGTCCCTTTAAAAGTAAAACGACGTCGTAGGTTTCCAAGTTATTACTCATCCGAGCTTATAAATTGTATATTTACTAAGGAAAATGCTTTTAAGAAATTCAAAAAAAACTCCTTCGGAGTTTCATCGGAATAATTATAATTGCCACCGACGTTTTGTAAAACACTTATTCCAACGTGACTACAATCTTTACGTTTCTAATACAGTGCAAAACATAACTGCAGATCCAAAAAATTTTTGGGCTTTCATCAATAATAAAAAGAACCACTCAAGAATCCCTGGATTAGTTAAGGATTCTGTTAGCACAGTATATAGTAATCCATTGGTTATTGTCAATGCCTTCGCTGCGTACTTTCATAGTGTTTACGCGGGCCCGTCTCCTCTTATCGAAACAAATACTGTTGTTTCCAATGTTGCTAACTTTGACATTTATGAGATTTCTCCAACTAACGTTATGAATGCTAGCAAGAAGCTAAAAAATAAAATGACATCGGGTACGGACGGGGTGCCAAGTTTTATAGTGAAGGACTCCATTGGGGCACTAGTTGATCCATTAGTCCATATTTTTAACTTGATTCTTAAAACAAAAGTTTTTCCTGACCTTTGGAAAACTTCCAAGATTTGTCCTGTTTTAAAAAAGGGTGATCCAGGATTGGTAAATAACTACAGACCAATTTCAATTCTCTGCAATTTTTCAAAGCTTTTCGAAATAATTTTATACACACTGATTTATGAACATGTCAGGGCTCTGATTTCGGAGGATCAGCACGGCTTTGTTAGTAGTAAATCTTGTACTTCTAATCTTGCTTGTCTGACAGAGTATGTTTGCAGATCTATTGATGACTTGAGTCAGGTTGATGTTATCTACACTGATTTCCAGAAAGCTTTCGATCGTATTGATCATCATATTCTACTAAACAAGCTTAATAACTTTGGATTTTCTGATAAACTGATAGGTGTTTTCAGTTCCTACCTTCATCGGCGTATTCAGTATGTCGAGTATGAGGGTTTTAAGTCATCCACTTTTATCGCGACTTCAGGCGTGCCCCAGGGTTCAAACTTGGGACCCCTTCTGTTTTTACTGTTTATTAATGACCTTTTGGACTCTATACAATGTCGTAAACTTGCTTATGCGGATGATTTGAAGCTTTTTCATAGTGTTAATAATGTTAATGACTGTATATTGCTTCAAAATAACCTAAATATAATAAATGATTGGTGCGTTCATAACAAACTTAATCTTAACATAACCAAATGTAATGTTATCAGCTTCCACAGACTAAGATCTCCCATCGTATACGATTATATTGTTAACCAAACTTACTTAAGTCGACTGGAGCGCGTAACTGATTTAGGTGTTGTGTTCGACCAAAAGCTTTCTTTCGTGCCGCATATTGAATTTGTTATCGCCTTCATTGAAAATGTGCGGTTTTATAATAAGAAACGCCAGTAACTTTAATAATATGTCATGCCTAAAATTGTTATATTATAGTTTTGTTAGATCTAAGCTTGAGTATTGTTCAGTTGTTTGGAATCCTATTTACTCTTGTCACATAAACTCGCTTGAATTGGTGCAGCGCAGGTTTTTGAAATATTTAGCCTATAAAAACGATGGCGTTTATCCGGAGAGAGGGTTTGATCATAAACTTTTATTGTTGCGGTTTAATGAGCACTCTTTATTCTTAAGAAGGAAAATGCATCTGGTAAAATTCTTATTCAACTTACTACATAACAGAATTGACTGTTCTTATCTGTTGTCGCATATTTGTTTCTTTGTCCCTCGTCTTCAAACTAGATATGATCACACCTTCTTCCTTCAAACGCCTCGCACTAATATCTTACTGCAAGCACCCACGTTTGCTATGTGTCGAATTTTTAATGAAATCTCTAAATCCTGTGATATTAACAGCTCGCATGTTGGTCTTGTTCTTAATGAACTGATTAACTCCCACATCTGAGTTGTACTGTTACATTATTTGTGTGGTATCTTCCAGTTATGCATGTTACTATCATGCTACTATTTTATTACTATTGTATTGTATCTTGTTTCATTTCACATTTCACTTTATTTAATTTCTATATTCACGATGTATTGAATTCCATGTAATTGGGTTTTATACCTGTTTGGAATAAAGGCTTTTTTATTATTATTATTATTATTATTATTATTATTATTATTATTATTATTATTATTATATGAGAAAGTTTTGTAAGTGAACCATCAAAAAAAAGTAAAGGTATTGAAACAAATTAGAAAAACTGGAAAGGAAGGAAATTAGTTTATACCTATCAACTTCCGTAATTGACAGAAATGAATCTCTATTTGAATGGTGGGGTTTCAATAAAAAGGATATGCCTTTACCTAAAAATCAAACAGATATTTTTTTATCTGCCCCTTATGCAAGCATCTTTAGTGAGCAAATTTTCTGCGATGCTGGCAACATTTGTTGTATTAGAAGAAATAGATTGATCCCTGAGCGTGCTGAAATCCTGATCTTTTTGCATCACAATTTGAAAAAAAGTTAAATTTTGATTACTAGTTAGTAGTTTATACCACATTACGTCATGAATAATCACATGTATCAAACTTTTATTTGTATTATTTCCTGTTTAGTGTAGAGGAATTGCATAAGTGCACTTTATTTGCAATGTTAAATTCTTGATGCTGTGTTATTTAAAATAATAAAAATTAATTTAAAAGTAATTTGATTGTTTTTTTGATGTATTACAAGAAATTATAATACTAGATTTGTATTTCAAAATAAATAAAATAAAATTGCTTTAATTTAAAAAATGCCGATATTTATCGGCAAAATTTTGCCGATGCCGATTATCGGCAAAATTTGCCGATAAGCCGATACGATACCGATATTTATATCGGTATCGGCCGATCACTACTCTTTCCTAATAATTCGTACTATTATAGATTCTTATAAAGTCTAAATTTTGCTTAGGCACAACCAATCAAAAATCACTTAAATAACCCAAATGAAATTCTATACATACATATACATTTTTAGATTACGCTTAAAAGTAGAGAGAGAATCCGATAGTTTCACTTCAGGTGGCAGATGATTGGAATCCTGAAAGCCCCTAAAAAAATAAGGAATTCATAGAGCTCTTATGATTAGTTCTAGCTATGTATATATCATCAGTGTATCTTGTTCCGTACCTATGTACATTTCTATTAAAATTGATCAAATCATCAAAATACTGAGGTGCCAGGTGATTAATAATTTTATATATAAAGACCATAGTTAAAAAGTAAATTCGTTTTTGGACCGGAAACCAATTCAAAATTTCAAGCATATCGGAGATTGGAGTAAATCGACTAGCTCTCAGGATTACTCTCATACCATGGTTTTGAAGCTTTTGAAGCCCTTGCATTTGATTCATATTGAACATATATAAGATTGAAGAAGCACAAAAGTCAAAGTGAGGCTGAATAATAGCATTATAGACACAAATTCTTGTCTGGATAGATATACTACTTGAAATTCTACTAAAGAAATAAAGTCTTTTTGCGATCTTTTTTTCAATGTACTCAAAGTGTTCCCCAAAACTCAAGCAAAAATCAAGCTGATAGCCCAAGTACTTAACACATGACAATCTCAACCACCTCGTTGTCAACCTGTAAGTTAATATTTGCTGATTGGACAGAAGTTTTAAACAGATGTCTTGTTGTAAAAATCATGCCCTTGTTCTTACTAACATTCAATTTCAATCTGTTAGCCGATAAATACTTGAGGTCTCAGCCAAAACTAAATTCATTTTCTGAACAGCTCTATCAAGGTTAGTATCGCTGCATGTCAAGAAAGTATCATCCGCATACAGATTTATGAATTCACATTTAACAAAAAGCTCAACATCATTGAGATAAAGTACAAAGAGAAGCGGTCCCAAAATAGATCCCTGCGGAACCCCTATCTCACTATCGGCCTCCCCCGATAATGAATGATTAAATTGTACCCTTTGCTTTGTTCCCCGAAGATAATTCCTAAACCAACTCAACACCCCACCCGTAATTCCATAAGTTTGCAATTTGTGTAACAAAACATCTGTCTATTGTCTCAAAAGCACGTTTGAGATCGAGAAATACACCTACAACATATTTATTAGCATCAGTATCAGTCTTAATTTTATTTAACGTTAACTGCAGATTCACATGAATGTTTTTCACAAAAGGCAGACTGATTATTTATTAAAATTAAAATTACTAATAACATGATTTAACAACTGTTGATACACATTTTTTTGCAGAAGTTTCTCTATTGGTGGGAGTGTATTTATTGGCCTAAATTCACCAGCTTTGTTTGTGTTATTTATTTTTTGAATTGGAATTATTAAACTTGATTTAAGTTGATCAGGAATCCGACCCGAGCTAAGAGAAGAGTTTACAAGATTTAATATTACATGACCAATTACTTCAAAAAACTCCTTCAAAAATCTACTATTAAGTGTTTCATATATAGAAAAGTTGTTGTCGAGATTCCTGACTACATCATGAAGATCAGCCATTGTTACTATCTCAAATCTTGACATAGCTGGATACAAATTATAATTAAAAAAACATTGGGTTTTACATGGTGTTATACTAGTTACAACAGCCTTAATACTGTTTATAAAATATTCATTAAAGTTTTCAGCTATTTCTCGATCATCTCTACATACTTTAATTTCATTATTTACTTCAAAAGTTATACAGCTTGGTGTACTACTATTTTTGGAATTAATTAACCTTTTCAATGTTTTCCACATTTCCCTTGAATTATCCCTGTACATATCAATTTTATTATAATAATAAAGTTCTTTTTTTAACTCTCAACATATTTACAACTTGGTTCCTCATACTTTTAAAAATTTGCCATTTTACTAGTTTCTCACTATCAGTGGCGTTCTTAAATATTTTGTATGCCCTGTCCCTATCTCTTATTTTATCGCATAACTCATTGTCAAACCATAGTAATCCAGATTTATAGTTACATACTTTTATAGGTGCTACGTTCTCAATTAAACATTCACAATTTAAGAGTATTTCTCTGTAAATTTCATCAATATCACTGCGGTCCAAATTCCATTGACACAACATTAATTTAGATTTTATTCTATTTAAATTATTTTCACTTATATCTCTATACTTCTTTACCCGCTCAACAGCAACAGATACATTGTGCAAATTTACAGTTATAATAGAATGATCTGTGATTTTTGGTACATCATGAACATCAGCGATAATATTATCGTAATTAGTTAATACGTAATCCACCAAAGTCTCGCTTGTATCCGTTACTCTGGTCGGCTTTGAAATAATTTGATTTATACCATAAGTGGCAATCAACCTTTTAGCACACTGTAAAAACTTGATCCTAACAGATCTATGTTAAAGTCCCCTATAAGTACACATTTTTTATCTCTAGAAAATATACTATCAAAATCTCTTCCAAGCCATCCACAAATGAAGCATCCGAACTTGAAGGCGAGTGGTACAAACATCCGATTATCCACACTGAAGATATAAAAACCACAAAGCAGAAAATTATGTTTACCAATTAAAAAAAAAACAAAAGAAAAATACTTAATAATATAATAACAAACTAATTAATTATAATACCTGTGGCACCAATTAATAGGAACTATTTTTTATTTATCACTGGTTTTAAATTTATGATTGGTTGGTAGGCCTATTTCTAAGTGAAACTCATTCTTTATTTAAAAAAGGAAATCGGGTACATTTTAATAAAAATGTCCTAAAAGATATATATAGTTTTTAGGCATGAGCTACGTTTAGGAAATATTTATTTATATGTAGCATGCGAGAGGAATCTTTGTTCTCGCAATGTCGACTTTTTCGGCATTATTTATAATAAATATTCTTTGAGTCTGCCAATTAAAGACCCAAAATTTCTCATTCAAGGATTTAATTTGTTTTTATGAAACTAACTCCGGCAATTACGTTTACATTTGCACGGTGGTCTAAAGGCATACGATTTTCGTTTCCTGTCTTTTCAATTTTTAGTGTCTTTTTTTTTTGTAAAACTGCTTCCGGTGTCCTGTTTTCATTATGTGAAGTTTGTGGAATAATTTCATCATCCTTATTCAAAAGCTGCGCAGGTTGTTCCATCATCGGGTTGATCTATGTTTGCTAAATCCAACACTGATATTTCGCCTTGTTCTTTCTCCGGTGTTGCGTTTTTATTATATGGAGTCTGTGGAATAATTATATCATCCTTATTTAAAAGCTACACAGGCTGTTGATCCATCGGGTTGATATATCCAACACTGATATTTCGCCTTCATCTGTGTTTACTACAAACGAGCTGTCTAGACTATTTTTTATATTCTTCAGTTGTAAATTTTTTTTATCATTATTTATGTTTTGGGACTTATAATTTCTTTGTCTAGCTGTTTCAATGCAGCACTTGATTTTAAAAAAATATATATTTTTTAGAAGCTAATATGTTTCTGCGAGCGTGCCCAAAGTTGCACTTTTTTGCGCTTATTCCCGTCTGGAAAGTTATACTTTTCCGTACGCTACTCTATGACGTTAACAAACAATTAATTTTTATGTTATTAATCATATACAGGGTATTTCATGTAGAAGTTACACCATGCCCGCTTTTTTTTATACATGTATAGGAAAAACGTTGTAACTAATATGGTGCGAAAAGTACCTATTCCATCCTCGGTGGCATGGTATTACTTGTACGATTGCATAAGTATTCTACATGTGTGCTCTAATTAAGAGATGAATCAAAAATCACTCCCAAGAGCTTAGGTAGAACCTTGCTAACTTTCGATGCAACAATTAAAAAGGTGTGTTAGTGGCTTGATTGGAAAGTGTTGTGTCTGCTTAATTATTTTGCTGTTCAGGTCAAATACATCCGTAGCGCCAGAGGGTTTAAGGTCATAACACTTCAAGTGGAGTGATTGTTCCCAGAAAAAAAGAGGGCACAACATCAGAGAGGTCCAAGAAAGGAAGATCCTTTATTCTTTATTATATCGCCTGCAATATTAACAAAATAATAATTAATATTATTTGAATCTATAATTTTGGAGAGTCCAACATGGCTCCTATTACGTTCATAGTTAATAAGTCTCCAACTATGGTTGATTTTATTGTTAAAGTTTTCAGGGTAATTTGTATAAGCTTCTTTATGGTTTTTTTTGCAATTTTGTGTGGTATGTTGCCTTCATATGCTGTTATTGAGGCATCATCTTTAAAATGTGCATACAAATTAATAGGCTATAACAGAAGTCAAATGTTTGCAGTCATAATCATGAAATTCTTGAATAGAATAAAATGATTTGCTAAGATGTACTTTTTTCCATGGGGCTGTCCCTAAACTGGAAGCACTGCAACCTTGATAGCTTCTTGTACATTAGATAGTTATTATTATTATTATTATTGCATTGCTTTATTGTCGCATAGAGATTACAATTCTCGTGGACAAAGCCATAAACAATTATTAACTTAAGATTAGATAAAAGAAAGGGTGCTTCATGATATAATACCTCATACACAAAACTAAGGTAAAAAAAAAAATAAAAGGAAAAACATTAAATCACAAAAATATGTAAAAATTGAAACTCTTAGCACAATCAAAAACAAATGGATGTAAAAGCTAAATTTAAAATAAAACATTATAAAATCATAGAACTAGCTACTATTATTAATGGTAATTTGGCAGTAAAAGAAGTAAGTAAACAAATACATTTTAAAGCGGCGCAAAAGTGATGCATCATAAAGCTTCTAATGATAACAGCCAACGAACCTTTGATCTTTAGCCTTTGCACCGTTTCCACCCGTCGTATGTTTAGAGGAAGATGATTATACATCGCTTTAACATTATATATTACGGAATTTTTTACCAAGGAATTATGTGATAAAGGTAGTTGAATGGGGAACTGGCATAAAAATTAAATTTGAAAAATATTACTCACAAACATAATTTAATACTATTAACAGAACCACAGTTCACAAAAAAACTATTTTTTTATTTTTGTATAATAAATATAAGCAAATAAAAACTGCATAATTCAAATTATTCTTGTAACCCGCCGTCCTTGGCTGGGACCGGTTGTGACGTCAAGTAGCTCCTTTGTCGTCGCGCCTGACGGACGGCAGAGCAGGGAACGCTTAGCTTCTCTTATTATCATTAATATTAAAGGACAAATACAACAAACACCCTGGCAATTCAACGACAGGCAGTAATAAACGAAAATATTTAAATACTTGTGGCTGCCGATGCCATACTGCCTTCACTGACATTTTAAGACAATATGTCATTGTCGGTCAATGTTTGCTTTCCGATCGAGCGAGCGGTGTGACGTCACGTGTCGTTTAAAATGAGTAGCTTGCGGTCACAGCTTTAATTGTTTATTACAAATTAAATACTGCAATTTGAAGGCTGATATTTGGTGTGTGCTGTCTCTATAGATAGGCAAATATATTAAAGAAATAAAAAAAATGTTCAAGTTCCCTATTAAGCGATTCTGTCGGGTGTTGTAGACCGTATTTCTATCCAATTCACCATTATTCCACCAGTTAAAAAATATATTAACAATTTTTAGAAATGTATGCTTTGGGAAGTCAGTTGGGAATTAATATGTTAGTTTACACATATGTATTAAGCCATTGTCGTTGTTTCTTCCGCGGCAATAAAAAATTTAATGTTATGCTAAAATTCACATGAAATATTTATTTTTTGTCATAAAATGTCCTGCCCTCGCCTAAAGTCTGTCTCAGAATTGTTAGAGTAATAAAATGGGGAATCATTTTGGCTGAATTTCGTGGTCATCCGTATGCGTAGATAAACTTTTTACCCCTGTAGTTCTTTTGCATAGCTAATGAGATTTTATTACTCTATAGATTACATGTATGATCCTTTTAAATTCCTTTTGCATACCTATTGAGGCCAGTAATAAAGACGCATAAATACTTCTTAATGGTGTTTTAAACATGTTAGTATTTGCTGTTACGCCATAGGTTTAACAGCATTATAAGAATATTAAATTGCGTAAAACACTTACCGTGCTTTTACTGTGCAAGAAATTGTTGAACGATGTTCCTGAATGACTGTAATTGGAAAGTCCACCGTTTTCAAGTTATTGCGGGAGAGAAAGGTAGCAGGTCAAGTGGAACCTCCTAAGGAAATTCCAGGAAGACCAACAAAAGTCCTTAATGAAGACACCAAATGTATAATTCGAAGAAAAGTTCACTCTTTTTATTTAAAAAAAGAAATACTCACATAAAATTTTGATGAAGCTTGGCCAAGATGACAGTATTCCTTTGGTAACTAGAAAATTCTTATAGACAACTTTGAAAAATATGAATTTTGTCTGGGAAAAGCATAACCGAAAATCACTTACTGGAAAGCGACAAAATTGTTTGTTGGTGACGAAAATACTTTAGAAGTATAAAGCAGTACCGCAGGGAGGAATCAAAATATCTTGATGAGACGTGGATCAATGAAGGTAATATCGTACAAAAAAATCGGCCAGACAAAAATATAGCCAATGCCCGCCAAGCTTTCATGAAAGGCCTGTCAACGGGTATTAAAGTACCTTCGGGAAAAGGGAAGAGATTAATAATTGCACACAACGGAAGCGAAGAGGGATTTTTAACCTAACCTTTCAGTCGTGCCGGACGGGAGATTACCATGAGGTCATGGATTCGGATGTTTTTGAAGAATATGTTGTTGAAATGATATAATTTGTTACGGCTGATTCCGTGGTGTTTATGGATAACACAAGCTGTCATTCACGGCGCATAGAGAAGACACCAACTTGATCTTGGAGAAATCAAGAAATTATTGACTGGCTAACTAACAAAAGTATTGAGTTTGAATCCAATTTGATAAAGAAAAAAATAGCAGCCATAGCAAATTTACACAAAAATCGTTTTATGAAATATGTCGTGGAAGATACAACAGAAAAATATAATGTAACTGTGCTGCACTGACCGCCATGTCATTGCGAACTAAATCCTATAGAACTTATATGGGCGCAAGACAAATTATTTGTAGCAAGACAAAATACGACATTTAAAATGAAAGATGTTAAGCTAGTGTTTGATCAAACCATTAAGGAAGTGACACCAGAGAACTGGCGAAAAACAGCCCACCATGTGATTAAACAGGAGGGGAAATGTGCGATCTTGACAACCTGATCGATCAGACGGTCGACCCTTTAATTATTATAATGTCAAGAAGTGATGACAGTTTCTCAGATGACGAAGAATATAATCTATTATAATTTAATTGTATAATAATAATTATTTTATCTATGTATATTATGTACATACTATATATAATTTTCATTTTGTTCAAATAAAATTTCACTAAATTTAAATTCTTTCTACAAGTATCCAACCTGCACGCCTTTGGCGTACCATTTTCAGTGTTTATTAATGGATAACAATAGGCAAATACCCATAAATTGGCCCAAAACCACGTGGTACTCACCTGCACTTGATGATAAGAAAGATTTTTGCAATGAAACCATTGCCAAATTATGGAAGTGGCATAAATTATCATCACCCTGTTGTCCTTTTTCATACCTAACGAGGTTTTATTACTCTACATGTTTGAAAAAGACTATAGATAAAATTGCACAGCTTGATCATATGGGTTTGTGAGTGCTTCAATTATAAATACTATAGAAATGTGATGTTAGCGGTATGTGTATTTTTATGGTGTCATGTCTTGTGGAGCACATCTAATTTTTACTAAAACCCTTGAGGTCATATGCCTCTGCTAAAAAAAGGTTAATATACAGTTTCAAGTTTTTTTTTTTCAAGTCAAATTTGCATAAAGCCCTTAGTCTGACCATGATTGAATATTTATTTTTCATCAATTGATATCGGGTGCTTAGGGGGACATGACAATTTTTCATGATTTGAGGCTAAACAGATACAGTGTCGTCAATGAAGCATGTTTGAATGTTTACCAATCGAAAATTGCAATGTCAATTAAAAAATAAGATATTTATTTAATGTAACTCAATTGCTTAAATACCTCTTGTATACATATAACTTAAATCTATTTCAGAAGTGGCCATGAAATCAGTTTCCACCCCACTCTGAGCTGCACATATTTAAATTATGGCTTTGTGTTCCATAAATGTCACAATATTTTTAAAATTAAAATTTATTGATACATTAAATAATAATATCTAACTCTTCGTCTTTCCAGTGGACTACCGATCAAGACATTGCAAATTCAGTTCATAGTATTGGTATAAATGACTTCCATGAAGTCAAGTTTTTTGAACATAGGGCAAATGGCCAATCAAAAGGATTCTGTGTCATTTCACTTGGTTCTGAGGCTAGCATGAGAAAGTGTTTGGAGCTGCTTCCCAAGAAGGAACTTAATGGTCAAAGCCCGCATGTTACACCTACGACAAAGCAAGTATGTATCACTTAGATTTATATTCTAGTTTTAAAATGATAAATAGATTTTTTTATTATTATTTACAAAGTACGTATGCCATGAGTTATTGGTTTACGTCAACACAAAGAACTCACCCATTTCACATTCTGCAAATTGACTAAAAACAAAGAGATAAAGAGAAAGTTAATAAGAGGTATTTAAAATATATAATTATTGCTATTCAGTGGTTTATTAGCATTGATCTAAGCAGTTTAAAAGTACTGAGTAAATGCAACTACTTTAAGATGGATGTGTCAGTTCTTGGTTGTGATATCTCGTAGCCCTTACTAAATTGAAGTATTTATATAGCTTCAAAAGTTTTTCAATAAATTTCTGACTAAAATACTGTTTGTGAGACATGCAACCTAATGATAATTCATTAAGTAGGCCTGATAATCAATGTTCTGACCAAAGTTTTACAGTTTTTATGCAGTTTATTTATTTATTATCAATTAATTTGCATAGAAGGCCATCAAATTGTCTTAGATACATATGGTATTTAATAGTGTACATGACACAAGAGAGTGTAAGCCCTGAGATAATTTATCATAAAAAAAAACTTTTAAAGTCTGATTAATTAATGTCAGAGCTCTTAGTTTTGTATTACCATCAATGAAAATCGTAATCTTTTAGGCGCTCTCGAATTTTGAAAGTCAATCCAAAACTCGTCCATCACCGGCAAACAACACGAATTCGAGGCCGCCCCACCCCAGCGCTCCAAATCAGGGTCCCATGCAGAACTTCGGCAATAGAATGCCCATGAATCAAGGGCCCATGAGAGGTCCGCCCATGGGTCCTCCGGGAATGCAAAGTAATGCCCGTTTTGGTAAGGATATTTTTTGTTTATTTTTAACTGAAGTGGTTTGACGGTAGAAATAAGTTTAAGGAAAAACGCTTTCATGTGATAGAAAATGTTCAATAATATTGTTTTTTTTTCTAGGATAATTGTTTTAGGACATTGACGATTTAAATGACTCATTTCTACTGCTTGAAACTTTCAATTTAAGCAACTTGCTATTTTTTAATAAATACCATCCTTGATATTCTTAAGACAACCTATGTATAGGTATTATACTACGTGGCCATATGATACCATTATGAAATAACGGTGAAAAAAAATTGTTAAGAAATGATTTTAAGTTCCCTTTATAGTACATATCAAAAAGTAACAAAGTATTGTATTGTACACTAATGGCACAACATTCTCATTTTGTCATCTTTACAGTTGGATTTGTTTGGTTAAAAATGCGTCTCATGCCCTCAGTGAGTCCCATCTTAGGTATGGCGTAGTTTTTTTTTTTTTTTTTTTGGTTGTGTGCTCTCAGTTTTTATTTAACTGACTATTTATGTTGCAGAAAAGAGTCATCCATTATATGTATCGAGTTCCTTTTCAAACCCCCCTGTCAAGCCTTATTTTTGAAAAATTCTGTGCTGACACAGTCTTCTATATTTATACTGGAGACAGCTCGTCTTATAGATAAATAAATATAAGCTTCAGCTTAACCCTCCATCAGATTACAATTTTCGAAACTCCTTTACACTTGCACTACCCATCCCAAAAACTGAGCGGATGAGGGTCTTTATTACATAATACACATTTGGGTTGGGGGGTGGGGGTGCAGGAGGATTTTTAACCACCTGCTTCTTTGCATAAGAAAAATTTAATTTGAAGGTAGTTGACAGAAAATATGTTTAAAAAAAGGATGTAAACAGGTTGTTGCAGTAAGTGGAGATAGTTCGTGAGCGACAGTAATGTGGTGTGTTGGGCCTCAGAGCTCAGCTCTTGTCCCACTAGAGTTTCTGTGATATGTGAGCAATCCCACATCTGGTCATATTCAGCATAAAGTTTGCAGATAATACAATAATACTGTTGTGGCATGGTAAAGACTCGCGACAATTCAAGTAAAATAATTGTGTGATTCTAGTCTGCTGTAGTTTAATGTTAGCAAAACTAATTTTTTGATGTTTAAGGCTACCCTCGAACAGGGGGAATGTGGCTGCTGAAAATTCGTTAGCCTATATGCAGTTAACAAATAGTCTCTCAAAGGTTATGTTTTAAATCTGCACACAAATTAGCCAAACGTTATTTTGAGATCTGTATCTTTCATACTCATTAAGTCACATTATTTGAGATATGGAATTTGTTTCTGAGAAACGCCAGTCAAAGCTTATTAGTCTGTCTTTGCCATATGTTATATCTCTTGACTTATGTTGACCTTTATTTAAATTTAATAAAAACTGGACTAGTCATTCTTTGTTCTAATATGTTAAAAATACATAGTATTCTTAGCACTTCTTAGTTTTCTGGTTACAATCCAAGACAGGTGGCGAACGTTGGTCTTCCTAAACACAGATGAAGAAGTATATGAAAATTAAAGGCCTGAGCTCTGAAAAGCTTTACGGAAACGATAAATAAAAATAATTTAGTCTTGGTTTAAGGCGCCATGGGCTTGTAGACAGCACACGCAAGAAATACCCCAAAGTTGAAATATGGAACTCGTTATAGCTTAAGCTTCGCGACAAAATAAAAGAATACCAAAAATGTGTAATTTTTTTCTATGAAGAAAACCGATCAATAAAACAACAAAAATAAGTTAGAAAATAGAACAGATATATATGCCGGCAATTTAAGTATTGATAATGGAAAAAATAATTACTAAAAAATCAGTCGGTAATAAGCAAATACACAAATATTAACCGGGAAACTAAAGTCAGCGATAAACAAATACTCAAATATTAATAAAAAAAAAACACAAGCCATTGATAAAGAAATACTCAAATATTAATCAAAAGTAAATCCGGAACGTTTCAATTATTGAGCGCAAATAATGAAAAACAGATACTTACTTTAGTGACCTCATTGGGAATGTTAATCAAGAGTTAATTAAATAAAACAAGTAAATAGACAAACAATGAATGGTTTATTACTGTTAAATGAAATATCACTGCTGATTATAAAAAGAAAGAATAATGATGAGAAAATGACCAGTCATTAATTTATGTACTGTATTTCAACGAGAAGTAGTAGGCTTTACTTGGTGAAATAAATCACACGCTTAATCTAAACAAACTCCGAAATATTCAATTGTAATTAATGATGAACGCGGTAAGCCTTAATAAAAAAACGTCAGTAAAATATGATGAAGGCCAGCGATGCTGCAGATCTCTACTTGTTATAGGTAAATTCAAATAACTCCAGTAATCACTTAATCTATGGCTGATTAACGGACGTCAAATCATGATTCGTTACAGGGCCGTATTACGAACTATGTCTATCTGGGTATCAGTTAAGATACGTTGGTATCCACCGCAAAAACAATATGAAAAAAAAACTAGGTAGACCTGGCGTTATTATAGCCACCAATCAATTACAGACCTTAATGTATGTCAACCTAAGCATAAGTACTCCCCGGTCAAGTTACCGGTCGGACAAAGATAGTGAGCAGTTTTTTTGAATAAAATAAAATATCAAAGGCCACAATAAAAATTAAGAATAACGCAAAGTCTACTAGGCCGTATCAACAATAGTAGTTATCCTATATACGGGTATCTAACGTAAGCCAGAAATTGTGAAACATTGAGAATAATAATAAAACTAGTTCGACCTACAACATTACTGCGTCAGTCAATTAAAAGTTCAAAATTTAATCCAATATCTGATTGGTTCTAGATCATACCGGATGATTTAATTTTAGAATTCGATTGAACAAAATCGAGCGTCTTAGGCTAGACAAAATTGGCCCAATATTCAAAGTTCATTTAATAGAAAATAAAACAAAGGTTACCTTAGTTAAGGAGAAAAAAAATAAAAAGTTAATCTTTGTTCCATAACAAAGCAAAAAAAAGAAATAATTAGAGTCTGTAAGTTAATTGCACGCAATTGTCACGAAATATATCACTGATTGATGAGAGAAAAGAACTGTTCACGGTAGCAAGAAGACTTCTTCGACAAGCGAAGGACTGCAAGACTCTATATAGATAGTACCACTAGACAGGCGAAGCCAAGGAAAACCCTGTCGTTAGCGATGCTCGTTTAGTAGATTTGTCGATAGGAATAGACCCAACGGTAGGACCCTGTGAAACAACACATTCAAGGTTCCACACGTAACTCTTAATTGACGAGCATTATAACTCGGTAATCTAAATGAATCATCAAGGAAAAAGATAAATCAGAATTTAGAAAAAAAAACAATTTACCTGTGTAGGGGTAGCCAGTTGCTTGTCGCTAGATAGCTTTACAGTTGGGCGAGAAGGCCTCTGTAAGAGATTAAAAAGGGAATTAAAAATCCGCCCACGTACGACACAATGCTGAAATGATGGCGTTCACAGAAAGACACAAAAAAATTCAAAAGCTCAACTCACCTCGTTAAAACAGCATTCAAATCCCACAAAGGGCAGTTTCAGGCACCAACACTTAAGAAAAGATGAGGCAAAGATATAGACTGAAACTATTAAAAATGGCCCGGTTGGAAAATCCCATCAAAGGTAAAATCAAAAATTGATTCCAACTGGTAACCCAAAAGAACTGCTTGACTCCTAGAAAGGTTGACCTAGAGAGTGACGCCAGTAACTCGGAAACTCAAGGAGCAGGCCACGCGAGAATTCCCACTTCGAAAATCTTGCTCCACCAATGAACGCATGGCTTGACAAGTCACATGTTCCTCTCAATAATTCGTCCAAGGGAATTAGACGATGAAAACCTGAGATTTCGATGTATAGGCGTCTACCAAAAAAAAAACTACTCAGAGTAGCCAAAAGGGTATTGTCATTATGCCACTCCAACTAATAGAATTTCCTAATTGTTCCGAGGCAATTAAGTAACTGCGCGCAATGCCCAACCCGACAACCAATTCAAAACAGTATGCACTACGAAAGCCGGACGGCATCTACGAGGGTTTTTCGCTAATAAATATAATTGCGCTCGAAACCATAAAGAACGGCAACAAGTTCTAAGGCTATTTACGCCTCGACACACGATAGCCAAATCGGCCCGTGACAATATACTTTTAATTTATTTTATAGGGATTTTATTGTTTTTATATTGACTGTTTGGTCTTGAATTGAATTTTGAAAGCTTTAGGATCCAGTGATACAATTTAATTAGAGTGTGCCTCAGTTCCGAATGATTGTATATGTCATTAATAAACATTAACGCATTTCACTATAAAATTTAGGGATTTTAGTGTTTTTTTTTATATTTCCTGTCCCAACTTGTATTTTGCAATTTGAAGATTATTTCGATGCTTTTAAAGCAATTGTAAAATTTTTCTCAATTATTGATATAAATAAAATTTTGATTGTAGGAGGTCCCAGAATGCAAGGACCGCCTGGTTTCAACGGACCTCCAAATATGCAGCAACAGCCACCTAGATTCCAGGGTCAACCCCAATGGAATGGTCCCCCGAGACCCAATGGCCCAGGGCCTAATATGGGACCCATGCGGCCTGGAGGACCTCCCCCACAAGGACCGCAGGGCCCTCAAAGACCTCCAATGGTAAGAATTTAAGCTGTTGAAGCTTAATGAAAATTTAATATTGTTTTCTAATTATATCATAATCATTAAATATTTTCGAATATCATGAAATGGTAATGTGTAAAATGATGTTTAAATTAAAACATATATCTTTCAGTTCCAAGGTCCTCCACAAGGCCAGCCTCCACGAATGCCTCAGCAAGGACCACCTCAGGGTCCTCCGGGCATGCGGCCCGATTGGAACCGGCCGCCCATGCAGCAGGGATTTCCACAAGGCCCTCCGCCGATGCAAGGACCGCCGAGAGGACCCCCGCCCATGCAAGGCCCACCTGGTGTGGTACCGCCTCAGGGACCTCCTCAAGGGCCTGCACCGCACGTTAACCCTGCTTTCTTCCCGCCCACTGGAGGACCACCTCCCATGCAGATGGGTGGACCTGGGCCCGGACCAGGTATGGGTATGTATTTTTTGCTTTTTTCCTTCTTATAAAGCATATATTCCACAAAAAGTCTTCCGTACGCCTAACAAATTATTTATTTGTACTTGTTGCTTATGTGGTTTCTTGGATTATGTCTGGTTTACTTGAGTTAGTGCTCGAAACAACTTGCATAATGAACAGCATGATTTATTAAACATTTTGTGCAATGTACGAAATGTAGATTTTTCATGTAAATAATATGCTTGACTTCTGTCACATTTATCACATGAAACTTTTCCGAAATATTTATCATAAATCAATATTAATTCATTCAATAAATTGTACTAGAAATATATTTTGCTTGGAGCAATTTTAATTTTGGGTGATATTTTTTTTTCTACTTTGTGATGCTCATTTAAAATTTTAATGTGTTGTGGTGATATTTTAATATGCTGGCATTCCTTCTATTCTAGTTTTAATGTATTATACGATTTGCTTTATTTGTTTTAAGTTGTAAGTTTATATTTTAACTTCATTTGTAATATCCGGATATTTCCGTTTTGGACTTTAATACTTTATACTCACCTTGACTTGCGTAAAATCACGTGTGATTATTGCCACTAATAAATATTATTCTATTCTATAAACTATGCCTCAGATCAGATGTCTTTAGCTCGATTAATGATAACTGTTACTACATTCCTTTGTAGCAACATTTTTGACATAATCTGGATCAATTTATGCGAAGTTCCGTTTTTTGTGTCGAGTTGATATCCATATTATTTGTAGCCACCAATGGAAAAATAAAAAAAAGTTAAGATTAGGAGAATGTTTTCAGATTGTCTCAAAGTAGTAGCTTTTGAAATACAATCTCATTCATTGTTATTTTAATCCTGTTTTGTCAGAGGTGGAAATATCAGAGGCCTTTAAAACTATTATTGGAGATAAGATATTATGTTTAGTATGTTTTTTTTTCATTGATCTCCTGAATGTTTAACTGATTGACCATCTGATTTTAGTTATGCAGCAAGGGCCGCCTCATGGACCGCCACATGGACCACCACATGGTCCTCCGATGGGCCCTCCACAGCCACCACCGCACGGTCCTCCTCATGGCTATGGACCACCAACCAATATGGCTCAGCCACCTTATGGAGGGCCTCCGCCAGAGCATAGGCCAGATATCCCACCAATAAGCGAACAGGTGAAAGGTTTAACTCAAACTATGATTTATTGTCTGATAGTAAAAACTTGTCGCTAATGGAATCAATACTGTCACAATTTTTATACCGGACAACCTTAAAAATAACATTGAGTATTCGGTTTATTAATTTTTGAATGATTTCTTTCAGGAGTTTGAAGACATTATGTCCAGAAATAGAACAGTTTCTTCATCAGCAATTGCAAGAGCGGTGTCCGATGCAGCCGCAGGCGAATATGCCAGCGCTATTGAGACATTGGTAACCGCGATTTCGTTGATCAAACAATCGAAAGTTGCTAACGATGACCGCTGCAAGATTTTGATAAGTTCTTTGCAAGATACTTTGAGGGGAGTGGAAGACAAGAGTTACAGCTCTTCTAGGCGTGACCGATCTAGATCCAGGGATAGGACGCATAGAAGAGGCAGGCGTGATAGATCCTCATCAAGGTAGGAGATATATGTAATTTCTTAAATTCTTTAAAAATATGCCGGTTGTACATAGTTAAACTATATGTGGCCAAGTTCTTTGAACTAGCCATCACCTTTTGAATCAGGAATGGGGCGGTTACGTTGCAAACCGTTGCCTGATTATGATTAATAAAAATCTAAATTATGCATTACGCTTATCAGTTTAGACGATTTTAATTAACCTGATTAGAATTAAGCTGTGAAAAATGTAATATCTCTTTTTTCGATTATTTAATATTAGTGTTCATCTTATTGTGTTGCTTTTAAAACATGAACTTTTTTGCTCTATTACAAATATTTATTTTGCTGTCTGTGTATTTGCAAAATATTTCCTTTGTTGGTTTAACGAAAAATAATTATTGGTATTTACTGAGAAGCCGTAATATATATTTTAAACAACAATTTGATTATGATTTATATATTCAGTATTTAAGTATTAACTAAATTTCATAATTTTTTGTACTTTAAAACTCGGTAATTATATACCTTAAATATTTTGTACTTATGTTTTAAGTGAAAATTTAATATTTTTAGTAAGTTAAAATTTTTTGTCTTCCTCTGAAAATTCTGAACACTGTCTGTATACAAATATATCGTCGTTGAAGTTCTAATAGCTCGTTAGCCCAAAAACATTTTTTCAGAGTCTAACTAAGATTTTATTAGTAACAATTTACACAAAATTAAGGTTTTGTATTGATTTTTGTTGTTTTTATATAAAGCAATTTTAATGGTTTCATTGATTAAAAATGGAATACAAATGTAGATATCCTACTTTCCTGATAGATGAAATCCTTTGGGGGTGAAGTTTTTGAAATCTGTATACAGCATACATAGAACGTCATAGGGGGTCTGCTTAGATCTTGCTTCTTTTGAAATTCGCAAATAATCACTTGTGAGTCTTCCTTTTACTTTTTTTTCATTACAATAATTGTGGACAGAGTCACATTACATCTGAGTGTGTCCAAATTCTAAAGATTTTTGAACATTATGCTGTTTCGGTTCTGGATATGTGCATCCGTCGTTGTAAATGATAATTCGACCAGATTCATTTTGACAGTAAACCAAAAGCACGTTGCCTGATGAGAGACTGTGTCATAAACAGTAAAATTATGACAGCAAAGTTTAATCTTAAAAAATTTCACTGGCTTGAACGAATGGGCATACCTTTACGGCTTGTAAATCAATTGTTAAAATTCATCCCATATGATGATTTTTGCTTCCTCCTTATCTCTGGTCCTTTCGTCAGGAGCCCTTTCCTTTTTAAGCCTATGAGCACTCCATTCTTCATGTGAAAGCTGTCGCACTTCATGTTTAGTACACAAATCACACTTGTCCTTTTTTTATTGGTTATAATGACACATTTTTAGAGTAGAACTTATTACTGAAAACTGTTCTTGATAGAGCTGATTTGTTATCATTGTTACATGTTTCTCTGTACAAATTAAAGAGGTGGTTACTGTGGTTTCTAAGTATAGTTTTGTAGAACTGGAACGAACATAGTGTGATGGGCATTATAAGATCCTTTACACAAATAGTGCACTATATAAAAATCGGCCTTTCGTATTGGTCGATCCGGGCTCAAGAAAAGGAAACTAACCAGGTGCTAACCCAAACTAACCCAAGAAACACCCAAAATCAAGAAAAAAATCTGTTTAGAAACATTATCTTAAAAAATAATAATAAAAAATAGCAACGGGGTTCGAACCTCGACCGTCCAGGTGAGACCCAGCTGTATAAACCTCTACACCACAAGAGCTCTTGACAGAAATTGATTGCATCACGCAGACATATCATAATACGAGATTGATTGACCAATAGGAGAGGTCGATTTTTACATAGCGCACTATTTGTGTAAAGGATCTTTAAATGCGTGTGATGGCAATTTACGTAATTTATCAACAAAATCTGTAAGGTGTTTTTTATCAGCATCCTTATCTGCCTTAAATCAAAGCTTTTTATTTTGTTTGTTACATTCTGAACAACTCTTCATACCACAGTCTCCTCTTTTTTTTATCCAATCCTGAACTTAATGTCCACCTAAGCACAATGTTTGTAGGATTTTTTTTTAAATCTGTATATTTTTATTATCTACAGTTAAACAAAGGTATTTTTTTCTCCTGCTCTCTTCTATTTTCGTATAGGTCATTTTCGAATCGCAGTTTTTTACACGGTTTATAACAAAAAAATTACGCTGGTCCCAATTCATTTCATTCCAGAAACTTTTGAAGAATTTAAGACGTTCTTCTTCAGTAATTTTTGACCAGTGCTTATTTTTTACCCTAACACATTCTTTTGAATCGCATCCTGGACCTAATTTTCGAGCTTCTCCGGGAATGTTGTAGTTGACTTTATCGTCTTTTCTACTGTAACCCATGTATGGTTTTTCTTTCATTCTATGTTGCTTCGTTTGACTTTGTCCCCACTTATCTTCTTGCCACTTAATACTTCGCTTTCGCCCTTCTAACATATTGCCAAAGTCACCTTACAACGGCCTTTCGTTGTGAGGTATTTTATATGTGAATTAGCATCTTCATCGTCTATGTGCATTTTGACAGGGTTTATCCGGTTCTCTAACTCTTCGATTTCGCTGTCTGAGCTATTTGAATAATTGTCTATTTCGGAAATGTAATCTGGTGACAAATCAGCACTATAAATAAAACCCGTAGTGCAGCATCAAAACATAGGCATTTTTTTTATAATTTTTTTTTAGTTCATTTAACACATTTTAACAGATAAACCACCATGTACTAAATAAATAAAAACAACTTGATTTTAACAGTCCTTCGAAGGGAACTGGATATTCTAAATTTATATAGGCCGTTTGGCTATTTTTGTTAAGGAGACCAACATTTTTCCGCAATATCCAGACGATATCTTATTGCTAATAATTATTGTTTGTTGTCAAAAATCACATGAACACTAAAAGCTTTACTAACAGATCTTAACGCGACTGAAGTGGCTTACGCGGTATTGTAATAGATTCCCATTTTCCCATCTTCAAATCGCCTTAAGTCAGATGCCTGGCAGGTAAATCTACTTACCACAAAAACGAATCGATATGCTAAAGTTAATATTTTACCCTGAAATCTGGAATAAAATCCACAACTGCCTTTAATCGCCAAAAAATGTTTACATTTTATCGATCCTAAATCATTTTTTCAGCTTCAAACCGTTGTCAATGACAATTCCGGCACAGATTTAACGAGCGTATAATAATGTAGGCCATAATAGTAATCACGTTCATTATTCGTGTGACAATAATACTATATTTAGTTTAGAACCATCCTAAACACTATTTAATGAGAAAGGGAAAAATTAACACTTACTTCAACCGAGATATCACCACATACCTATTTTGTCATTTGTCGGCTTACCATTACCAATTCATAATTATTAGATTATTATTACGCTTGTTGTTTTCTAAGTAAGTATTATAATTATTGCTCTTGTTGTGTTATTCATCTATTATTAAATGGTTGTAGATAAAATGTATAAACTTATTCCTTCAAATTTCTTATAAGGCATCAAAAGACTAGTAAAATTTGCCGCAATATTGGACATGCGATTTTCTGCATGTTTCAATTTAATCTCGATTTTCTTGTAGCTCAAATTGAAAATAAAATAGTTACAAGTTTGACAGTTTCAATCGGATCAATACAATTTTTGATATATTCTGCACATGTTAATGGGCGAAGGTTTGGTTGCTCCAGATTATTCTATTTTCCAGTCATAAAATATTATGTGGTGACTTGTGGTGTCAAAACTCGAAATGGCGAAAAGTTTAAATTCGACTAGGTCACTCTCTAAAAAAGAGACCATCATTTCCAAAGTGGTTTCTAATACAGTATTTTTTGGCGTAGATTGTCGTCATGGAAATAAATTATGAAAAAATACAAACTTTATTTTTTATTATCTAGGTATCAGTTTTACATTTTCTTTTCTATAAAAACTCAATTACTGATAACGGATCTTGTACATATCGAATAATGCTAAAAAAAATAGTTACAGAATACATGTTTTGACAAAACGCAATGTTTACTTTTAAGGTGAGCCCTGATTTTATGTATATTCTACCATTCGGGTCAGCGAATTTGCATAAATTATTGGGGGGTCAAAAATAATTTTCCATTTGGAATACGATTGCTATTTTCTTAAATAATTTTCAATTCATTGACTTAAACTAATATGTTATCTTAAGGAATTAAGAAAGTCATAAAAGATATTCATTTTTCAAATTATTTTAATTATCTTAATTAAAATTTTATAAGCTGCATCTATTGGCAATATTTGAGAGCCGCCAGGAGATGGTACTAATAAAATTAAAATTTGTACCTTTTAAGGCTTTATTTACTAGATGAAAGCTAGTAAATTAAATTAGGCATTTTTTAAGCCAATATGTTGAAACATGAGCAAGAATATAACAATAGCAGTAATAAAGACACCGATTTGTAAACATCAGTCCGCCATCTCTAGTGTGGAACAGGAACTTACATCTCTCAATAAAAAAAAATCGGATTCTAGAAGCTGAATTTGACTCCCTTAGGGAGAAAATTGAAGAGCTAAAATCCGAAAACTCCAATCTGATTGGAACTCCTTTCTGTATTCCCCACTAAACATAATATAATTCTTGCTGGTGATCTTAATATAAATTTTGAAGATAGGGAGAGTAGAGCCACTCTGGACTATGCAATTTATTTGCATCTTTCAACATTAGTATGCATGTCCACAGTTCTACACGTGTTTCTGCTACCTCATCAACGACCATTGATTATATTGCCTCTAATGTTTGGGAGGACGTGTCATATGATGTGTTTGACCCGGCGTTGTCTGACCATAATGCCATTCGGACTAGGATTCCCTACAAGCCCAACTTCACTAAAACTAAAATAAAATTGGGTAGAATTTATAGCACAAAGAATTTTGTGTTTTTTTTTTAGACTTCCTGCCAATCTTTTAACTGGAATTCGGTCTGTCAGGAGCGGGACCCTGCTCGCTGCATTTCACTCTGCTTTGCCTGGTTTGGTGGACAGATGTTTTCCAGTGCGCCCAATGAAAGTGAGGCCCGGGGACCGCAAGAGGTGTTTAACTTCTGGAATTTGCAATTCTGCATCCAATCTAAGATTCCTAAAAGTTTTACCACAACAATCCAACCAACTCCCAACTAACCCAAACTAACCCAAACTACGCTCCATGAAATTATATGTACAATACGGTGAATGAGAAACAAAAAGGCCACTAATGATGATGGAATCTCGCCTCAAACGTTGGAAAAACTTTCTTGGGTCGCCGTTCATGCTCTTTCCGAAGTAATTAACTTATCCTTTCAATCGGGCTCATTTCCTCCATGTCTTAAGACGGCAAAAGTAATCCCTCTTCACAAGGTAGGCGATTATTCAATTCCATCTAACTATAGACCCATTTCACTTCTGTCGACATTGTCCAAGTTGATAGAAAGACTGATAAAGGAGCGACTTTTGAGCTTCCTCAAGGGTCAGGTGATACTTCACCATGGTCAGTTCGGTTTCCTATCGGGCATGAATACATCTGATGCTATGCTTGAGTTTCTGTCAAAACTATTCCAGGGGGTAAACAAAGGAGTTATCTTTCGAATCGCACTCAGGCTGTGCATCTGAATGGTGTGTCATCTGGCGGACAGCTGGTGAATTGTGGCGTACCGCAGGGTTCGGACCTTGGTCCTTTATTGTTCCTGATATATATAAATGACCTCATTAAAATTAACATCAAGGGACATTTCACTCTGTTTGCCGATGACACGACCATTATGTGGTGCAACGGAGATCCTGAGCGGCTCGCCAGTGATGTCACGTCTGACCTTCTGAAGATAAAGCGGTGGTGCGATTCCAATCAACTTTGCCTTAATATGTCAAAGACCCATATCGTTTTAATTGTAGTGCAGAGAGCTTGGTTTTTGGCGACAATTCATTGGACATTGGAGAGAACTCTAAATATCTCGGCTTAATTAACGATAAATTAAAATTTCGCCATCATATAATAAAATTAAATAGTAAACCTTTATCTGGTTGCTACGCTGTTGGGGCAACTTTTCGGGAAGTGGGAGGAGTTATTGTTAAGAATGTTTGCTTTGCCGTGATGGAATCACACCTAAGATATGCACTTCCATTTTGGGGCGCATATTCGGATTAGCTCTTCCAATCAGTTTTTGTTCTGCAAAAGCGAGCTGTCAGAAATCTCAGTAATGCCCACCCCAGACCACATTGTCTTTCTCTTTTTATAGAACATATGATACTCACTTTGTCTTCGTTGTTTATTTTGGAAACAACTTGTCTAGTTCGCAGAAACAGAGGTAGTTTTCCTAGCCATCAGCGGGCTTATATTACTAGACAGGTACATGATATCCCTCTTCCCATTCCCCATAGTGGTTCTGTCAGGGATTCATTCACTTACAACGGTGTAAAGATATATAACCACATTAGTTTGGAATTGAGAAATGTTCAGAGTATTGTGCGTTTTCGAAATCTGCTCAAATCATATTTACTAAAAAAAGCATTTTATTTCATTTATGAGTTTTTTGAAACAAATGATATGCAAATCCAAGTTTGAGCCCGTATAATAAATTATTACTTTATTACCTGTTAATTTGCGTTTGTGATTTGTTGTATCAATCGATTATTGTTATTATTTTTATTGTTTTGTTTATATACATTCAGGTTGTGTGTTCAAATTACAATTTTATGTAGAATTCCTTGAATGTTTGGGATTAACATTTCTCATTGTTACGCTTTGTCAATAAAAATGTATACATGTATTGATTCTTGGACAATAAAGTACTTTCATCATCATCATCATAAAATTGAAAAATAATTTTGAGTATAGATTGCTTTAAGAGGTAATTGGCGTGATAAAGATTAATGTGTTCATTTATAAATTTGGTCTCTTGGTTTGTTCCATGCCCAGTTTCTTTTTTTTGTGTTTCAAGTTATTCCCACTCGTGTACCGAATTATTATATTTTCTAATAAATTATTTTACTTACGTTATGTTTCGTTTTTATCAATTATATTATTGTTTCCAGATACCGCGAGAGAAGCAGGGAGCGTGAACGTGATAGGGATCGTGAAAGGGATCGTGACAGAGATAGGTATTATTCTGACAGTTACAGGGAGAGGGACAGAGAAAGGGATCGTTCCAGGAGCCGTGGTGATAGAGTTGACAGAGTCGACCGAGTTGACAGAGTTGACCGAGTTGACAGAGTTGACCGAGTGGAGCGAGTGGAAAGAGTAGATAGAGTTGATAGAGCCGAAAGAGGGGAACGAGAAAGAGAAAGGGATTATAGAGAACGAGAAACCGAAGAGTAAGTAATATTAACACACAGTTCATAAATTTTATTGTAAACTAGTTGCGGTTAAATTAATTGGCATGTAAGCAGGAAAAAATATTACGAGATTTTTATTATCATTATTATTTATTGACGGGTCAACATGGTCATATAACATTTAAGTAAAACGGTTTTATTAATAGCTAGAACCTTAAATTACTAACAAACTAAGATGAGCTGGTATAGATGAACTTACATAGAATATACAAAGCTAATCCAAGGCAGGCTACAATGCTGTTAAGCTGTCTTTTAAAGCATAAAAGGGAACTAAATAAAAACTCCAAACAAGGATGATTCTTTGCAAAATTTGAGATTCTCACTGTAAAAAATTGAATTAATAGATGGTCCTGTGAACCAGGTTATTGAGTTAAAACTTTAAAACAATTAAATCTTAATGATTCCTTCATGTAGATAAGAGATTCATATCAAGGATTGAGATAAGGTGATCATAGTATTTAAGCATTGAAGAATTATATGTATTTTTTCTGGGTCTGTTCAACAATTTCTATGTGATTCATAAATAGGTTTCCAGACATTCGAGCTGTACTTAAGATGTGATCTGGCAAGTGCCTATAGTAAATATTTAATTATTCTAGTTGTTATTAAATCATGTCGGTACTGATAACCTGGCAAAATTTGAGTGTTTGTAGTTCGTATTGCATTTTATTAATTATATTGTGATTCATAATTAGGTACAACTGCTTCAGTCTGCAATAAAATTAATCTGTATCAATGAAGATACACGTTACTTGTCATCTACCAAAAGTAATTTTAAGGAGTTTGCACGGTTGTTATGATGCACAAGTAGAATACTACATATGCGCCAAAATAAAAATGATAATGAGAAAAAACCATTAGTCATAAGATTCTGAAACTTGAGGGGGGGTCAAGGAGACCAGTTAGGACATCAAAACGTTGCGTCTTAGTTACTGGCTAAGGTTAACAAATGTAGATAATGGTTGTTAAGAAGTTATTGGTGCTTCGCTGTTACTAGAATGCTCAAAGAAGCTAACAAATTTATTCAATAAACATTTTAAAGATTAAGCAGTAGTGTATCTAAATATTTAAAAAAAAATGTTAACCAAGTACGATTTTGATAATATTTCTCAGGATAAAGATAGTTTTAACTAAATTACATGAATATACATTTTGGTAACCACATTGACAATAGGCCTAAATGCCATTTTCCTACTAATAAACTAATATCAAAATTTGCGATCAGGGTGTTTCCAGATAATTGAATTTTAGTGTGGTGAGAAATTCATATGTTGATTTGATTGAATTACATCTAAGGTTGTTTTTGGATGTTTGTTCTAAACGGTTGTTTCAGTAGTGTTTTCATAGTACAGAACAGAGCAACAAGACATATTTGCAAGTCAGAGCCTGATTCGTGCGAGCCTTTTGTTTATTTCACAACAGATATTAACTCTTCAAACACTGATTAATTTTGGGTTATGTCTTGTTTAAAAAATATATATACAGTGAGGACGTAAAGCCCGTCACGTCCCCCCCCCCTCCCCCCCAACTTTTGAACTGTTTGGTACTGTTATCAAATGTGGAATGGTATTATTAATGACAAAATAACAGTTGGGCGTGCTTTCGGAATATTGTTTTAAATGGAAGAGTTGGTCATATGACATGTCATTTTGAAGGTCTTTTTATGTTTAATTCAACCATCGACTTTGAAAACATTTGATTCATATAATATCAAATACCGACCATTTTTTGATGTCTAGTTTCAGGCGGTAGGTACCTTTTATACCACCAGATCCAACAATTAACTATAATTGCCATGGTTTCCTGATCATTGTCATTTCAAAACGTGCCTGTTAAGTGTTCTAAAAACTTCGATAATATCATATAATTCAAATGTCGCGTTCGCTAGAAGATAAAATACAAGCAGTTATCGTCTTTGGCGAGGCTAATCGGAAGCATTATAAGATCCTTTGCACAAATAGTGCACTATATAAAAATCGGCCTTTCCTATTGGTCGATCCGCATGGCCCTCCGCTCGCTTCGCTCGCTACGGGGTCACAAGAAAAGAAAACTAATCAGGTGCTAACCCAAACTAACCCAAGACTACCCAAAATCAAGAAAAAAACTTTAGAAACGTCTTAAAAAAAAACATAATAAGATGCAACGGGGTTCGAACCCCGGTCGTCGAGGTGAGAACCAGCTGTATAAACCTCCACACCACGAGACTCTTGATAAAAACCGATTGCATCAGGCAGACATATCGTAATACGAGATGCATCGACCAATAGGAGAGGTCGATTTTTACATAGTGCACTATTTGTGTAAAGGATCTTTAAATGCTAATCGGAATTATCACGCTGCAGTTTGCATCTTCAAATAACGCTTTCCTGAACGGCCAATGTGCAGGAAATACTTTCAAAAGCTTTTATCAAAATTTCAAGTATTAGGTACGGTAAAAGATGCCCCAAGATCTGAAAGGCCCAAAATTAGAGAAAAACGTGTAAGTGCAGGTCGTAGCTGAAATGGTAAATAACCCCCAGCAATGTACTAAACAAGTAGCCGAGAGGTGCAATATTTCGTGTTCATCCGTTAAGAAGATTTTAAAAAATAATAAATTTCATTCTTATAAGATGAGAATTATCCACGAATTAACAGATGATGATCCTGCCAGGCAATTAGAGTTTTGCGAGATTATGGCACGAAGGATTGAAGCAAATCCCAATTATCTGAGGTATATTTGTTTTAGCGATGTTTTTTTTAAATGGAACAGTTAACATTCAAAACTGCAGGTATTGGAGTGATGAACATACTAAGGACATACTCAGTTTCCTCAAAAAATAAATGTTTGGGCGGGCATCTTGGGTGGCCATATTATAGGTCCCATATTTTTAGTAGGAAATTTGAATGGCCCCACATATCTTCGAATGCCACAAGATACCATCACTCTACTCTCTCTGTCATGTTAGAAATTACTTAGATGCAACTTATCTGAACAGGTGGATTGGTCGCCGAGGTCCAACCAGAGTGGCCAGCTCGCTCATCGGATCTGACACCCCTTGGTTACTTTCTAAGGGGCTACGTAAAATCTAAGGTTTATAAAATAAGTTAGGTTCCGGATTCTCTGAGTGAACTTCGACAACGCATCATCGATGCGGGAATAAACCCTGCAATTTAGGGAAGAATTCTCTGACAGAATGTTCTTTGGTCAAGAGATCCAGGGCGGACATTTTCAGCATCTTTTAAAATGAAAATTTGACGTTTTCTGTGTTTTTCTCAATTATTATAACATCATCTTCAATTAGTTTTGTAATTAGATACTTACCTATCTAATAAGCCTACTTAAAACGTTGTTATTAGTCGCTATTTAAGAATGTATTAATGAAATATTATCAAAGTCGAGGGTTGAATTAAGCATAAAAAGACCTTCCAAATGACTTGTCACATGACCAACCCCTCCATTTAAAAACTTGTTGAGTTTCATTTTCACTGACCCGTTGAATATTTTCAGACCCTTTTAACTATTTTTTTATGTTGATTCCATGTATAATATACCTATTTAACATATATACATACCTCAGAAATGTATTATTAATTAGTTATTTATTGTATATAAATTTTTTTCTACTTTTAATTTATGACATGTTAAACATATTTTTATTTTTTTAAACATATCTTTGGACAATAGGTTACTTGAATAATAATATAATTATCATCATTTAGTGTTTCTCTATTCTGTAAGTTACCTACTTATGATAACAGAGTAACTTTACTTTAATATCAATTACGGACGTTTAATTCCATAAATTTATTAGCTGTTCATTCAGACGAGTCACTTTTCCGCTACTTTGGAAATTTTGTACAAGTAACGGTCATTGCTCCCATCGTGATATTTTTAACTAAGTCATATTAAATGATAACGTCAACTCTATTACATTCTTATCCAAAGATCTAGGAATAATTTTATTGGTCTTGTTACGTTTGTATAGTTTGTTAATATGTATATAATGTACTATTAAGAATATGTATTTTCCTATAGTGTACTAAATTCACAAATTGTATTACCTATACATAAGAATCAGATAGTTAGAAAAACAATTTCGATTTTCTTTAGACCAAGAGTATCAAGACCCAGGAACAAATCACCGGTCGAGGCGGCCGAGGCCACTGTAGATCCACCATCGTCGAAATCCCGCTACTATGAGGAACGTTCCTACAGAGACAGGGAAAGGGAGAGAGAACGAGAATCGGGCCGTAGCCGCGATACCGATAGGGAGCGAGATAGAGACAGGCGTGAAGAGTCTCATCGTTCAAGACATTAAATAGCGAAATTTGGAAAATTTGGGAGAATTTCTTAGGTTGCATTTGTTTATTTATTTCAACCATTGACTTTTGATTTGTATGCCATTGTCTTTATGAAAGTGTCATTACATTTAGATACGGCTTTCTGATCAGTATCAAGTCTGAGCTGAAAGTTTCAAACTATTGGTCTCAGCTTAGCTTATAAAATTCCTCGACCCTCTGACTAAAATGCTCCTTCTAGGCACTGAAATATAACAGTGCTTATTCGGTGCCTTAACTAAACCTGATATTGGTTGTACTTGTTTTAATCAGTGTTACTCTGCAGAGTATATACAGTTTTTGTGATCTTTTTTGAGCGAAGAATAGCTGCAAATTCTCCCAACCTAGCTAATAATCATTACTAGACAATATGATCAAAACATCTTGGCAACTTCGCTTTAATAAGTAAATTTAATTAAAACCTCCCATAATAAATTCCACATAGTAGTACCAGCTTCAAAATATTATGCTTTCTTGTGTATTTGTACTTGCATTTTTTACAAATGTAACCATACGTAATTCCTAGTTTTCTACCCAAAATTTCGCTTTTTAATTAACTGGCCCTTACCTATGTGCACTGGCCTTTATCATAGTTAGGGATAAATATTTTTATTATTTGTCGCCAGTAATAATGCATATCAAATACATATAAAGAAAATTTGTATTGTTTTTATCCTTACATAGAAGTAATAGAAGTATTTTTATTGACGACAATGGATCTTTAATAATTTCAATGTTTTAATGATTTTTTGATTTCGGTACATTTTTGGCAGAGTTACTGGCTTAGTAGGTTTATCGTGAATTAAAGTCATTCATTCAAGTTTTATTTTGTAAGTGCATTTAAGATAGTGTAGTAGAAGTGTTAACTTTAGGGTGTTAGGAACCTCTTCATGCTGTAAGTTCAAAGAGCTAAAATCGATGAAAGTTTCTTTTATCAAGAAATATACGGGATGAATTCTTTGGAAACAAGAAGAAAGAAAACTGGAAGAAGAATGTATGAATTAGATTAAAAGATTTATTTGGAAAATACAGTTCTTGTGTGTTTGTATTCAATTTACCTATATCCTTTGCTGTTTTTTTGCCTGTATTACCCTACCTCATTAATTTTAACATTTTTGATGAATATCACTAGGTCTCCTCAATTAATTAAATAATTGTCATGAATTTTAAGTTTGCAAAATCCAAAAATTATTTATTATTTTAAATCGACAGATAGGTCATATTAATTTTGTGATCTCCATAATTACGCTGCCTCACAATGGGGGCATACTAAAAACGTTTTAGATGAAATTTTCTTCAATGTTCTAAGAAGTTGCTATTTCACAAGGTCATAAAATCGAGAAGCGAATTAAGTTGAGTTATTTAAATGTAATGTTTTGTTTTTGAGTTCTCTTAAGTTTAGATACATTATTTGCCTATGCCTAAACTATAAAGTTATATCTTAAAATACGGAAGCTTGCAGTTATCTATAGTAATGATAAGTTGTAAAAGAAGATTCGAATGTCCCAACGATTTTATTGTGACGTAGTACTTTTAAGCCGAACTTTTCACCTGTACTTATTTTAAAAAAAGAATTTACATTTAGATACAAGCTATAAAAAGGTATGTCAGATACCATGGCAGGCAATTGGAACCAGTTTTCGTGGTTAGTCTATTACCGTTTACTTAACTTCGTGTTCTATTTCTGATTTGCGGTGGTTAGTGATAACTATAACTGGAACAGCATTTTATTTCACTTACAGAAAACAGTTAGTTCAATCAAAACCTTTTTTATTGATACGTTATATCCTTAAATATTTTTACGACGACGCGCAGTATATCGAGCTTATGGGTTTTGGTGGAAAAGTCCAACTCAAATAAAAACTGATAGTATTGCATATCGTAGTTCTAAATAACTATCTAATGGTGAAAACTTGACGAAATAGGGTTGAAAAAAAGAACATTTTAAAACATCGTTTTATATGGCATATTAGGTATTCTGGTAATTAATAATAGTTTTGTAAATTCGTGTACCTAAACAAAAATGTCGAATATAAAACGAAAAGTAACGCAATATAGACCTAAAGTAAACCTTATTTTATGTAGAACACGTTTTTAAATCACTATAATCAATAATAATAAAGTTTCATAGATTGATGGGAAATCGGGTATCACCAATAAATTTTGGATTTCAGATGGAAACGGCTCAGTTTTATTATACATTTTATTTCTATATTTATTGATGATTGGATCTGAGAATATTAGCAGCATTGTCAACAAGTCTCTATTCGTGGCATACCTAGAGCACTTACGAGTATTGAATTCTCGGAATCTTCAGCAGTCCTTGTTCCGGGCTTCTTGAGCCTCTTCGGACAAGTTTCCAATTGGTAAAATCATGTGCTCGATTATATCTACACTATGAAATAAAATTTTATGTACTGTAATTGGCATGTAGTACCACGTATAGAGATTAAGATGCAATGCTGCTATATCCTCGCAAAACCTTTTAAATTCGGAGGTATTAATCTCACAACCAGACGAAAGTGTAATCAATTCCAGTTATTTTTTTCATACTTTTCAAAAAACTTTCTGGCAGTATTGCCATCTTTTGTAGTGCCAAACCCAGGTTTTACCATATCTACGATCAAACCTAGCTCAGATTTGAAATTTGAATTGAGCTTTTCCTTTGTTCTAAAGCCTTTTGTGCTCTGCTCGAACTTGCCATACTTTCAGAGGCAACCTGTAAGAAGCGTGTAATAAACGTTCTAAAGTTTTTATATATGCGTGAAGTGGAGACAGATCGTAATTATAATTTTCTCTTTATTTTATCGGGATTAACCGGCAAATTCATTCGACTGGGTTTGGCACCACAAATGTAACAATTCTGGTTCCCATTTGTCCCCGACAGAATATTACAAATTTTGCCATCTATCATTGTTGAGAGAAGAACGTGGTTCACGGAGAGGTTGTTAGTTTCAGTTGGCTTTAGTGTTTTTATTGAGAGTTCATACTTTCTGCTTCTTGAATCACTAAAATAATAAAATTTCAGTTTCGTTTTGAAAAGTAAATTTTACTGTGCGATAATAACGCGTAGATGATGGTTTAGGGTTAACCCAAAGGGTTCTGTTTGAATCATCATCTAAAATTAATTTTAAAGGCACAAAACAAACTAAAAATAAATACTCGTCAGTAGCGGCTTGGTCTGTAAATTTCTGTTTGTATTGGCTATGTTCCGAACTCCCATCAATTCCCCATTTACTTATTAATTTTACTGATTGCATTTCATTAATTGCTGACAAATAAGTCTGCTCACTCGAGCGTGCCGCGGAAAGTTTCCCTCGCCGGGTACCCGGCGATGTCACGGCTTACGCGTGACTCAGTTTTCGCGATCGGATGTTGTGAATTTATATTTACGGAATAGTTTTCACACGCTATACGCTATTTAAAAAATATATATGTTAAGCGTAGTTCTTATTGTACTGTTGATGACTGGTGTGTAATTACACGTGATCTCTCCCTCTTTTTCTCTTATAGAATTGGTAAAGAATTATTCAATTTTTATGAGACGAAGTGGAACTAACCGAAAGTTGATTGGACGACTAACCCAAACTTACCAAATCTATTAAAATTGGTTATAACATATCGGGACCCGTTCAAATGATTAAAATAAGTTAAGAATAAATGAAACTAACCGAAAGTTGATTAGGCGACTAATCAAAATTAACGAAATGTATTAGAATTGATTATAACGTATCGGAACCGGTTCAAATGTCTAAAATAAGTTGAGACTAAGTGAAACTAACCGAAAGTTGATTCGATGACTAACCAACTCTATTAAAATTTATTATAACCTATCGGAACCGGTTGAAATGACTTAACATAAATTTATACAAAGTGAAACTAACTGAAAGTTGATTCGGCGACTAACCCAAACTAACCAAATCTATTAGGTTATATATAGCGTATCGGAACCGGATCAAATGAATGAAATAAGTTGAGACTAGTAAAACTAACCGAAAGTTGATTAGACGACTAACCAAATGTATTAAAATTGTTTACGTATCGGATCCGGTTCAAATGTCTGAAATAAGTTGAGACTAAATGAAACTAACCGAAAGTTGAATCGACGATTAACCCAAACTAACCAAATCTATTAAAATTGATTATAACATGGCGGAACCGGATGAAATGACTGAAATAAGTCGAGACAAAGTGAAACCAACTAAACGTTGATTAGGTTAACCGATTAAAATATTTGGAAAATCAGATGTTTACATGGGTCTCTTGATGTTGAGAAGAATTTTTACCGTGACTTTCCCAACAAAACTCATAGTCGATATACCGTGCGGCGTAAAAAATATTTGTTGATTTGTTTTGTATATATTGTAATTTTATAGAATCCAGAATTTTACTTAGTTTTGGGCAAAATTTAAATGACTTCTATACTCGACGCGCCGAACAGATTCACCAATCGCGGAAACAATTCGTCTTATTTTATGATTGAATCGACCCAATGTTTTGTTTTTCATTTCGATTTTTCCTATCCATAATACAAAAAATAGAAATAGAGTGTGTTAATCAAAGTTCCTATGTTTGAAATCAATGGAATCATAAAATAAGAAGAATTATTGTATCCGTGTTTTCCGTGTTTGGTGAATCTGTTCGGCGCGTCGAGTATATTAGGAGATAATATATTGAAATATATTTTTTTCATCGTAGTCGGGCGGCTTCTGTACGAATGATTAGATTTAACCTAATTGATTTAATAATGGGTTTTATACATCAATGTGATCAGGTAGAATTGTACTTCGTGAAAAATATTTGGTAGAATTCTTTGGCAACTCTGACCTCCTGTCCTATATGGCGATGGTAGACACATATTGGTGCTAAAACTGTTTTATAAGAAATCGAGAATGTGTAACTGTCAATCCCAGCTACGCTTGGTTATTGTTTGTGTTTTAAAGTGTAATTTTGCAGTTACTTTTTAATCGGTTTGGTCTTTAGTCACTTTCTTATTTAGTAGTCAGATTGATGAGAAATAGTTGTTTTGTTTATTTGCGTAACAATAAACCAATATCAATTTGCGTTGATTATTCAGGGCCCTGGATTGTGAACATGCATATATGCACTTTAAGAAGTTGTTAAAAAATATCACGGATTTTTGTTTTAGCTTTTCGCTCTGTTTATTTGATACACTGTAATTTAGTAATAAACTAAATATTTTTCTAATACTGGCAAATAATATCTTCATTATACAGGACACTCGTCTACCACGGTCCTACAATAATGAGCATATGTTATGACGGAATTAATACAAGACTCGATTTTATGGCACGCTGTATAACGATACATGTTCTTGGAAAATATAATTTTATCAAGGGTCAAATTTTCATCTAAATACGTTTATGGTCTGTTGTGCTTTGGGTATTTCGTCTCTTATTATATATTTTAATCAACAATTCAAAAGTAAATATTAATATATTATGATTCATGCTCTAATGCAAAAAAAACAAAAACGTAAATTTTGGGGTTTCGCGGGACTAGTGATCTGGCTGACACTAGAATTTCATCAAGTTGGAAAAACATTTCTTGAAAAGACCAATTGCCCTAAACGCTCAAATCCTTTTTATGTGCATCGAAACTTCAATCAGATTTTTTAGTGGCGAAATACCTGAAACGTCGCAGTCCAATGTTTATCAAACTGCAAACATATAGAATTGATCTATAGTTAGTTAGTCCGTTTTGATATTGAAAACGACTTAAAATATATTTATTTTAAAAAAAAGGTACCCAAATTATGGTCGAATCAAAAGTTAGTATAATCGGTTTAATATTTCTTATTAAGTTCCTATGTTTATAATTTTTGGTAGTCTGCAAATTAAATGCCTCATTGTCAAAGATATTGTCTTGTTGGCGGAGCAAAATAGAAAAATCGTTTGAATCTAGCAGATATGAAAAATAATTATGTTCAAGATTCGCTATATGTGAATAGAAATGTTACATATAAAGCTTGCTCAATTTCATGTTTCTTAATAAATTTAACAGATAGATAGAAAATTACCAATTAGTATATGAATTAAATTTTGTGTTCATGAACTTGCATCTTAATAGGAAATTATAACCGCCAATAAGTATAGATCATGCTGGAACTTGTTTTTTTATTTCAGTCTGTTTAATAAAATATGTATAAATGGAGCAAAACTGAAAAGACCGAGTTCTTCAAATAAATTACTTATAGTTTCGTCCACTAAGGCAACTAAAGCTTGATCATCATAAGACTAACAATTTACGATATCAACTTCGCGAAACCAAACTGGTTGGTCTCAGGTGATTAGTTGCCTATGGTTATTAGAATAATCCTAGATGGTACTATGGCAAAGATCGCAGGGAACTAATCACCTGGAGAGTACACTGTTATTTAAGTGGATTCGAGAGGTATTGGTCGCCCGGCTTCAGTAAATAAAAGGCCTTAGAAGGAATTGAAATAAAAGAAACAGTAATTTTGTGATGTTACTTTTTATGTCTTAAATTCAGTGAACAATCATCCAAAATTTCGCAAGTTCATTGGCCCAAACTGTTAGTAAAAAAATAATTGCCGGACAGAGACGTCTTAGTGAGAGTTGTAAACATTCCTTGAGTAATAAGCGATTTTTTCAAATTTCAAGGTATGTGTAATTTATTTGGTTATCTTCAAGCTGTGTTGGTATTTTTTTTGTTTAATATGGCAACATTATAACTTTATAGTCACATCCCGAGTGCCGGTCAGATTGGCCATAATTTAAGATGCAAGAGATATTTGGCTATTTCCTACAGATTTATCAAAAATATATCCGATTGAATATGAGAAATTAAGTGAAGATACATTTTTATCCCCCCAATTTAAGTTTAGTTCTAACAAAAGGTTTGTCAACCCAACGATTTAGTTATAGAAATTATTTACTAGTGGCTTATACAGGATATCCCATAATTCGCGGGCAACCTCCCGGTTTCATATAGATGAAGTGAAAATGACAAGTTAATTTAAACACATTTGGCCTTTTTAGTTCGCCAGAGACTGACACAATAACGCTGATTCTTTACACCCTGTGCTATAAAACTACAACAATAATATCTTTAGACGGCTTGAATTTTAGGTTATAAATTAATTTTCATTGTAAAGAAAAAGTAAGAATATTTTATTTAATTAAAAAATTAATTCAATCAACTTGTGCTCTCTAGCTTACTTCCGGGCGCGACAAATTGAAGCCTGCTGCATCTTCCACTGGTAATCTACTGCTTTCAATGCATATTAATTAAATGCACTCTTATGCCACGGCTAAAATGAGACCAACACCATCATGCATGAAACATGTTTTGGGTCGGGTCTATGGGGCTATTTCTAGATCTGTTCAGGAATTATCAACAAATTCGAAATCAAGTGCATATCCGTTACTTATTAAATGTGTATTCAATTTTAAATGGTAAAATTGTAAGTGCCATGGCTGGTTTGCTTGTATGTTGGGATGGATACAGCAGACAACGTTTAAAATGATTTTCCTCGAAAATGGTTCATTTTCGAGGAAAAGAGCGCTTTTCTTCTAGTCTAACGTCAGAGTTGTCTATAAATATATTATTATTGTATCTTTATCATACATGGTGTAAAAAATGTGTTAGGTTCGAGCTACTCCGGCGAACACAAAAACTATGTGTTTTAACAGGTATCGTTTTAAGCAGTTCTAACTAGAATCCATAAAAATATAATAAATTATGCGAGGTGCTTTAAAACGTATTCAACAAAAGACGATTTCCAGCAACGTCAATTAGGGGCATAGATCCGTAGGGAAAAAATTTAGAACTTGTAATGTTATTTTCACTTAATCTATATGAATCCGGGAGATTGCCCAATAATTTTAGGTCACCCTGTATAATCTAAACAAAACATAACTTATTTTCATTTGTATATTTACATAAAATTTTAAGGTAAGTAACAAAAATGTGTGTACTATTCCAAGACTGAATTGAAATAATACTTTTAAATAATATTAAGTAGTAATACGTTACTTTTGAATTAGGGTTTTTAAGGCTCTTTTTAAACTAATTTATCCTAATAGATACTGTATGTATTTCCTGCTGTATCCCTCGTTAACCTTCATATTTTGGTGCACATTGTAAAAAGATCATCTCATAAAGAATTGAAATACAAATGGTGAATCTCTTAAATCAATTGTTTAAAACATTATTACATTAAAACAAATAATTGTCTCAACAATTTATTGTAACTATGTAGTTGTTTCATGAAAGTAAGACTATCCAAACTAGAAATTCAATAAGTGGTTAGACTTCTCACGTACCTAAGGGCGAATTACACTAGAAAATTATAAATTGTAAGTAAATGCTCCCTCCTTTCGTGTCATTATGATGGTATTTGTTTTAGACATGTTAAGAAAGTTTTATCAATGTGTAAATAAATTTATACTTTGGTTCTATAATAGAGAAAACACAATGAACTACGGCTGTTTCAACGTCTCCTGAAATGTCCGTAAACAATGTGTCCGTTCCTAGCAAAGGTTATTACCGCGTTTTATATCTTCGTTTGAGCTGTATTAAATAGTGAAAGTGTAAACTGCACAAGTCAAATGCAAAGGAACGGACATACTGTTGATTTTTTTCACATGGGTTTAAAGGCTAGTGGTTTCTCGGCTTCCCTGTAGCATTTAGTACCCTTTTTTATTTATTTGTATTATTTTTCCCCATTTAAAAGGTAAGTCAAAATATACTGCGAAACTGTAGTATTGTTTATAATGAATGGCCAGCTAATATTGATGGTGTCCCTTAACTAGTATTTTAGAATTATTTACATTAAAACTACCTTCTAGCAGGACTTAAAGAAAATAATTTTAACTTTAAATATTTTATGGCTGTGATTTTGTGATAATTAATTTACATACA